>RJWJ010000034.1:0-406275 GCA_004363605.1 Indri indri
GTGGTAGTTTAAAAGTAGTTTGGATGTACTGGTGGAAGGAGGAAGTCTTACTTGACAGCAGGGGGAAAACATGAGAAAATAGAGCCAGTCTTCAGTACAGTCATTATCTCAGCCTGAGTCCTTTGGGCCAGGCCCTACCCAGTTCTGTAGACCTTAGAGCATCACCCACCTTGCACCTACCCCAGCAAATACTATTTAGAAACACAACTGTCACACAAAGAATGTTAAATGGTGGTCAGAACTTCTTGTTAAAGGTGAAAATGGTATGAAAAAGACCTTTATAAGGTATTTGATGAAAAATAAAACAGGTAAAGAAAGCTTTGAATGTTGGAAGATAAGCGTATCTCAATAATAATAAAAAACTTTATAAACAATACTAAGTAATATATTTCAATATAGGCATGTATATGTATCTTCATAAAATCTTCCTGCTTATATAAATATTTGTAACAGCTTATAGATACAGAAAAAGGATTCAGTAAACAATAGGTATGAACTAATTAGTATCATAATGTATATGCATGTAATAAAATAGAATGGTTCCATTAAAATGATTTTTCTAAAGAATGTTTAAGGGCATGAGAAATTTCTCATGCGATGTTAAGAAAAAGTAGAATTTAAGACTTTACATAGCATGATAATTTGTACAGAAAATATATAGGGACAGTTATATAGAGTATATAGAAAATGTACAGGGAGGTACAGATGAAAGAGTTATTTCTAGGGAGAAGATGTAGAAGCTGCTGGAAGACACCCTCTGCTATAACTTGTATAGTAACCTTAACTGAGCAAACCTTAACTGAGCAACCAGCAGTTGCTCACTTTTTTTTTTTACTATCTTTGGCCACAAGAAAAGGATGCCAATCTTAATTTAGTACTAACACCAAGATATACCTCACATACGTGCGCAAGCACACACACAGACAGGGACTGGCCTAGACAAGTGGGGACAGGAGGGTCTCATTGGCCAAGGCTAGGGCACAGAGGCAATGCGATGCTGATACAGCCGAGATGTGAGCAAACCAAATTCACACTGGAAAGTCCAGGTCCAAACACTGGTGTGAACATATGTGGCCACTAAGTCCAAAGGGCCAAAGGCCACCAAGATTTTAATTCTGATACTAAGAGTTTAGAGTTACATGAAAATAAAAGATGTGAATGAAGCAAAAATATAGAATGAGGGAAGTGTGAATGGAAGATATACTAATGATAATAAAAATAGTAAAGCAGCTACCATTTTTTAACATTATGTGTCACCTCGTTGAAACCACACAAGCTACTGAAATGGGGATGGGTTTCTTCTTTTGCGTTTGGTGAAAGGGGAGCTCACAGAATTGAAATGACTCACTCATGATCATGGAGTAGTGGGTCTGTATGACACCAAAACACTTTTCTTTCTGTGCTGCATATCTTCCTAAAAGATAAATAATGTGTTGAACTCGTCTTTATGGTACATGGTTAATTAGTGGGTTGGGCTGAACCAAAGGATCAAGAAGACTGAAAAGCTAGATGAGCCTAGAGCTTAGGAAGCTTGGAAACCCCGCTGGATCTGTTCCATATCAAAGCCCACTTGTGTGCTGGATTAAGTAGGAGATAGCTGCTCGATACAATGTGGACGGCTTCCCAGATTCTTACGTGTGCTGCATTTCAGATAACTCAAAAGCAAGGCAGACACAGTTGTCTTCAGTGACATGCCTGGCCAAGTTTCTGTCTGGAAGAATGCCCAGAAAAGATTCAATTCTTCCTTCTTGCTCTGCAGAACTTTCTTGGTTGGGATTTAATAGATGTCACTGGAGATTTATGGAATCAAATATTTTGGCATCCAAAGAGGAAGGGTAGATGTAAGTTAGTAAAATATTCTCATTCATTCTCTCTCTCTCTCTCTCTCTCTCTCTCTCTCTCTCTCTCTCTCTCTCTCTCTCTCTCTCTCTCTCTCTCTCTCTCTCTCTCTCTCTCTCTCTCTCTCTCTTTGGGCAAAGTCCTAAACTAATGTGCACAAGGGAAATAATTAACGTGAGATGGAATTTTCCCATAAAAATAATCCAACAGTGCCCTTAGGAAATACAAAAGGGCAGATTCTGTTGGTTTGTTTTCAATATGGCAGACAAAAAAAAAAAATCAGAAAGTTATTTGGTCTGTCTATAGCCTCATTTCTAATTTCTAGATTTACTTCCAACTGTGCTGTAAATATTTCTTCTTTTTAATCTCTTGAATTTATGCAAACATAGTACAAAAAGTGTTGCGACAAAAGGTTGTAAAGATGTTGGTGTGTGGTACACTTGCTATATTATAAGGAAGAAATAATTTAAAACCTGCAAATAATGTGGAAACATCAGTCTGGAAAGTATCCTCACTTGACCAAGGTCACATAGCCAGTAGAATAGTAAAGTCAGAATTTCAACCCAGAATTCCTAACAGATATGCCCACTCCTTTTTCCATTCTAACCACGCAACTTTCCAGTCCCCTTATAGGTAAGCCACAAATAACAGATGGTTCGAAACAAGAGGATTGTATGTTCACGCAGATCTCTGCTCTAAATATGGTTGTGGAAACAGTTTACATGAGGAAAAGAGTCATCATTCTTCTGAAATCATACACCAAATCCTATCTCAGCCCTTGCTGTTGAGTTACAGAAATAGAGACTTACTCTTTTTGACCTTTTTTGACATGGTACACAGGGGAGGCAGGCCCTCTAAGCTCTCTCAAAGGAAAGAACTGGTATTTGCTACCAACTTCAGTAAACAAGTGGATATAGAGGAAGCGCTTTTTAAATATCAACACTCACTAATCTGAAACCCAGCAGCTCATACAGCACCCAGCGTGCTGCAGATAAGCCATATGGAGAGACATGGCTTAACCCATTACAGAGTGGATCATTTGGCATAATTCTCACGCTCATGCATGAAGTTTTTCTTCAGTGGCCTTAGTGCAGGGCAAGACTTTACTTTCTCCACTTTGGCCCCATGAGTGAAAAATATCTTGTAATACAGAATGAAGCCTGGTGGCTGTATCATATCTGAACATATTTGACCACTCGTTTTTGTTTGGTTGGTTTTGTTCTGTTTTTTGATTTTTGTTTTGTTTTCTTTTTTAACTGATGAGAGCCCACAGTATTATTGCAAGTAGCACAGGACTGATTTGGGTGTCCTCCTGAGTCAAGAGGCATTTGGGGACTCAAGTGGGAAGGAAGAACAAATCAAGACAGGAAAGGATCGGTGAGGCAGGACTACTCCAGCTGAGTGATTGCTTCTTGAATTTAATGTAGTGTCCGAAGAGGTATACAAAACACAGTTTGTGCTAGGCCCAACTGCATAGGCAAAACATGTTACCTCAAGATTACAGTCAGGGATTGTACTAGAAGTTCAGGCTGGTGGCCATAATCTGGGTAGTCCCTGGGTGTCCACACTAACCAGTATCAGTCAATTATGAATAAGGAACCTGGGATGGAAGGTAGGCAAGGGCTGACTATGTAGGATAGGAGATGGCAGAAACCAATCAGGGCACCTGGGCTCAAGTGGGCCATTGTCAGGACATAGCAGGGATCTGGCACCTCAGGAAAAAGCACTTAGGAAAAAGCCAAGTTCCCAATTCTGAGTCACGTGGTGGAGACGAGACAATAGCTGGGTTTTGGTAAAAAAAAAAAAAAAAAAAAAATGTCCAGAGCTAATCCTAGGCACACAGACCCACATCTTAAAAGCATCCCACCTTCTCCCAGATTAAAGAAATGAGCTGGTGACTTCTAATACACTCTTCATCCTAGCTTACACTGGCTCTGGGACACCGTGGATTCCACTTCCTCCAAACCCTCTGGGGATGGATTATCTGGTAATTCAGAGCCTCTTTGACAGTCCCTCAGAAAGCGGCATGAAGAAAGAGCCACATAAATAAAAGTAACTGCCCATTTGTTATCGGGCTCAAATAGATTTTCTCTGTACTTTATTTCCCTCCACATTCTTCGCACTATTCTTCCTTTGCTATCAACACTGACTTGGGTCCTAGCTGTGCATAGGTTTAGGGGACAACAAATAAAGCCAGTGAACATGCAACTGACTCACCTTGAACTCTTCTGCAGGCAAAACTTTTTGGTGAACCAGCAGGTTTGTGTACTTTGTGTATATACAGATGTGCTCTTTTTGGTAGAATGTGTGGTAGGCAGTTTCTAAGAACAAAACAAAAGCAATGTCAGGATGGTTTATTAAGCATATTACAGTGGCCCACTCTGCATAATTTCAGAGGCATTACAAATGGGACTGCCATACACTTCTAGAAGCAGAGGCAGAAAGTAACTCAGTGTGAGTCCAAATTTTCAGAGCTCAGGGGATGTCTATATTAAGAATCACGTCAACCCAAACTGCTTTGCTAAAGTCATAGACTCACAGAATTCTAGAGCACAAAGGGAAATTAGAAATAATTCTCTAAGTATTTCTTGAGTGCTGATTATGTACTGCGTATCGTGATAGACCATCGACTTGGCCAAGCAACTCATTTGACCAAGGTTCAGCTGTTTTTGCATGGACACATAACAAGTTAGCAGCAGAGCAAAGACTCATGCTTCTTTCCTACACCTCATTGTTAGTCTTGTTTTTCCTCTGCGATACCTTCTGCTCTCCCCACCTATGCAGAACACAGCCATGGCCCTCAGAATGAATAGAGAAGGATCGAGGCACAGTGAGAAAAGTAACTGCCACAAAATCCATACTTTGAAGGCATGGAATGTCTCTCAATCTATGAAAAATAAAGCACCTGTTTATTGACTCATTGGTTTATTTATTCACTCATTAAACAAACACAATCTGAATAGCTACTGAATCACAAGACAGTATCTGAAATTTGTAAGTTTCAAAGAAGCAGTCTAGTCATCAACTAGTAATTTTTTTAAAAAATTCTAACCTTTACTCGCATTTTTCACTGAATATTATGGGGGGTGTGATTCATAACTCCAGCAACGATTCTCAAAAGCACCTCTTACATGTCCCAATTTTCTCCTCAAAATTGCTTTGGAGTCTCTCAGTCAAACCTGCACCCTTCGTAGATTTTTCTTTATTCTCAGTTCCTACCTGCACCCACCTCCTTGGGTTCTTCATTGTGTAAATCAATTTAGATTGCTATTTGAATCTAATCTCTGGTCGGGTCTCTATCCATTCCCCTGATTCTGCATTCCAAAAGATTTCTTTTAGATCAGCGGATGAAGGGAAAAGAGGAGAATGCTTGTACTTTAATAAATCTTATCTGAGTATTACATGTACTAATAAGTCACATAGGAATTAACTAAGGCCCAGGCGGGAGGATCACTTGAGGTCAGGAGTTCAAGACCAGCCTGACTAACACAAGGAGACCCTGTATCTGCAAAAAATAGAACAATTAGCCTGGCGTGGTGGCATGCACTTCTAGTCCCAGCTACTCGGGAGGCTGAGGCAAAAGGATCACTTGAGCCCAGGAGTTTGAGGTTGCAGTGAGCTCTGATGACACCATTGCTCTCATGCCTAGGCAACAAAGGGAGACCTGGCTCAAAAAAGAAAAAAAAAAAAAAAAAGAATTATGTACAATGATGTGTCAATTAAAAACAAAACAAAACTTAACAAAAAAAATAGTGACAGGAGGAAGTAGCATCAATATCATTTGGTAATATGTCAAACATGAGAAATAAGGAATAAAAGGAGTTAAACAGTAATGTGAGATTTGGATCCTGAGGAATAATAACTATTTGGAAAGAGGATCTTGGCAAAGATACTGATGCAGATTTAGACACATTGCATAGGAAAAGCAATCGGGACTAGACCACTGAGAGCAGTAGTGAGAGGTATCAGCAGACAGTGTAAAGAAATAAAAACGTTTTAAGAAGCAGACAAAAATATAGAATCCCAGAAATCCAGAGCTCTTTAATGCAGGGGCAAAAAAAGTCTTATATACATCAGTTGTCCTGGAATGTGTCTCCATGAACAAAACTGTTAGGTCATAATGGCGATCCTACTTCAGAAAGATCATTTCAATTACGTTCAGAGTCTTTTTGGGGGGAAGGGGCAGGGAGTATAGTATATTTTATAAAGATGCAGTGACTATTATTAAAAACTATTGTGGGGTTTAAAGTGATATACCTCAGTTATTTTTAAATGGAAAAAAAAAAAAAGAAAAAGAAAACCTCCCTTTTGTAAAACCCTTAATGCCACATGAATAAACTAAATGGAGTTGACTCTTCTATGTTTCAGTTATTCCAAAGAAACAGGCAGTTCTGTAGATTTGATTTGTAGACTACTTTCTGGTAATAACTAGTCATCCTTCTTTTTTTTTTTTCCCCCCCTTTCAGGTTTAACTAATTTCATCCCAGGGCTAAATACTTAGAAATTGTCCAAGTAATGCTAGTGAATGGGATGACTAAATGGGATTTTTATCAATGTCCTTGAAGTCCCTAGTAGTGAAGCTTTGATTCACAAGTTACTAATGATTTCCCTGCACCTAAGATCAGTGCACTGGTATCAATGTGACTTTTGGAGTTAGATCTGGATTAATGTCCTAATTCTTCCTCTTGCTGACTGTGTAAGTATGGGTGAGGTTTTCTTTTCTTTTCTTTCCTGGTCTCTCTTCTTTCTTTTCCTTTTTTTTTTTTTTCCTTTTTCTCTCTCAATCCAATTGTATAAAATGAAATCTACAGAAACTTCAAGTGGTCAATGTCTAGTTTAAAAATATAATCTATGGAAACTATTTAGTGCAGGGTCTGGTATACAGTAAGCACTCAACAAATGCTGGCTAGGAATTGTAGAAGTAGTAAGCAGTACCAGTAGCAGTACAATGGTACAAATGTTCTTATATCTGGTTAATTAAGTTAATAGATGATAAGCATGGTACAAATGCAGTATTGTCAAGTGTTAGAGTTTTTCAGAGAAACAGAACCAATATGATATATGTGTATACAGAGAGGTTTATTTTAAATAATTGGGTCACATGATTGTGGGGCTTAGACTGAAATCCACAGGACGGGTTGACAGGCTGCAAATTCTAAAAAGAGTTGATGTTGCAAGTCTTGATTCCTAAGGCACTATTCTTAAGGGAGTTCAGTCTTTTCTCTTAAAGCTTTTAATTCAGGGATGGGGGAACTTTTCATGTTAGAAGGCCATATTAATTTAGCTGTAATCAAATAAGGCCACATTCAAGAAACTTCAAATAGACTTAAAAATGTACATTATTTTGTAAAAATCTAACTACTATCTACTTAATAACTTCAAAAAATGAAAATTATTAAAGTTAACAAATCTTTTAATGACTTTGTTGTGTCTGCTTTTTGTTGGAGAGCATTTGAATATTTGGTTGCAGCATGGAGGTCCGCAGTTTCAGCTGATTCTCTAGATGGGCATCAGTCATTTGTGATTTTGAGGGTGTCTTGATTTGGGTTACGGAGGAGAATGTAGATTCGCAGCAATACGTAGTCAAAAAGCAAGAAAGCATTTTTCAGGCATGTTGCCAAAGGCATGGGTATTCTACTGCAGTGGTCCTCAACCTTTTTGGCACCAGAGACCAGTTTCATGGAAGATAATTTTTCAACGGACAGTGGAGGGAGAGGGAGGCGGAGCTCAGGCAGTGATGAGTGGCCCAGTTCTGGGGGCCGGGGACCACAATTCTACTGCATTTTTCCATATTTCAATTGGATCTTTCTTAGCATCAAACAATGACTTTAAAATGTAATCTACTGAGACCTCAACAATTCCATCTGTAGTTCTTTAGAAGCCTTGGTGATATCAGCTAGATGAGGCCGAAATGCTAATTTGAGTGTGATGTCATGATTTGCAAAGTCAGTGAACCTTTCAATTAACAGATCTATAACAGTTGCATATTTTTTAAGTGATTCACATATATCATCCTGCTCATCAGTGACCTTTGCTAACCAGGAAAAATGTTCATCTGAAATTTCCTTTTGAAGGATGTGGACTGCGTGGGGATAACTGTGTTTGGAAATCATGCTGTCTGTGACATCTAAGAGAGGGTTGTCAGTAGGCTGGGGAGTGAGGAAAAGCCACGTGGCCTAGAATTGAGCAGCGAGAGGAAAAACTCAGTAGTGTGCTGAAAAAAGTTTAACTGGCTCTCCTTATGGGTGGGTGGGTGGATACCCTGATTTGTAGCATTTGCTGGATTCCATGATGCAAATATTTCCACCATGACCAATTTTAAGCTACCAATAGTTTAATAACTGCCTCACAAGTTCCTGAAAACTTAATCAGTTCTCAACCAGCCTGTATGAAGTGCTTGCAGTACATCACTGGAATAGCTGAAAGAGGAATATATATGTTAATCTTCTAAGCCTTATGTTATATATAAGACATTCTTTTGAACTTTTTGGAAATAAATATATTAACTTACACTTTTGCCCTACAAACGTGAAAAGGCATAACCTTTCAGAAAGCTTCAGTAATCCTCTTAATATTCAGAGGACAGAGGATGGAGGAAACCATTGTCTTTCAGCCTCTGTGCCCCCCTCCCATGAGTGTTATATGGGTACTAGGGGTTCACCTGGCCACCTGGGGCTCACTTCTGCCTTATTTTCTCTCCATCTTCCTTTCCATCATTCTCTCTTTAGGGATGACTTCATCTCACAGCAGCTACATTTTTTCCATTATGAATCTTTTGCATTAAACACTCACATTCTTCATGGATAAAGTACCTCAAAAACAAGCAAACCTTTTACTTTCTCATATACACTATCTCTCATAGCAGAATTCTGATATGTCCTGCTTAAAGCTTTCTTCCTCGCCAGGAATAAGAACAGTGAGGAACAAAAGGACAAAGGAGGAAGAGAATTATGCCTTCCCACACTTAGACTATGTAAAATATTCATAGTACGAAACTAGCTGCTCACTACCTCCCACTGCCAGAACACTTGTATTTTTTACTGTCATTGTGATTTTGGCCAATGGTATCCCTGGTTTTGAGCCACCACCTCCCACGAAGATATCCCTACAGAGAATCCAAAGACAAGGGCTCTCTTCTAACCGGTAAGCATTTCTTCCATGCTACACAGAGGACAATTGCTTACCAGCGAGTTCTAATGAAACTCAGTGCCAACTTTTATTCATGATGTATGTTCTTGAAAGCTGTGTGATTTTAAAATGAATTGATCAAGATCACAACTGTTAATAAAATGCATGACTACAGTCTGTATATTAACTATGATCTCTAAGGAAATACACTGGGGAATCACAGAGCAGTATTTTGCACTCGAGCTTAGAATCGTCATTTCTTAAAATGAAAACTTTATTGTGATTATTAACCTGCAGAAATTTTAATTATCCTTTGAATGCTTGAAGGTTCATAATGGAGAGGTGCCAGACAAATCCCACTGCTAATTAAATCCAGCTGAATATTTCCTTTACCCAAAGACACAGAAGTGCTTCTTGCTTGTCAAATCCCTTTCAGCCAAATAACCGCTTAACTAATCTCAAATTGAATATCTTATTTAAGATTTTGAATTATCCTTTCTCTCCAGAGAGCTGCTGCTGAATATTGTAATAGCATCATCCGGGGAAATATTTCTTACCCTCCCGACTGTAGGAAAAAGAAAAAAAGAAACATGTTTCTTTATATCACTGAGTAGATTGAAATCTGCAAGAATGAACAGGCTGACATTTTTAAGCAAAAGAGTATTAGTAGGAGGCAGAAGTAGCTTTCATCACTGCATACAAATCCTAGACCTGAGCTCACCTAAAAGAAAAGAGGAGTTGGATCTTTTCCCTTACAGACTTATTGGACTTTTCTTGCTGGTATTTTTGAATTATGACTCTAATAATCATGACTCTAAATCATCAAATGATGACCTGGAGACCTTATAGATCATAGGAAGGGGCAGAGTGACCTGGATGTCACTATTATGTGAGGCAAAAGAGCATTGGTTCTGACTCCTTTGCTTGCTAGCTTTGTGACTTTTGACAAATCACTTAAATACTTTGAACTTCAGTTCAAATGGCATCTCAGACATGTCTAAAATAGTGCCTGACTTTCTGCCATTAAGGCCTATTTTAATAGAAATAGTATCGACAAAAGCATATTGCAAAATTAACTCCTATTATTTCGCTGCTCATGCCAGGCAATGGCTGGCCATTTCTCTCAGATTATAACCCAGCATCCCTCATCCTTTCTGTGGTCTATGATCTGGCTCCCCATTACCACTCTGACCCCAACCCCGGCTCCTCTGTCCTGTGGTCTCTCTGTGCCAGCACGGTGGCCTCCTGCCTGTTTCCTAGAGAAATGCACTCCTACACTAGGCCTCTGTACCCACTGGTATTTCTTCCTGGGATGTTCTCCTGGTTTTCCACAGGGCTTTCCCTCTCACTAATATTTCAGCAGAATGTTCTGCAATGACAACACTTCAACAAGGCTGTTAGCACTTCCTATCCCTCTCATTAAAAGGCCATTTATTTTAAAAATCCTGAGTCTCATATAAACATCTGGCATGGTTAATTTTATGCATCAATTTGGACAGTGTTTTTGGCTGAGATTAACACTTAAATTGGTGAACTTTGAGTAGGCAGGTTGTCCTCTAGAATGTGGGCAGGCCTCATGCACTCCACGGAAGGCCTGAATAGATGAGAAAAGACTGGCCTCTCTGAGCGAGAGGGAGTTCTCCAGCAGACTGCCTTCGTACAGCACCGCACTGTTGGATCTCCTAGGTCTCAGCTGCTGGCTCCTACTGCAGATTTTGGACTTTCCCTATGTTCATAATTGCGTGAGCTAATTCTTTATAATAAATCTCCTATATTTATACATATCCTACTGGTTTTTTTGAGAATCCTAATACAGCATCAAATTAATAAGCGTCAGATATTTTATTTAACTCATTAATTAATAAGTGAACCAGTAAGATGTTAAGACAGATGCTAATGAAAATCGCACTTACAGTTTCTGTGGGTCAGGAGTCTGGGTATGGCTTAATTAGGTCCTCTGCTTAATGTCTCAACAGGCAGCAAAGTGTTAGTCAGGGCTGGGTTGTCATATGGAGTATCAGCTGGGGAAGAATCCACTTCTGAGCTCAGAGTATCAGCAGAATTATTTTCCTGTAGTTGCAGAACACAGGATTGTGGCTTCTTGCTGGTCAGCTAGAGGCTGTTCTTAGCTCCTAGAGGCCACCTGAAGTTCCTGTAGGCTGAATTCCTTGCCATGTGGCTGTGTGAGTTTCAATGATATGGTTACTTACTTCATCAAGCCTGCAAGGAGAGCCTCTAAAGCAAGTCTGTTACCAAGACAGAGACTTACATAGCATAAAGTAATTTTTTTTTAAGAGACAGAGTCTCACTCTGTCACCCAAGCTGAGGTGCAGTGGCATGATCATAGCTCACTGCAGCCTTGAATTCCTGGGTTCAAGCGATCCTCCAGCCTCAGCCTCCCAAGTAGCTGGGACTATAGGCATGAAATATCACACTTGCCTAATTTCTTTCTTTCTTTTTTTTAGAAATGGGATCTTGCTATATTGCCCAGACTAGTGTCAATCTTCTGGCCTTAAGCAATCCTTCCTTGGCCTCCCCAAATTGTAGGATTATAGGCATGAGCCACTGCATCTAGCATCAAAAAGTAATATTTGAAGTGACATATTATGACATTACCATATTCTATCGGTGAAAAGCAAAAGTCACAAATCCTGGTCACCCTCAAAGGAAGGAGATTACACAAGGCAATGAATACCAGAGGCATTCACTACTGGGGTACACCTTAAAATCTGTCACACAGCCAGAGTCAATCAAAGGCTCAAACTCCTATAGAGTCATATAATCTCCATAGGGTGCACTAGATAACACAGTTATTTGGAAGAATGTTCATCAGTTTCCTACAAAGCTTGACACAGTCTTACTATATGTCCAACAGTCATGCTCATAGATATTTCAATCATGAGTTGAAAGCTTGTGTCCACACAAAAACCTGCACACAACTGTTTATAGTAGCTTATTTTATTTTCATCAAAAACAGATTGCAAGGAGTTCTGGGGGCAAGGAGGAAGGGTTGAACAGGACAGTGGAACTATTCTTTGATACTATAATTGTAAATATATAAATTACACAGTTTCAAAACCCATTGAACTTTACTGCACAAAAAGTGAAACTTAATGTGTACAAGTTAAAAAAAATCATTTAAAAGTTTAGGAGACTTCTAAGACGGAATGCAGAATATGAAGTGAATTAAATTTGTTCTCAGGTAAATTACTCTCTTACTAAAGAGAAAACGTGCAAGGAATCAGGAAAGGTAAAGAAAAATGTTGCTTGTCCAGCAACTCATAGGTCTTTCACATGTTAACATATTTGGTCACCACGTGATCCTCTCAGATGGTTCTTATTATATCCTCATGTTACAAATCAGGAGTTTGAGACTCAAGGAAGATAAGCCAATCTCTCAAGACTGCACATCGAGTAATGAGCTGAGCTGTGATTTGAATTAGATAATTCCTATTCCCCCAACTAATTCTTTCTCCATTTTTTAAAAATGGTTTCTCCCTATTGAAACAGAGAAGGAAGCAGTGGAGAAATGAAAATTTAGGCACCAGTGTTGGAAATAAGTAGGGAGACAGCAAAGAGGAAAGTACAAGTTTGAGGTCAAATGGAAAGAGGCAATAATGCTGAAGAGAACAATTTGGAAAGGGCAGAGATTGACTCCTCTGTAGCAAGTGGTGAGAGCATGGGTTCCAGCAGCAAAGCCCCACTTCAATAAATGATCAGCCAGTGCCTAGGGTGGAGCCACGTAGGGTTCCAGAGTGGCACAGGCTCTTTCCTAGTCTGTTGGCAGCACAGAGCTGGCATGGCTGGAGGAATCATTCTGTGTAAATGGGCTGCCCGTTTTCCTACATGTTCTACTAGTCACTAGCAGTAAAAAGAAAAGAATCTGTGACTTTCCATATCCTCTAGTTATGGCATTTTCCTACCAGATCAACAAGAAAAATGTATACCGTTTCCACCAATAATGGCATTTACCATTCTTCTAAGTAATCAGCGGAGAAAAATAAAAATGACACATCGGGATAGACACAAAACAATATTCCCCAATCTGATGTCAGCATTGGGGTTCTTAGCAAGTAGAGATGATGTAGGTAGAAGTTACTCACAGAGACACATCTCTTGCTCATTTGTTTTCAGAACTGTGTGCTTTTTTCCAGCTTGTGAAAGCAAGAAGGGAGGAATACTTTAGAGGAAATGACAATGGTTTTTTGTCATTGTTTTGTTTTTGTTTGTTTGCTTTATTTATCTATCATTGAGGTGGATTTTCTTACCCTATAGAAAAAAAAAGAGTCTTTACTCATCCTTACATTTCTCCACAATGCAAAGCTTGTTTTTATTGAGAACCTACTCTGTGCACTGTTTTAAATATTTGATATGTATTCAAGTACTTGATTGTCACAATAACACGGTGAAGTAAATTCTACTATGAATCCATTTTACATATGAGAAAACTAAGTCACAGAAAGGTGACATATTTTACTAAGGTTATACAGCTAATGAGTGGTAATTCGAACCCCGGCAGTTTGCAATTAAATACTCTTAATGAGCATACTGACATCAGGAATGTCTGAAGAGATTGCTTTTGTTAGTGTGTGTATGTGTGTGTGTGTGTGTGTGTGTGTGTGTGTGTGTGTGTGTGTGTGTTTGGGGGAGGAGTTGGTTTTAATACAAAAGAGAATACATCTTTCTAAAAACACACACTCAGAGTTTCACTTTGAGGAAAAAGGAAAGGAACAAACAAATTAAGAAAGCATAGACATACTCACTAGTATATACTCCACTTAGAACCTTGGACTCTTGGTCAGCTTCCAAGTTCAAGTCAAGGTGCTGATTTTAATCTATTGTAAAAACTTCTAAATCACTGGCTACCATGGTGGCAACAGTAGAGCTTGCATTTTGGGTTCCGCAGATCTGGCTGCCTCAGTGCAATGGCTAAATTATAGCCTCATTCCTAGAGCTCCTACCATGGTTAGTCTAACTCTTTTTTATTTCCTCTGCCTCCCACTCAACAGAGCCCTGAAAAAAGATTTTATTTAAGACATACTCATTGATGGGAAAACCTAGCACTGGCATCAACAGAATGAAAACATCCTCATGGGCCCTAGAGAAGACCTTCATTTTTGTTTACTGCTTCAACTGCCTTTATTACATGCACCCGTTGTACTATTTTATTACGGTAAAAAGCACATAACATAGTTTTACCATCTTAGCCATTTTCCTGTGTGCAATACAGTAGTGTTAATTATATGCACATCATTTTGTAACAGATCTCTAGAACATTTTTTCTTGCAAAACTGAAATTCTGCGTCTATTGAACAACTTCCCTCTTCCTCCTCTCCCAATTCTGGCAAGCAATAGTCTGTTTCTTTGTTTCTAAAAGGTTGACTATTCATACCTCATGTAACTGGAATCATACAGCATTGATCTTTTTGTGGCTGGCTTATTTCACTTAGCATAATGTCGTTAAGTTTTGTGCATATTGTAACGTATGACAGGATTTCTTTCTTTTTAAGGCTGAATAATATTCTGTCGTAGGTACAGATTGCATTTTCTTTATCCATTTATCTATATTTAGGTTGCTTCCACTTCTTGGCTATTAAGAATAATGCTTCAAAGAACTTATGTGTATTAGTCAGCATGGGCTGCTGTAACAAAATACCATAGACTTGATGGCTTAAACAATAGAGATTTATTTTCTCACCATTAATAGATGCTGGAGTTCAAGATCGGGGTGCCAATGTGGTCAAGTTCTGGTGAGGGCTCTATAGATGATTGCCTTCTTGCTATATCCTCACATGGGGTGGCGGGGTGGGGGGAGAGAGAGAAGAAAAGAAAGAGAATGGGACAGAAAGACAGAGACAGAAAGGCACAGAGAGAAAGCTCTCTGGTATGTTTAATATAAAGACACTAATCCCATCACGACGGCCCCACCCTCATGATCTCATCTAAACTCAATTACCTGCCAAAGGTCCTATCTTCAAATACTATCACATTAGGGGTTAGGGCTTCAACATGCATTTTAGTGGTACACAATTCAGTTCATATTAATGAATGTGCGAATATATGCTTGAGACCCTGTTTGCAATTCTTTTGTGTATGTAACCAGATGTAGAATTGCTGGAGCATATGGCAATTCTGCTTTTAATTTTTTGAGCAATCTCCTTACTTTTCTCCATAGTGACTGCACCATTTTACATTCCCACCAACAGCCCACAAGGCTTACAATTTCTCCACATCCTTGTGAACACTTGTTATTTTCTGTATTGTATAATATGGTGGCCATCCTAATGGGTGTGAGGTGCTATTTCATTATGGTTTTCATCTACATTTCCCTGATTTTGAACACCTGTTCATAGGCTTATTGTGAGTGCACTGTATTTTTCGATTGAGGGCAAGACATTTTATTCTACCTTTTACCTTCCCCCCAACTCAGTTTGGGATCATTCTGCCCCCATTAAAAGATGGTAAGGCAGAAATAAAATTAAAAAGAGTCCTCAAGGGAACAATAAGAACTTAGTATAGATAAGAGATTTTAATAGAATATAAAATAATTTTTAAGAAAACTTCAGGACTCTGAACCTAATTTTTTTTTTGTGGGGGAGGGTGGTTGGAGAAAGGGAGAAATGGGACAAAAAATGCAGAAAGGGCAGTGGGACTCACAGCTTGCAATGATTTGGAGGGAACACACAGACCAGAGAAAAGGCAGGATCCAAGACTGCATTATTTCACTCAGGCACATGTCACCACAGCCTGGGTGCTGATTTAGCAACTACAGACCATGTCATCTTTAGATGCATTTATCACCTTCCATTATCTGCTTTAAGGAGCATAAAGGGATCCAGTAAAGATCATGCATGCACATTAACTGTTATGTCACTAATTTACTGCTCAGCAAGAGTAAGTCCCATCTGCAACCTGAACTATGCTAGGTAATCACTATGTTTACCCAATGTGAATAATCTTTCTCACCCCCTCCCTATTTTAGTGTTCAAAGATCCAAGAGTCTTGGGACCCTGGAGGTGAAATAGCCCATGTCCATAATTTTGCATGGGTAACTGGAATGAGCTCTGCATAAATCCTGACCTGGGTTGGTGACAAAGAGTACATGCAATTGGGACATATGGAAAGACATGCTTTTGATTTGCTAAGGGCTAGGTGTAGGAATGTTTGCTGACTGTGAGTAATATGCATGACACTTAAACAAATGGAGACATTGATCTTTCCCACAGGGTGTATCTGAAAGAGAGCAGCCAAAGTGTCTAGAATGGACTAAGTCATGTTGCATGAGAAATAATTGAGGGACCAGGAGTGCTTAAGTTGGACTAGAGGATGCCTAGGGGACTTGAGAGCTGCACTTGTGCACCGTTCTGTATAGACTGCTTCAAATCCGATTTGGAAGCAAATCAGATATGAATGATTACAAAAAACTGGATGATTCCATTGGCCAGCATAAAGGACAGGCATTGGAAAGTATAAGAAGAAAGAATTTAGGTCAATTTAAAAAGGTATTTTGTAACAGAGCTATCTTATGGGATGAAATTCTTCTGCAGGACTGAGCGCCACACCCTTGCAGGTATTCAAATACGAGTGGCTAATAAAACAGAAAAATTTGTAGAAGGTTATTAAGACATAATGCAGGGATTCACTTAAATGTCCTCTTTATTCTCTTCTAACAGAAAATTTCTCTATGGTTTTGAAAAAGATAAAGACAATGATTTATTAGCTATTTGGCATATATAAATATAAAATTCAGTATTTTATATGAGATTCAGAATCAAACATTCAAACTGTCTTGTAAACATGCTTAACCATAGCATATTTTATAAAAAATTAAAATACATATTGGAAGGATGGGGCTTCCTTCCATTCTTAACTATAATGGAGTATGAAAAACCACCATAAGCAACTGTGAAACCTGGCAAAATGTTAACTAACTATACATATTAGACCTTAGGCACTAGGAAGTGCTGGAATGTGATGCCTAGGAGAAGGAAGATAAATGAAGTGAGTACTACAATTTCCCTGGATCTCTGCCTAGAGACAAATACCATATGATCTCACTCATAATGTGAAATATAAAAATATTGATCCTTAGAAGTAGAGATTAGAATGGTGTTTACCAGGGGCTGGGCTGTTGTGGGAGATGGGGGGAGTTGGGCGACGTTGGTCAAAGGATATAAAATTTCTGTTAGACAGGAAGAATACATGCAAAAGATTAATTGTACAACATCATGACTGCAATTAACAATATATCGTAGTCTTCAAAAATAAAAGAGTGGACTTAAAGTGGTCTCATCATAAATATGATAACTATATCAGGTAAGATATATGTCGATTAGCTAGATTTAGTCATTCGACTTGTCGAAACTGCCATGTTGTACACAGAAAATACATACAATTTTATCTGTGGATTGATTGATTGATTTATTTATTTATTTATTTATTTATTTATTTATTTATTGAGACAGAGTCTCACTCTCTTGCCTGGGGCGAGTGCCCTGGCGTCAGCCTAGCTCACAGCAACCTCAAACTCCTGGGCTCGAGCAATCCAACTGTCTCAGCCTCCCAAGTAGCTGGGACTACAGGCATGCGCCACCATGCCCGGCTAATTTTTTCTCTATATATTTTTAGCTGTCCGATTAATTTCTTTCTATTTTTGGTAGAGACAGGGTCTCGCTCTTGCTCAGGCTGGTCTCGAACTCCTGAGCTCAGGACGATCTGCCCGCCTCGGCCTCCCAGAGTGCTAGGATTACAGGCGTGAGCCACCGCGCCCAGCCTTATCTGTCGATTTAAATAAATAATTTTTAAAGTTGATTTAAAAAATCAAAGCAAAATCTATTTTTTATTTTTTTACAGATATGGTTAGGGATGTTCTGTTTCCATACAGCTAAAGCCCATCCAAGTCTTTGCAGAAAAATTTGTCATGTGGCCTAGTGGCCTCTATGTCTTACGGGAGTAAAGTTTCTTCATTTTCCTCTCTGTCCCTAGAGTAAGAATTCTGACTTTTCCCAGCTTGAAGCTAAATTGGGCTGATAAATCTACATTGCACTCTCTGTTTGGCTTTTGGCAAAAAGTTCCCATTTACATAGGGTTGGTTATTATATGGGCTCACCGAGCATGATCAAGCTGCCTGCATGCCTGGGACTGTAGTCACACTCTGAGTCCAGTACAGTCATCAATCTATAATTCGCTAGTGCTCAGGAGCTCTAGAGACCAAGAGAGCCGCAGTACTCAATACGTATATCTCATATCCAAGTTTAAGGTCACGGCCTGACTCTTTCTGCTGTACCTTTAACTCTGAGAAAAGTCTGTGCTGGTAAGCCAAGCCTACCACAATGCTCTACAAAGAAGCATCTAAGTGACAAGTTTTACAGTTAATTAAATGCATTCAATGACATGTGGTTTACTAGAAAGCCCTTCACAACCTGATTTTGGTCCAAGATTTGTCTGCAGAATTATTGATAACTTTAGGTCTATTTCTCTTTCCCAAAGAGAAAAGGGCTTTGGTTGTGCTCAGTTCCCTTAATAGTCTAAAACCATTAACTGATGACATTGCTCTGTGTTGGTATATTGCCTTTTCAATCATAAAACATTTTCTTTTGGATTAACTAATGTACTCTAGTTGTCTCATATATATGAAAGTTGTTTCCCAGCTAGACATTAAGTTTTTAGTGGTCCTTTACAAGTTCGAATTTTGCAACAGTGCTTGGTTCAGTCCGAGAAGTACAATAGGCAAAAACATTCCCACCAAGAACTTGGCTTTTTCGCACGAGTGCACTGACCTTTAAGAGCACTGATGGTGAGTTTTGTAGAGCAGCTTTTCAAGGTGTGTTATACAATTTCCTGATGATAAAAAACTATTTCAGATGCTACACAGATAATTTTTAAAATCTCGTAGTAGCTCTGTGTTTATTTTCAGTTCACATTATAAAATATATAAGCAGAACATAATTCCTATAGTTTTACAGACGATATATTTTAAGACAAGGCTTAAGGAGGCTATTGGAAATGAAGACATGTGAGCAAAAATTTTAATTAATATCATATGGAGCACACAGATATGGCATAAATTGTAAAGATATTATGGAAATGCTTGAATTTTGTGGGTAAACAATTTTAAGACACATTCAGGGAAGATTTTTTTACCTAAACTTAAGCACTCTGATGTTCAGTGTCATGTTACAAAGCCATTCTTTTGTACGTCCCTTCTTTAACCACTATAAGCACAAGCATACCTCTTCTCCTTGGCCTCAACTACAGATACGCACACACATACACTTCCAATGGTAAACGTTCCATCTGGCCAGTGTTTTAATGACTGCAGTGACTTACTTGTGAACCTAATGGAATAGATAACAAAGTAGGAATAGAGTTCAGATCTCTGAGCTGATCCCCTGACCTCTGGCAAGTATCTAACTCTGTGGTTCATCAGGAGGAGGCTGGAACAAATGGATTTCAGGGAGTTTGCTGTGATTTATGAGCTTACAGACTAGGTCATGAGTAGAAAATAAGTGCCATTTATCAGCTCTCTAAAGTCAATGGCACAGAGTTGGTGTAGGAACTTGCCATTAGGCTCTGCAAGGAAATAGCTCCCATCTACACAGGAGGGCCAAGGAGCACTGATCACCTGTATCCAGAAGCAGGGACTCTGTTATATTTCTCACCAAATATTACTTTGGCAAGTAGTTTTTCAGTTCCAGTTGACAATCTTTAAAAAAATTCAAAATTAATGTTGAGAATTGATGTTCTGCATTAAAAATTCTGCCAAATTAGCACTTCATATTTAATTTTATATGTAGCATCCTGCCAAGCAGCTTGGAACATTTGTGGGTTGTTGGGAAATAGTTAGAAATGGCACACAGCTTCCTTCACCACCTTCTCCTTTCCTTGCCTCTCCCCCCAGCATCCTCTCTGGGAGAGACACTGACAGTGGATGTGTGTGTGTGCGGGTGTGTGCGTGTTTTTGGGGGCCGGGGGTGACAGATGTCAGAGGGACCTAGAGTGATTGTAGGAAAATTTTAGATTGTTTCTAATCTGTATTTCTTAAGAAGCATTTTCAGTTATCAGATTTTGAGCAAAACAATTCCTTAAATTCAGACCGCTGTCCTTGAATTAACATTCCATGGAAAAGATGAAAAAAAATCAGCCTGCTTTCATAACCTGTTGTCTCCAAGAACCTGTAAGGACACGTTGTACATTGCCTCTCTCACTCGGGTCACACTAAAGAGGTGTAATTAATTAAATAAAAAGTGCACATATAACTGTAGATTTTGAAAGAATATGAGAGGTCATCTGGCTCCCTCTCTTTTGCCTAAGGGAAACCGAGGTTCACAGAGAAGGTGCTTACCCAAACCAACAGAGAGAGTGACCGATAGGACTCTGGTCCTTACTGCTTTCCCTCCAAGGCCTAGACATTTTCTGACACTCCTCTGCCTCACCTAGCAGGCGTGGGGTCTGTATTCAGGTGAAGACTCTTCTTTGCTCTCTCTGGAAGGAAAGTCTTGAACGTTTGATGAGTGCATTTTTGCACACTTGTTCTCAAAGCTGCTCTTCAATTTTTAATGTGCTTTCCTGTCCATCAACCAAATATCCAGACTCCTGTTCTGCTTGTGCGCCCTGGAGTCTAACAGCCTTCAGCATTGCCAGTGTGAGTTTTATCCTTTCTTAATAAGCCACGGTGGAGTGTAAAGCCAAAAGCGAGCTGCCTAACACACGAGGCAGAATATACAAAAGGCAGGAGCTGTCCACCGACGGGGAGATGATGTGAATGTCAGACTCTCGTAGGGGCAGAGGAACAAACAAGTGAAACATCCAGAGGCCACACTCCAGGAGCCAAGTCTGTCACCCGTTTATTCATTTATTCCCATAGCAAATATTACTGAGTATCCATTATATGAATTCATTCCACTAGATGCTATGGAAAAGGCGGACAAATAACTCATGCAGTCTCACCCCAACATTGAATTAGAAAGCCTCTCCTGAAAAAAATTCTAAAAGAGGAGCTCTCAAAAATAGAAAAAAGTTTATTCTAACAACCAAATGAGACACACAGACAAAAATTATTGTAAAATTTCCACACAGAGTTTATTAGGGCTTTGGGGATTACGATTTACCAAACTAGTTGACATTTCCTGTTCACTTACTATGTGCCAAGGACTGGGCTAAAGGTTTTACATACATTAACTTATTTAAATTCTCACAGTGGACTAAATCTTGGTATGTTTTTAGTAACTAGCCCAAACTCAAAGCTACGAAGAATTGGTTCCAGGAGTCAATTTCAGGGATTTTAATTAAATAGCCAAACTTTCACCAAGGAAGCCTGCATGGAAAATATGCAGGTGAACCAGAGATTGTTTACAATTTGAGTAGATGAGGATGAAAGAGAAGGGCGAATCACTGGAGGGGACAAGGAGAAGGGGCCGAGTACTTTATGGTTTAGGAAGCGTGTAGTTTATGCCCAGTCCTAGCCATCAAAATCACATAATTGGCATGTTGGTTGCATGCTGCAACGGGGCCCAACAAATGGTTGTTTGGAATACTGTAACCTGGAAGCAGAAAAATAAATTATCTCCCATATTGGGACACATGACTTATGGAACTACTCTCTATTTGCCCCTTCAACTAAAACAAAAGAAAGAGAAGCCTTTAGAATCATTCCTTCATTTGTCTTTTATTTCATCATTTCTTCTACCTTAGGCTCTGGGTAACATCACTAATTGGATCATTTCCACCTAAGGGAAACCAGCCTGGAGAAAAGAAAATGAAAAAGAGAAAAAGCTAGACCTTTCCTCCAATAAAGAGGTTCTCTATCCAAAAACAAAACAAATCAGCTTTGCTGCTTTTAAAAAGTAATTCTTGCACTGCACGATAGAAGACGGAGATGAGTTCGCTGAAACTAGAGAAAATACCATCTTACATTTGAACAGTGCTTTATTATTTTTTAAAGTGGCTTTTGTATACTTCATTTTTATGTTTGATCTGGTAATCGATTCCCCTCTTCACAGAAGGGAAATCTGGGAGAAGAGAGTCAAAGATTTTGCCAAGGCAATGCTGATGTAAGTGACAGATCAAAACTGACCACAGGTCTTCCAGATTCTGCCTGGTCAACCTTGATGGAATATACTATCGTTATTTTTTCCCATTTACGTTCTTGGGTGTCTCTTATTTGAAGGGAACAGAAGTTTTCTTCTAAATTGCCACTTTGATTCCTTATAATCAAAACATATATTTGTTTATGTATTTCTGCCCTCTTACATTAGGAGATTCTGGAACTTTGGAACCAAGTCTTAACCATCTTTGTGTTTTTTCCCAGCCTCCAACACACACCAGGGTCCCACGCAAGGGTGTCCTGCTTTATGTGTTGAAAAAATAACTAACTATACATATGCCACTGAAGCTGAGAGACAGCATTTTGGTAGTTAAGCATGTCAGGTTAAGAGGTAAACACAACTGGCTGTGTTATTTACCATTTGTGGAATTTGGGGAAAGTTGCTTCACTTTTCAAATTTTGGGATTTGTTTTTTAATTTTTAAAATGGAACTACTAATGGAACTTACCACATAAATTTTTCTGAAACTTGAACTGGATTAACGTGTGTGGAATGCTTAGCGCCATGTGCGGCATCAGTAAGTTTTTGATTCATTGTCGCTGTTATTCTCAAACCCTACTCAGGTTTGGGAATATAAGAATCAAAACGTCTTGCGTTGCCATAGTGGGTTACTAACAAGTTTGAGTATGTGATATTTCCATTTAGTCAAAAACCCATTGCTTGGGAAAACAACCATTTGAACTCAACGAAATGAGTAAAAGATGAACAGTAACTTACAAATAAGTGCATTGTGTTCATTGAAAACTCAGCCTTGAGTTTTCTGTCGTTTTTGAGACAACTTCATGATTGGCTCCCTTGTCGTTAATGCAGGAGAGATGGTTCTTGCACTTTTTGTCCTTTTCACCCTGGTAGCTCACCTTTGAGGTGAGGGTGGCCTGTGATGGTGAAATTGAATTGATGACACCAGCCAACTTCTCTTCCAGCAGCTGAGTGTCTGTTTTGTGTTCAGATCGGTGGGTAGAAGGTTTCACTGCTCTTCAAAATGACGTACACATTGCCAGTAATTACTTTCCTAAAATGGAAAGGGAATTAAAATAAAAGCCTGAATGTAGAAGGGGGTGGCAGGTTTTTGGAAAAGTGTATTGGCAATTTGAAGCATGAATAATTAATTTTGTCTTGAGATTAAGTTCAGCCTGTGTTTATGATGTGTTGAGAGAAAAAAAAAAGCCTCTAATGGGTTCTAAATAAATTCAGTATCAATTTAAACTATTAGAGGAAGTTAAATCAAAATAATTAGGATATTAAAATACTTTGTGCATTTCCAATCACTGCCTTATTGAGGCTCTGGATCTTTTCCAAGGAACAATAATAGCATGAATATATTAGGATGTTTGCTTCCTTTAGAATGGGACTGTTTGTTCGTGTAAAGACGATTGAGAACTTGCAGGAGACAGAAAGCCAGATTGACGTGTTGATGTATTCCAGGGGGTGGGTGTTATATAAATGGTGAATTATTTTGTACATACAGATTAAAAACAGCATAGTGACAGTTCACTGTTAAAATAGTTGAACTTGATTATTCCTTATTTAAAGTAATTGCTAATTTCACACAATAGTAAGGAAGGCATTATTTTTGTGACATCTTCAATTACTCTAGAATGAATTGGTAAATCTAAATAAGATTAAGGTGAATTTCAATACAGCCCAAAGTTTGATCATCTGTTTATTTCACTTATAGCTGTCAATATTCATTGCAATTTAAATTGAAATCAAGGGATTCTTTCACTATATGTTATTTATTAGGATTCCTCCCTCCTTCCCCTGCCCTTTTGTATTTGCTTGGAGCCTAGCGAGTGTGGAAATTTGAACAAACATAAAGGATTTTGAGACATGTGTTGCCCCTTTTCTGAGGCAACAGCTCAGTTTCTTACAAGTAATTTTGGTGAACCTATATAATGACTGCCCTGGTGGAATGCCCACGTACGTTTAAGAGCTTATTAATTCTCTGGATTTAACTCTGGGGCCACGAGGATTTGCTCTATAAGAGATTTCTCTGCAATATTTCAATTTTTTAATTTCTTTTCTTCTAAGCATTATCCAGCTTATGCATATTTAATATTGTCTCTTAAAATAATATTAATATAGCACAAATACAATTTGATAACTAGCTATAAGAACGGGCCGACAATTATTATGACAATTTATGGCTTGTTTTCCTATTTTTTTCCAGAGAAAAATGAGAGAAGACAGAATTTCAGGGCATTCAAAGTAATTTATTCTGAAACTGAAGCATTGCATTGAATTCTCTGCTTCCAGAGAATCAGAAAAAATAATCAAGATTTACAAAAATACATCCTCCCTCCCCACAAGACATCATAAAATATAATTCCTCATAATATTATGAATGATTCAGCAAAATAATACTGTTGTGAGCTCCAAAGAGCTCAATAAAACTGTAAACAAAAATTAACAAGCAACTGCAAAATTATTCTTAGTAGAATTATGGAAATGTTTGCTATGTATCCTAATGAGAATAAATAATAGATACTTAATTCACTATTTACACATATAGAGTGAGTTTTCCCTTACTTGAAGTACACTTACAATTTCGTAATGTTAATGGAAATGTACTGTTTCTCTGCCTCATTAGAAATAGGTTGTTATGCTTTCAAACAATAAGTGTTTTGTATTTTCTAAAATAGAGCTGAGCATCAGCAATTGGAAAATTATATCTTTAAAGGCTTTTGCCTCACTTCAGAGGATTTAAACAGAACAGGCTCTCGTATAGATAGAGACAGAATTTTTTACCAAGTTATTTTTTCGTAATATTTCTAATAGCAAAATGACATCTGCATCTGTCCCAGGACTGTAGTTACCTACCTCTGCCATTTTCTTCCTTTGGAGTCTGCCTATGCTTAATTCCTCATATGTCATATGAGCTAAAATCATTCTCGTTCAGTGACCCTCTGTATGTGGATGCATATTGTGAGAGGAGCCAGAAAGGTTGACAACGGGAAGGTCAGCCAGTATGATGGAAAAGCATCGGGTTTAGAGCCAGGTGGTACCGGTTTTCTTGCCAACACTAGCACTGACCTTAGGCAAGTAGCTGTATCTCACTAAGTCTCTATTTCCTCATTTGTAAAATAAATAAATTGATAATACCTACCTGGCAAGTTTCTCATAAGTAGTGGAAATAATTCAAATAAAGTGTCTACTACAGTGCCTGGTAGATAGATGTTATTCTTATTTTACCTTTTGCTCTATTGTGTTATAAGAGTTGTGAGTTTGGGTTTGTTTGTTTTTTTGTTTTTTTTTTTTTAGGTGGTTTTACACTGGTAGATATCTGTTGTGCTGATTTGTGTATAATGCTGTTCTGAGTATTTCATGCAGGGCAGGTCTGGTTATGGCAAATTCCCTAAGTGTTTGCTTGTCTTGAATTGACTTAATGTTGCCATTGATTGTTAAACTTAGTTTTTCAGGATATAAAATTCCAGGCTAGCAGTTGTTCTGTTTAAGTCTATCAAAGATGAGGCCCCAAATCCTTCTAGTTTGCAAGGTTTCCACAGAGAAATCTGCCATTAGCCTGATGAGTTTTTCTTGGTAGATTACTTGATGATTTTTTTCTTGCTGCTTGCAGAATTTTCTCCTTCATTTTGACTTTGGCAACATAGATTAGTATGTGTCTTGGAGATGACCCATTTGCTATGAATCTTCCAGGTGTTTGATGTCCATCTTACATCTGTATTTTTGAATTTCTGGTGATACCGGGGAAGTTTTCCTCAATAATTCCCTCAAATAAGTTTTCCATGCTGTTACCTCTTTCTTTTTCTCCCTCAGGGATACCTATAATTCAAATGGTAGTTGACATAGTCCCATATTTCTCTCAGTGATTGCTTGTACATTTTTATAGTCTTCTCTGCCTCTTCGAATGACTGGGTTATCTTGAGAGCCTTGTCTTCAGGCTGTGAGTTTCTTTCTTCTCCTTGGTTTAGACTATTGTTGAAGCTTTCTGTTGTGTTTTGAAATTCCCTAAATGACTATTTCATTTCTTTAAGTTCTGTTATATCCTTTCTTATGGTGTCTAGCTCTCTAGTGACTTTTTCATTTTTTTATTGATTTCCTGAATTCTTTATTTTTTTTATTTCAGGATATCATGAGGGTACAAACATTATGGTTACACTTTATGTCTTTGCCTCACCCAAGCCAGGGTTAGAGGCATGCCCTTCCCCCCTACAATGCTTCCCATGTCCTTTAGTTTCGGGTTTACCCCACCCTTCCCCCTAATCCCTGGAAAGTATTACTGCCATGTGATCACCCTAGTGTTGATCAGTTAGTGCCAATTTGATGACGAGTGCAAGTGGAGCCCATTCTTCCGCTCTTGTGGTGCCTCACTTTGGATAACGGGCTTAAGTTCAATCCAGGAAAGTATAAGAGGTTCTAGGTCACTGTCATTTCTTATGATTGAGTAATATTCCATTGTATACATATAGCAAATTTTAATAATCCACTCATGGACTGACGGACACTTGGGTTGTTTCCACATCCTTGCAATAGTGAATTGTGCTGCCATAAACGTTCAGGTGCAGATGTCTTTATCATAGAATGTTTTGTGCTCTTTTGGGTAGATGCCTAATAGTGCTATTGCTGGATGGAATGGTATTTCTGTTTTTAGCTCTTTGAGGTATCTCCAAATTCTTTTCCACAGAGGTTGCACTAATTCGCAGTCCCACCAGCAGTGTAAGAGTGTTCCTGTCTCTCCACATCCTCGCCAGCATTTGTTGTTTTGGGATTTTTTGATAGAGGCCAATCTCACTGGGGTTAGGTGATACCTCATTGTGGTTTTGATTTGCATTTCTCTAATGATTAGAGATGTTGAGCATTTTTTTATATGTTTGCTGGCCATTATTCTGTCTTATTTTGAAAAGTTTTTGTTCATTTCCTTTGCCCATTTGTTGATGGGGTTGTTTGATTTTTTCTTGTTGATTTTTTTGAGTTCTAAATAGATTCTGGTTATCAGCCCTTTATCTGATATGTAGAGAGCAAATATTTTCTCCCATTCTGTGGGCTGTCTATTCGCTCTAGTGATAGTTTCCTTGGCAGTATAGAAGCTTTTTAATTTGATTAGATCCCATTTATTTATTTTTGTTGCTGTGGTGATTGCTTTGAGGTGGTTCTTCAAAAATTCCTTGCCTAGGCCAATGTCTGAAAGGGTCTTCCTAACATCTGATTTCCTGAATTTTTTTTTCACTTATTTTTGTTTGTTTTCAACTTTCTCTTCAATTCCATTCAGCTCATTTGCCATCCATATTCTGAATTCCATTTCTGTCATTTTGGCAATTTCCTTGTGGGTGGAGTCCACTACTGTAGTGCCATTGTGTTTTCTTGGGGGTGTCAAACTATCTTGTTTTTTCATGTTGCCAGGGTTCTTTTGATGGTTTCTTCTCATCTGCCTCCTCCTCTCTTGGCTCTGGGTTAATAGGATTGCAGGACATCTGTTTTCCTTTGCTGGGGACTCTCCTGTTTAGTTAGGGGAATGGGAGGACCCTAGATGAAGCTTTTGTGTCCTGCCCTGTAGTGTTGGCCCATTAGTGGAGGGGCAGGGGCACTGAGAATCTGTAGCACAGCTGTTTTCTTTTAATCTGTTCTTCTGTGTTTGCCACAGTTTGAGCCAGTGCCGGATGATTTTCACGTGGGGTGGAGGGATGTTGCCCAGTACATTGTTTGGAGTTGGAGTTAGGGGCTGGTTGTGACACTCTCCATGGTGGCTGTTGCTGTAGGGGATTGCTCTGTCTGGGGTCACCCAGTGAACATGACAGTGGGAGCTGGGTGAGTCTATTTAGGCAATGGTCATGGGTGACTGGGCTGTGGGCATTTACTTGAACCAAGTCCAAGAGTAACAGCTGATCAGGGCTGCGGGTGGGGGTTAAATGAAATGTTTGACCTCAGGGAGGTTCTGCAAGCCGAGAGGCAGTGGTAAGGACTCAGTTGTGGAATCTTAGGGTCCAGACACAACTCTGGAGTCTCAGGGGTGGAGTTGCAGGCCCCACAGGGCCTCTAGAGGTATAGTGGCAGAGCCTCAGATTCAGACGCTGTGAGAGCTTCAGAGCTACCTCTTGGGATTTTAGGGGCAGAGCCATCCATATGGGGGGCTGTTATACTAGCATGGGCACTGCTAATGTCCAGTCATGCAGGCAGGGATTTGTCTCAGATGACAAGGGTCTTCACAGGCAAGCCAGAGCTGCTGGTTGTCCATGGTTCTCCCCCCACACCTAGGACACAGTGAGGCAGTCTCTGCAGGCTTCTCAATTAGTGCCTGTGGCATCTGGAACTTCTCCTCTGTTCAGGTTCCATGCCAGGGAGAAGGTGTTCTCAGTCCCCAGTCACAGGGTGCAAAGAGGGGAGCATCTGTTTTCTCCCCAGTCTGGTGACAGTGATGCAAAGGCTATGGCTGGAAGGCTGGGTCCTGAGTGGACCTGGCTCCGTGCACCAGAGCGATCAGGATGACATCGGTTGCAAAAATCTGGGATTGGCAGCCTTGAGATGTCTGCTGCACCTGCTCTCTGGTGCCATGTGTCTGCACAGACTCTGAGTAGCTCCCCAGTCATCCCAGAGGTCTTCAGTAGAAGAAGGGAATCCCTCACAGATTGAGCTGCCTCTAATTTTTGTTTCTCTCCCAAAAAGCGGCACCCCCTCAGGTTGCTTCTATCCTGCTGTCTTCACCTCTTTTCAGCAGTGTCAATATCCCTGGGACCCTCAGCTTAATCTCTGAGATGGTGGGTGAAGCTCGTGAGTAAGAATCAGCCACTCCTTGTTTGACTGAGTGGTAGACGCTGTAATGGGATATAGAGTTGTTCTCCCTATCAGTGGTTGATGCTTGCACGAAAGATCCAATTGCAGAGGTGTCCTTTCGTGCCTATAATGAGCTCTAGTCGCTCAGGAGGAGCACTTGAATGCCCCCAGCTTTGGGAGGGACCCTGTAGCTCCCGGGGGTTGCTTGTTCTCCACTATAGCAGAGATGCACAGAGGAGCAAGGCTGGGCCTGGTTAGGTTGGGCAAGCCTGAAAAGCTTTGCAAAACCTAGACAGGACTCAAAGGTCATTTTCCCAGCAGCTAGGAAGAGAGACTGGGAGGAGGGTTGAGGCAGGTTCTGCAAACTGGGATGACTGCTTATGAGAAAAGGGGTCATAATTCCTTGACTGGCTATCAGGAGTGAGCTCCACCCATCTTGTGTTACCCCTGCCCTCCAGTGTCTGGCTGCAAATGGGTACCTGAACATGCCACACTCGGTTGCTATGGTGCCACAGGCTGAGATCTTCCCTACCAGGTGAACCACCCTAGTCCAACAGCTTGGCTTTACTGTGTCAGGATGGGTGCTCCCCAGATCTCTGTGTCTCAAACCCCCACTGTATTCTTCTGTCACCTCCACCCATGTGGGATACCTTGCCTCCTGAATCTAGCTCCCAAATCTCCCCCTGCCTCCTCTAGCAACCTGCTTGGGTCCAGGAGGAAAGAGGTTTGGGCTGCATGTCTGACCCACTGTCATGAATCTCTAGGAAGGGCTGGTGGGCAGGGAGCTCCCAGACCAGGCACCTGAGTCCACTGCAGGTTCTCAAGGGGAAAGGCCTGGCCTCCACTTTTTGTGAAAACCTCAGACTGGAGGACACACCGGCTGGGAAGACGTGGCTGCTCGCCAAATTCTCAGCTCCAGCGGCTCTCCTGGCTGTAGAGGGCAGGGGAGGGGTGGGCGAGGATAAGAGTCTGAATGGAAGAAAGCCGATTTTCCAGCTTCTTGAGTCACTCTCCTTGGAGGGGAACCTTGCGTGGAATGTCCAAGCTCTGGGATCACACAAGTTCTCCCCACAATTCTGTGGTTGCTGAAGTGCTTGGGTTCGTGGGGGCAGGAAAGGTTCCAAGTAACCTGGTAGCCTGCTGATCACTGAAGGTGTGTGGGAAGGAGAAAGAGATCTCCCCCTAACCCCTTCACTGGGCTCCAAGCCCTTGCCAATATCTTTTTTCCCTTTTTCCTCTTCCTTTTCTGCTTTGCAATTTTCCTCTGTGAAGTCCTTGGCAGTCTCCGGTGCTTCTTCCTCTGAGCTATACCTGAGCTGTGTGTCCTTTGTCCTCTCTTCTTTATCTGAAACCCTTTCTTCCCTCCATGACGGTCTGTTAAGCAATGTCTGTTGCCAGCCATCTTGCATGCTTCCCTCTCAAAAATTCTTATGTTAGCTTCTGAAATCAAATGTTCATGCAAATAATTACAACTGAGTAGATAGAGGTCATTGCTTTCCTTTTGCTTATTTTTTTAAATTATTAATTATTATTTTAAAATGTAAATATAAGTTGAACTGATATGAAGCTATTATGACACAATGCACAATACTTAGCAGAAATAAACTAAGACTGTGAGGCAAGATTCTCCTTATGTTTTGGCTCTTAATTTGCCTTGTTAAATCATTTCTTTAAGTAAACATGTTTTATGTATATAGAGTGTTCAGCACAGTGCATAGCATGGAAAACAGATGTATGCATTTGGCTATGAAAATGGTATTAGTTATATTCTTATTATTTCTATCATCATAAGCAGCAGATCTCCTCCCAGGCTGCACTGGAAAACCCATACCCTCAATTTATCTTGGTCATTACCCTCTTCTGAGATGATGCTGGATTCATGAAGTCTGACAAGGCAGAATTTAGACAATAATCTGTGGAAGGCCATTGAATTGCAGCACCAATCACTGTGAATCCATTTACTTGCTGCCAAACCCTTTAATTTACTGTGTTAAATCACAACTGTAAACATTGTCAATCCAATTTTTCCCCATCAACTATAAAGCATTAAAATACAAATTACACTTTTAAAACACACATTTATTATTCTTTCTTATTTCTTTTCTTTCTACTTTATTTTTCCCCAGGGGGTGAGAAAAGTAGTTGGAGAGGGGCCTGTCTTTGAAGTTATTTTAATCTTTATTCTATCTAGTTCTTTCCCAGACTCATTTAATCTACTTGATTTTTCAGTCATGATTATATTCTCCAGATACCAATTCATGACATCCTTCCAAAGAATTGTTCATTAAAATCTAATTTTTACCTTCTAATGCTGGCTTTTTAGCTAATGAAATCTGCAGTAATTATAAATATCCATCTTGCAAAAACCTCAGAATTATCGGCATTTATATAAAGTCAGGCAGTGCAAGAATGATATGAACATTGAAGTTAGCGCTTTCCTTCTCATATCAATGAAGTGAAGGCAGTACATATACAGTTATGTATATTTAAATAAAAGAATCTCGTTTAGCTTCTTTCAATATTTTTACACTGTCATTAGGACTCTTTTGAATGGTACCCAAGGGATACCACATCTAATTTAAACTTCATGGCAAAAATGACATCAGGCAACTTCAGATTCATTATTTAGCTTGATCATCTTAAAAGACTGCAGGAAAGTTTCTCTGATATTGGGCTCTGATCTACCCAAGGTGCCCTGTAGTTTTCTGAATTATTAGGTGAAGTTTTATCAAAAAGACAAATCATTTATGAAAAGTTAGAACACTTCCCTGGCTCAGGAGTTTAAGCTTTGCATAAGCAAAACAATAAGCTCTGATTTCCCTTGTCACTAAGGGTGTGCCTCCTCCTATGACAGGAGCAGGCCTGCAGAGAGTTCAATGCTGGTCAGTGTCCAGCCTGTACAGCCCAGGGGCGAAGATCAGATTATGAATGAGGAAGTTTCACAAAATATGAGTTCCCTCGTCGACTGTTGGAGGGGAGAAGGGACACATGGTGCAGTGAAAAGTGGACAAACTTTACTCAAGGTTACAGAGGTAGATATTGGCAAAGCCATGATTCAAATCCAGGTTGTTTGATGCCAAATTTATAAAATGTATATGAGTCTCCATTTCATTATCTACAAAATGAGAATAATAACACCTACCTCAATAGGGCTGATGTAAAGGTTAGATAAGATGTTACCCATGATTTATTAAATACTTTTTATATGTCAGTTTACTGTTTTCATTTAATACCAAGTGTGCCCTGGGGACTAGAATGGGAAATGAGCTACTGTTCTTCAGTGATCGAATAAAGCCTGCTGCCCACTAGAACAGAGCATGAAATGAAGCCCATTGTTCACAAGCAGATAGCTCTCAGTTCCTTTCCCTTATTCTCTCACTTTCTTTCCCTTAGTCTGTTGCCTTAGACTCATGATAATATATACTTTATATATCTTCCTTAGAGATAACTGAATGGGAAATACAAACCTCTGGGCCCCTGCACTGAACCTCTGCTTCGAGAGAGCAATTGAGCTGACATTGACATCAAAGAACCAGTACTATGAGCATTAATTTTGCTAAAAATAATTTTTATTCTTCTAGCATAAAATGGGAAAAGACTTAACCAGGTTAATGTACTTCCTCTTATTTCCACATCAAACCCAATTTCATACACCTTGGCTAAATCTTATAGTTTTCTATCCGGTATTTAATAAAGGGTTATAACCACTAAACTCTTTTAATCTCACATCAAGAAGCACTCAGTCTTTAAGAATAAGTAAACCCATCATATTATTTGGCTTATTTCTTTCTATTTTAGCTTTAGTAGAAAAATGAGTTATTTTCTTAGGGATTTCTATACAATTGATTATATTCATAGCAAGTCAGAATCCATGGTTTAGGACTATAAACCCATAAGATTTTTGAGGCTTGGTGTCACCTATATTCATCATTTTCTTAAGCGAGGTCTACAGCAAGCACCCTAATTATTCATGTATTTATTCATGAACTTAGCATATGTATAGTATTAATTAATGTGCACCCAGAAATTTTCAGGATAAAAAGGATCAAAAAATGTTTTTCTTTTTCTTACCCTCTAAGCTCTTAAGAGATGATTCAGAAAGACATGATTACTAAGTAAAACTAAGTTACTAGAGAATAAGAAAATACATAGATGTAAAGAGTACAATGTATTGTTAAAATGATAGTCATCCCTTAATAAATTATAGCTACGTGCCAGGCACTGTGCATGTATATCATATAAAAATCATATACAATCATCACCAAAATTCAACCAGGTACAAATAATGTCCTTCTAAAGGGAAGATACAGAAATCGTGAATGATTATATGACTTTTCAAGGCCACTTGCCAAGTTAGCATTATTGGTAATATGGGGACTAATCAAAGCCTAAGTTCTATCCACTCTTTTGGACAGTCATTTTCACATAATCAAAGTCAAATCCAAAGCCAAGAGGTACTGCATGAAGTGAGATTAGCCAAGAGAAGTTCATGGAGGAGATGTGTATTCTCTTTATATCAACATATGTCTGTTTAGATTGCAAGCTATCATGATACTATAATCCTTTGAAAGACAAGTAATTGAATAATTTGTTTATACTAATACTGAAATAATGCATTTTATTTGAAAGTCCATGGATTAGAAATATGAATTCATTTGCTGGGTAAAGTAAGAATACATCTGCAGTTGGGAGACACACAAGGGTGAGAGGCCATTGAAATCATAAAGTTTAACCTCTCATTTTATAATCAAAGGACTGAAATGCAGCCATACATTCAGTTCTGTGTACACATTTAGGAGGGAAATTGAAAAACTGAAATGTGTTGAATACACATACAGCATCAGAAAACAACAAGCACAATAAATATGCAATACTTTCTCAAATATGTAATACAGACTATTGAATTATAAATGTACACCTTTAGTGGTCTATGCACACTCAGGTTTGTACTTATCTCTTTACATTGCAATTATTTATTTCCATGTTGACCTTTACTTCTGAAATATAAGAATTTTATAGCCTAGACATGTATCATACTTTCACATCTCTAGAAGCTGGCAACTTTATATTTCAGCAGATTAAGAGATCATCGAAAGAACAATAGTTTGAAAAGACTTCACAGAATATCTGTCTTAGTCCATTTCGTGTTGCTATAACCAGATGCTGCAGCCTGGATAATTTGTAAAGAAAAGAAATTTATTTCTCACAGTTTGGGGGCTTGGAAGTCCAACATCAAGGTATCAGATTCTGGTAAAGTCCTTCTTGCTGTATCGTCTCACAGTGGGGGGCAAAAGGGCAAGAGAACACGACAGAGCAAGAGGTTTAAACTCGTACCCTCAAGCCCTTTATAACTATCATTACTTCACTTATGAGGGTGGAGCCCTCATGTTCTAAACATCTGTCATTAGGCCCCACCTTCCAACACTATTGTATCGAGAATTTAGTTTCCAACACATGCTCTTTGGGGGACACATTCAAACTATAGCAGGACCTGAGTCTAGTTATTGAAGACTGAGTGGGATTAGAAAGGACAGAAGGGATCAAAGCGTATCTGCAGCAAGGAGTACTTCATGACATAAATTATAGACATGGGAATGATCTCTGAATGTCTGTGCATCAGGATGTCATCAGAAATCAAGCAAGGAAAGGATAAACACATGGGAAAGAGAATGATAGAAAATGAGGTTCAGTAGGACCACAGATCATGAAAGTCCTTGAAAGTCAAAATAAGAAATTGAAATTCACAGGTCTTGTAATAGGGATGAAAAGGTTTGGGAAAGGAGAGGATCGAGTTGGTGGAAATGATGACCAAACATGTGGGTTGGACAGAGAGTGCAGAATAAACAGGAAGATCATCTGGACAGATCCTGTGTGACTGGTGTCAGCAATAGAGCAATGACATAATAACTTCCATTAATCTGAGTCTATCACCCATGGCCCATCCTACAAAGGCTGATGAATGCAGATATTTGTGACTCTTCTGCACTCTCAAAACTGAAGAATGCATTCATTTATTTATTCAATATGTATTTCTATCATGTGTTAGGGAATACACAATTTGTTGGGATTCAAATGTTCAAAAACTGATGAGGGATCCGGAGATAAAACACTATGCCTCCAAATGTTCAGCTCAAATCCCTAATTAATGTTATCTCACAAATTTTTGAATAAAGGACACTTTCTTTTGCAATGTCTTAGAATCAGTTATGCGTTTAATATCATGGTACCAGCATTTTCTCAGCTATATTATACTGTCATAGTACATATTTTTGGGTCCTGTCTGATGTCATTAAAGGCATGAATATTAGGTAAAGCAGCAATAAATGAAACCATTATTATTCTAGAACATTCAATTTTCTGAGAAAATGGCAAAACTTAAGTTGTAATAGTAAATTAAATGTCGCCAATATGGGACTGACCTGAGTTCAAAATATGCTTCATTTTGCTACTGCTGTTGATTTCACACTGTTAATGACATGAAATTGTATCCCATAGGTCAGTAATAATCTCTGTGTTGATTTCTTTGGGAGGAGGTAGACTGCTATAGTATTTATTAAAGGAATTCAAGGAAATGGAAAGTAAGCCAAGAGCCATTAGCGCTCAACTAAGAGAACAAACACATCCGAGGCTGTCTATTTTGTTCATCTGATGCGTCCATCTTTCTAGGGATGTCATTGCCTAGATTTGCAAATATAGAAATGACGGAAAAAACCTGACTTCTAGTAAAGTAGAGGAAAATGGCTTATTTAAGAAAGGATTCATAAGAAATAGGGTATCTATAGTGTATACTAATGTGATCATATGAAATTAACAAGACTATCCTACTCAGGGGGAAACATAAGATTGCAGTAACAATAACAACAGAATTTTGTCATGGTTCTAGTTGGTTTTTGTGGTCACCACTTTCCTCTAACTCTTCGTGATTTTGATGAGATCGCAAGTAAATTATATTTGCTTTAATGTGTGCTTTTTCTATTTTCCTATACTGTTTAAAATCAGGGGAAAGAGTTACAAAAATTTAGCTCAATCCAAATAGCTATTAAAACCTCCAGGAGGCATCTTATTTGCTCATGAAGTCATGCTTTTTAAAATTTGTTTCATTTCTCCTCTGTTTTATGGTCTTCTGTTGAAGCCATCAAAAACTTCTTGATGTAGTATACTGTCTTCTTCTCCTTCTCTGGTCCATATCTTTCCTCATGCTAACTTCCAGTTTATATTTCTCAGTACGTGATGCCACAAAAGATTGTATTTCACTCCCCTATTTTTGATTTATTCTGTTACCCAGGTTACATAGTAGGACTACCTCATTTCCTCAATGCTTTCAAAAAGTTCAGGAAAGGCAGCTCTTTTATTTTTACTGATTTTTTAAAAATTCTAAGAAATCTACTTACCCGTCATCCCTAAATTCATGGAGACTAAATGATAAAGCTGCAAGTGATCAATACTATTCTCTGTCTCAAGATTACCCTTTCTCTTCAGCACTCTTTTATTGTTCTTGTACCAATATAATCTTCCTCAACGTCCTTTTTTCTTGAGATGAGTTATTGCACAGAAGGCTACCAGATCCATTACATAAAGAGATTTCTGGAGGGCCTGACTCATCCACCTTCAGATATGGCTGGACAAATCTGAAACCTTGGAAGAATGTACATAGTTTAGCTTTCCAACTTGGGAGCACCCATTTTAATATATAGATGCACTGTAATTAGTGCATGTATTTGAAATTTAATATATTTTTCATTGTGTATACATATCTACATGTAAATTTTGATCGCAATATTGTTACAGAGGGCCTAAATAGTAGTCTTTTCATATATTATGCATTTAATGGTTAATTATGAACAAAATGGGGATCAAATTTGGATTATTGTTACTTTCAATTTTAGTACTTTAATAAATTAAACATTTACTGGTGAGTGTTTTTATGATTTGGGTCTGGTTATCTTGGTCTATACCTCCATTGAGGATAGTACAGTTAATATCTTCTTATTAAAACAGGAAATAAGGAGAACACAGAATGGTATAAGCAGAGACATACCATTGCTGTGACTTGAATTTAGGCTGTTAGAAAAGTATCTGTAATACCCTAACACAATATTCAATCTAAAAAGTAGATATATCAGCCATTTTGCAGTGGGCCAAGCTCCAAACTGTACAATTAATAGAATTATTTGATTTGGCATCACATAGCTTCAATGTTCATATTAAAAGAAGCCTCATATTCTGGAAATCCATCTGAAATTTCACAATGTGGAGCATTTGTATCTCCATAAAATGATTTCAATTTGAAAATCCAGAGTGAGGTTGAAGGCATTACTTGTCAGATGCTGTAACCAGCACTCAGTGACCCGCAGTGTAGGTTTGATTTATTATGCAAATAAAGAGGAAGAATAATATATTCTGTTTAATCATGCAGAACTTTTTTTGTTTGATGGAGTGTCCAGGCACACAAATGAATATTCCACAAACCCCAAATATACTTCAGTAAGGAAGATATTTATATGGCGTTGTAATAGCAAGGTGCCAGAACCATGATTTACAGAATTTGCTTGGTCGATTTTAGAAAACAGTTTGTCTTTAAACAACTGAATTTTATAATGAGAAAATTATCAAAAGCTTTTAGCTACTCAGGTTATTTAAGTGAATGATGAATTCATCCATTATGAGTCATAAAACCCTTTGATTACTTGACTTAATTACGTAAACCTTAAGGCCTCAGAATCTTGTCTGACTGAAATATCTCCCCTTCAACTAGAATGTATTATTGAAGAATGATTTTATGATACTGCAGCATTTCAGGTAAGCACTGTTCTCTCAACAAACATGAGGAGATAATTCATATAGGCAAATGGTAATATATTTAGCATGCAGCAGCATCTTGGCAGCTATTAACCATTCTCACACCAGTGCCAAAACCCACATCTCATGTCTAAAACCTGAACTCAGTGGGATAACCATGGATAATTTTGTTTCTAGCATTTTTTCAGGGTCCAAATACCTTTTAGCAAAATTATCATTCTTTATATAAAGATTAATCTACATGTCAGGAAAAAGTAATTGGGAAAATGGCAAATATGAGAAATATTGGTAGGACCGGGGTGCTATGGGTTATTTTGAGAGGTGAAAACAAATATTTTAAAATTCCTTCATTTCATCATGTTAAACTTTTAGGCAGGTACTGTTATGTTATTTTATAGATGGGAAACATCCAGAAAAGTTAAGTAATTTTTTCAAGGATATTCAACGGAGAAAAGCAGGGTTATGATTTCAAAATTGATTTTCTTTCTATTTTGTGTGCTCTTTGAGATAGAGCATTAGTGATTTCAGACTTCAATTTTTAAAACCTGTTAGAAGAGGGCCATAGTAAAAGTTAGATACAGGAAGTTACCACCAAAAATATGGAAACATATTAATATATTGCTAACATGCCAATATAGTTTGAACCTATATAATTCGACAGCTGCATTTTAGTTCATTTCAAATATCAGATCAGTTGATGATGACTAAGTTAGAAAAAAATTGCGATGTTCATTGCAATCAACTAATGCCTAAACTGAGCAGATCACTTCCAGATTTCCTTCTATCTCTCTGAACCATGAGAGATTGAGTTCTTTTAAGAAGGACATTTTAGAGCTTATTTTCTTTTTTTAAAAAAGAGAACATAAAAGATACAATTTGCACTCAAACTGGCAGATTTTAAGGATGTGTTATTTGTGATGTCCGAAGCAAGTCAAGGTCGAGATTAACTCATGATGTTCTTAAAATGATTATGACCATCTGCCTTTTAGTATGTTAATGCAGAACCAATTTCTGAAAAATGCTTCTCATCATTGAAATAATAATAATGCAGAGTGTTGTGCAAATTGTGTTTATTTGATTGCTGAATCTTAAAGAGCCTTTGATGTTTTTGGGGCATCTCTAAAATAATATGTTCCATAATATTTTGAAATTATTTTCTACATCCAGTCTGGCATCCAGTCTTGTTAATAGTCCTCATATATATATTTGGTAATTCTCTCATAAGACAGTAGAATGGAAACAAGTTTTGCTTTTAAAAATAGCTCTATTCCTACTACTCTATTCCACCTGAAGGTATAAATTCTGTTTTTATCATTAGTTGTCATGCGGATGAATGAGCTGCTTTGTCATACATGATACACAGTTTTCTGATTTGGGAAATGAGGGGATCAGATTTCACAAAATCTTCCTGATATCCTTGTTTAAAATAAGACCAAGAAGAACAGAAATGAGAAATAGACTCTCTGATGATGGTTGTCCGAATGGCTTTTCATAGCTCACACTAGTGCCAAAACTCACAGCTCACGTCTAAAACCTGAACTAAGTGGGAGAACCATAGATAATTTTGTTTCTAGCATTTTTTTCAGTGTCCAAATACCTTTTAGCAAAATTATATTTCTTCTTTCCATGGTATCCCATGTGCAAGCTTGGGACAGCACCAGATATTGGGAAACAAAAGCAAAAAATTGGGGCACGGGTAGTATCTGATGATTAGTCAAGGTAATGTACCACTACACTGTAGTCACCGGCCTGTAAACTCGTGGCACAATGTCAACAATTTTCATTTAGAGAATGAGATTGACGGTTCCACTCTTTTCCACTCTCTTTAGCTAGGTATGCTCATACCAGTGGGTTTGCAATGCTTATGCTTAGTTAATGGATTGAAGACTTCTCAGGAGAGTAATTAGCCTGCTTGGTGGAGCTTGTTGGGAAAGGAACACCAAAGTCTTGGATAATCCAATGTGTTGCCAAAAGGGCCAAGTCTGGTGGAAGTGTGGTAGGAGGATGGATATAGGGATAAATAATTGTAGTGGATTCTTTTACAGCCCTGTAAGTGCAATAGGAGGGGAGAGTCAGAGCCTTTTGAGAAAGATTTGAAAAAGTGCCTATTTCAGTGACCTCACAGGGTTATTCTGAAGGAATTATGCTTTGAACACAAAGAATGGTAAATATTTCAGAAACTAATACTTAGGGCTTGAAACTGCTAGCTAATCTCTTGCATCTTCCCTGCAAATTCAGAATCATGGAGAAAGCTTCATTTCTGCCTGTTTTTATTAAAGAACATAGCAGAAAGGAGAACTTAGAATAGGCTTCTTAGCACATTTTATTTCCTTTCAGAGTCTAAAATTCAAGTAGAAAGACTAGATCTGCAGAGCACACACTTACCCAGCTGACTGCATAGAAGGTAGTGGCCGACCTCATTCCTTATCAAGCACAGAGAGGCCAAGATTCCAAAATTCAAGTGCTACATTGAGCCTTTAACATATTAGATCTGCCCAAAAGAGAAAGAAAGACTAATGGCAACTATACTTTGGCAGTCTCACCAATCAGATAAAGAATTACTCCTTCAATGAAGAGAAACTACCAAGAGAGGCAAGAAGGGGTAGATTCTTTCTCCCCATTGCCTCTGAGAGATAGAAGTTCCTCCTATTCAGGTTGTCAGGAATTGGGGAAAATTTAATTATTTATATTAACATTATTTCCCAAATTATTATTGTGGCCTTCCCTCTCTTTTCAGTGACACAGGATTCAACTCTCTGTGAGGATCTTATGGGCACCGGCTTAGTGAACTAGAGGATTGCAGATACTTTCACAGAGTGAGCCAAAGGAGCAGTAGGGATAGCTTTAGTGTGAGTCCTCTATTGCTACCCATAACCATTCTAATGACACCAGATAGTAAACTGGAAGCCTTTGTTGTTCCATACTCCAGATAGTCTTCCTAGTATTCTACCTCTCTAGGAATTCCCAGAGCCCTGTAGGAAGGATTAGGTGAAGTATCTCTCATGAGTTGGGTGAGTATGAAAACTCTAGAGACATTCTTTTCATTCTTTCCCTCTTCTGATCCCTTTTCATAATTCATAGAGACCACCACATTACTGTAAAATTAAGAGGACATGCCACAGAATTTAATCTCAGTAGTGTTTAGGTAGCTCTCCCATGTCTCTCTCTCTCTCTCTCTCTCTCTCTCTCTCTCTCTCTCTCTCTCTCTCTCTCTCTCACATGCACACACACACACAACACTCAGAGCCAAAAAATTGTAATTGCATCATTTATAAATCCTACATAAATGTAGGCTAGAGATTGTGTGTGTGCGTGTGTGTACTTATTCAAGGATCGTTGTTATGAGACATACATGACAACTGTGGTTACAATTATAAGCCAATTAAGTAGATAATGGACAACACGAGTGCACTAAAGTGTTCCGCTTGTTTCAATTGTGTTCAATGGAACTGGCATTCTTTATTTTCAAGCAAGTGAGGCTTCTAATCAAGGTACAAATAATTTTCTAATTAAATGCCTTTGTCTGATTCTTTGGAATAAAATGTAGTTTTGTTTAGGGAAATGAAGTAGGTGTTAGAATCATCCCAGCCTTTCTCAGGAGGCCAATATCTCCTCTTTCCAATGGCTTTGTTATCAGAGCCAGAAAATTAGTGCTTATACATTGTGCGCCTCATGAAATCACTGAGTAAATCATGCCAGTATCTTTACCAACCAAGCATATTACAAAATTCTGAATGTGAGTCAGCCATATTTTCTAATTTTGTATCCTGTGGCTTCAATTGTCATCACAATTAGTTTCTAAAGGCATTTCCTAGCCAGTGATTTTTAAGCCTGACTGCACATTAAAATCATCTGAGTAGTTTTTAAAAACCACACCAGCCCAAGTTCCCATTCTAGATCAATTCAGTAAGAATCTCAAAAGGTAGGACCTCATGGTATGTAATTCTAACGTCCACCCAAGTTGAAAATCACTGACATAGACCAAAGGTCAGAATATTTTTTCTATAAAATAGCCAGATGGGAAATATTTTAGGCTGTGTGAGTCTTTGTCATAACTGTCACAACGAGGTACTGTTCTAATCATTTTATGAACTCTGCCATGAAAGCAACCATAGACAATATGTAAACAAATGGGTATGGCTGTGTCCCAATAAAACTTTATTTATAACCATAGACATTAAGCCAGAATTGGCCTAATGTTAAGGTTTTAAATTAACAATCCATTAATCCCGATTTTAGCCTCAGAATCCAGTAATTAATAAATGAGCATCACCATGTTGACAAATGGCAAAATATAAAGATAGCATTAGTCTTTGTGGAGGCTAAAGCAACTCCATGTTGGATGCTAATCTGCCATGTTGACTTCTGATTGATTTCTGTTCTGGGAATGTCTCTTAGGTTTCTATTTTATCTACTGTTAAATCCTGCCCTTATATCAAAATAACCTTGACCATACATCCTGCCTTTAGGCAGACTGACATAGCATTCTTGGCTTTTCCTGAGCAGTCAACTTTAATTCTCCTGCACATTCCTTCCCTATCCTATAGAAGGCCTAGGTCTGGGGGGTAATGGTGGAGGGGTCCACTGTCTAGTAGCCACTTGAAGCATGGCTTCTGTTCATAAATCTCTATGAAATGTTTCTTTCTGAGAAACTGGATATGTCAGCCTCTTTCTTCAACCTCTCAGCTTCCTTTGACTTTGGGGATAGGTTTGCATAGAGCTGCTCATCACGGAACAGTCTTACGATCAAAAAGATCTGGGTTCAAAACCTTGCTTGCATGCTACTGCTTGCTGTATAAAAATATGGAAATGTCATTTGGCCTATCTGAGATGCCGCTTCTTCACTTCTCAAATGGGAGTAATGATAGTTAAGTCAAAGGACTGTGGTGCCACTGGATTTCTCATGAACATTCAATAGTTTCTCTAGTGTATAATACCGCAAATTCATTGAGCATTTACCATGTGTGAGGCGCTGTTCTAATCATTTTATATTCATCAACTGATTTCATTCTGCTCTGAAAAAGAAAGAAGAAAATAGCATATATTTGTCTTCAATGAATTTTCACCAGAATGGAGAAAAATATATTCATAAATTGCTACGTTTCTAGAGGGAATATGGCAAAAGCTAAGAGATTTACAACAACATATTAGGTATTAAAGATGGAGAGATTATATGAGTGGGTTAATTAAAATCTTTAGCGAAAAAAACATGTAAATGGGCACACTTATAACCCTGACTCAAGCATAACAAAATCGATACGTGTAACCAAAAACATTTGTACCCCCCTGATTTTTTGAAATAAAAAAATATGTAGCAAAAACTGGTACCTGAAGGCTGTATATAGTTTCATTTTCAGATCGGGAAAAATGGAAGCAAAAGGGTGGAAAAAGAGTATGAAAGTGGGGAAACATGGGATGTGTTTAGGGAGGGAAGCATGAAGTAAGGAGTTACAGTAAAGCAGAAATCAGGAAGTTAGAGTCAAAATATGCAAGCCTCTGCATTTCAGGCAAGGCTGTTGAACTTACCTATAAAGCAACAGAAAAATATTTAAGGTTATTAGAGATGAGTGCTATACTCTGAGCTATGATTTGGAAAGATTAATCTGACAGCGGTGGATGTATTAGGGAGGAAACTGTGGTATTTTTACTTTATTATACTCATCACATAGAGTTGTTGAAATGATTAAATGAGTTAATATAGGTAAACCTCTTAGAGGTCTGGCGAAATGTAAGTACCACGTAATTGTTAGGAATTATTATGGCTTTATAAAAGATCCAGCCTTTTCTTATTTTTATAATTTTTTTTCTTTACCTAGTTTAACATAGCCCTGGAAGGTGATTATAGATGCATGTGCATCTTGTATTTGTTACCTATTTTAAAAAACATGCCACAACTTGGAAAAAAGTCAGAGAGGGTGCTGAGCCTATTAGTATCATACTGGTGCATTGTTTTATAAACCTGTTCACAGATTACTTAACTTAGACCTAATCTCTTTGCAAATGGAAGTACAGGAAGCTGTGAGCAAAGGCAGGATGCATGAACTTGAAATTATGGCAATAGAGTGGAGTGTTCAAGGGATTCAAGAAGGAGAGAGGAAACCTGAGCTCAGTTAGGCTTTCCAGCCTAAAGAGCTAGGAGGATCTTTCCATCTTGATGACATCAGACGTGTAAAGGAGGACACAGATTCAAGAGTCATTGGTAAGTTTAAAGCTATAAAGAAGAATAGGATGACTGAATGGGAAGAATCTAAGGAAGAAGTTTTTGATTCAATGTTTAAATAGTGGCATTATTAACAAAACTCAGGAAGTTTCAAGGAGGAGATGGTTTATGACGATGTGGGAGATTTGTGGCAGATTCACTTTGGTTATATTTGGTTGGAGGTATTCAGAGCAGAGCTGTCTTGCAGGCAGGTGGAAATGTGAGAGTTAATCAAAACCAAATGCAACTTGTATTTCCAGAAACTGGGTAATAGTGAAAACCATGAACAAATTTCTGTGCAGAAACTATCTTTTCCTTTCCTGTTGGCAAAAGATTTGATCACAGAAGAGCAAATGATAAAGGATTTACTTGATTGTGCATGAAGCCCAATTCACAACAGCAAATCCATAATCCATTATAACTACTACAACTAGGGGAAGATTTTTTTCAATCTGTCACCATTTAGAGGAGTTTTACTCCACACTTCTTTAATCAGATCCAAGTTTCAAGGTAAACTAGGTATTTTTTTCCTGATTTTTCATATCATGGTTAATATATTTGATGTATTTTTTAAAATTTACTCAAGGAGAATGGACACAAAACATTTGAGGACATCAAAATAATCAATCATAAAAAATTAAAATGAGAAAATGTGCAAAATGCCCACACAGCCCTCTGCACTTTTTCCTAGGGAATAGTGGACCTATCTGTGATATAGTCCAACACTTACTGTTGACTGAAAGTTTCATAAGAAATGGGGTAGAATGAGAAAAATTTGAAGGAACTGGGAGTAATTGCTGAGGGTAATTGTGAACCAGGAAAAGTTTCTGAGATGAATATTTACACATCCAGATTTTTAAAAAGTGTGTGACATACACCATATTACATTAGAAGACACTAAAAAGAGACAGATGAGTGAGGAAGCTCCTGAAGTGGGACTTGAGATTATGAATAATAGAAAAATATATGGAAGATGCTGCAGGAGTAGAATTGATAATGGTTAGCGAACGATTAAATAAAAGGATGGAATAGTGAGAAATACAAATCAAAGGGCACCATATTTTTAGGAGCCTGAGTGGCCTGAGGAATGGTGGTGCTATTAAAGATGTCGGGAAAGCTGGCAGGAGGTGTGATTTCATTCTTTGTTCTGGAACATGAACATTAGATTATATGTTAAGTACAGTTAGAGAAAGGAAAGATGACCATAAAGAGATATTAGGGAAAGGAGGTGGATTTGGGTTGCCCTTTTGGTTGGATTTTAACAGGCAAAGGGGATGTCTTTGTTTTGCTGACACACTAATTAAATGACCCACCAGCAGACTCCAAGTTCTAGTTTCCTGGGAACGTTTCTTGAGTCCAATGTCAGGTCCTGCCTCTTGGCAGACTTTTGTCCTGGTTCTTTGGCTCCTTGCTTAGAAAATTTACCAGCAGAGTTGGTGTCACAGTGACAACAGACAGAAAGCAATTCCATAGAAACAGTTTCTATTGCGGAAAAGAAAGGAGCTATGCAAAGCTAGAGTATGTTTCAGAGAGGAACGGGTCTCCACGAGTGCAGAAAAATGATGAAGGCTCCCAGGGGGTTTCCTTTTATTGGTCTGGTCTGTGGAAGGGCTTACGGGAGGTGTGGGATGTTACCAGATGATTGATATACATGACTGAAGGGTGTTCTGATTACAAAGTTGCAGCTCCACAGGTGTGGATGCCTCAAAACCTCGAGTTCCTGCTCTTTGTGGGGTTGTTTGCCGCATTTTCCTGCAGTCCCTTCCCTGGTTTCTCCACCCCTAGGAACCATCCTCCTGGCTTGAATCTACCACCTGCAGATTTGTTCCCTGCCTAACATCCAACTTCTAGGAAACATCATTACAGGAGACAGAGCTTCCATGGTGTGTCCTTGTTCCAAGATAAATCCCATATACTTGATGTGCCCCCATCTTAGAATCACCAGGGGGAGGGCAGGGGAGTGTGTCTGCACAAAGAGCAGAAAGCAAGAAACTTGTGGACCTACTATAGCTGCTAGAAATATAAGTTCTTTATTCAATAATTATACCATTTCCTAATATTATTTGAATGCTCCTGGGTATTTTTTCATTTTTCTTTTTATTTTCCTTCTTAGACAACTCAGGACTCCCCACAACATGCGTGCCAATTTCTCCAAACAAATGTCTGCTACTATCACTGTAGCAGTTCTAGAAAAACACAGGCTTTGGAATGCTCCTTCTCGAAATATCTGGGTGCCTCAATCTTCTGTATTTCACCTTCCTGTTTCACTGAGAAATTTGTTTTTTTGTTGGAGCAAAGCTTCATTTTTTGCTAAGCTTTGTCTTGCACACACAGCTAGCCTAAGAACAGATTGTAGGTAAATTAGTTGTAGGATAGCGCTGCTTATTATGACCACTATTTAGGGTGACTGAAATAAATCCTCCATTGTAGTGTGACTACAGCCCCATGACCTCCCCCCAGAGGAAACCTTCACCAAAACAAAGCAAACACACACACACAGCAGTGGATGTATAAATTCCTATATGATCAGTTTCACACAACTAGTTAGTAATCAATTGTTGGAATAAACTCACCTGGTATTAAGACTTAATATTTTTAGGCTGTAATTACTTTCTAGTCCTTGTTTATCATCAGCATATTTCTAAGTTGGATAATGAAGCTGATGCTGGCATAATCGTTTTTTTTTTTCTTCAGTTATACTTCATTCGGCTTCATTCTCTGGCCCTTATGAGAAATTATCTTTCAAATGAATAATGTCAAATTTCTTATCCCTGTAACCTACTACAACCATATCTTGTATCAGTTTCATGTTAACAGTAGTTGTTGATCTGGTTGCTGTAAAAATTATCAATTATTTAATTGAATTAACCAGAATTTGTGTTGGTAGCTAAAGGCACTCTTACAGTTCGCAAGAAAGATTTATTATCAGGTTAAAGAAAACCATTTATTTGATAGTAACGAATACTTTCTATTATCCTTTCCACTTATTTTTTTTTACTGGTATTGTTCGTTTCTGGTAGGTTTCCAATTCAGTAGCAATTTCCAGTTCTATTATCACTTAAAACATGCAAATCTTTACTTAGCTGTGTCTTTATCCTGTTCCCTTTAAAAAAAAAAAAAAAGTAGCTTCCTGATTCTACGGTGAGACAAATAGCCTGCTGAAGAGGGAGATTAAATAAACCCATCTCTATTTTGCTGTAGCTAGTGCCTCCACGACCAGGTGCCTTCTCACCAGTAATTATTATGTGGCCACTTTCATTTCAGAATGTACCAATGAATAGAATCACACCAATCCATCTCTAACACCGCTGGTGTGTCAATGAAAAAGGGAGAAATTGCAGGGGGCAAATTTGTTTCTGAAACAAAATAATCAAAGCATACAGGGTCCTTAAGAGGGTTTTTATCAGCACAAACAGTATCAATTTAGTGATGATGACTCACAGAGGTAGGAATAAAGAGGGTCTTGTTCTTGGTAGGTGTGTTATAAAAGCAGAATATACTGCCACATGCCAGACATTGGTGGTGACAGCATTTTATAAATATAGCTTCTTTCCTAGAGAAAAAATGTATTGTTTGTTCATTTGGTGTTAATGTTATCTCCTTATATTTTTACTCCCCAATGATTAAGATGCTCATCATTAACTCCTTATGACACTCAGCATTTTCTACTCTTCAACTGAGTGTGACACAACTCAAAGGGCTTAAGCTATAGAGAAGATTTTGCGTACCTCTCTTTTTCAAAGTCATATCACTAAAAAGCCTAATATTGGAGTTTGCTTTATTCATAGCTACATTCAGGACATCAAGTAATATGATTACAGCTTAGTTTATTTTTCTCCATTTATCACTCCTGTTCTAGCTTTGGGTTGTATTCTTAAGCAGGTACCCATCTTGTGATGGTATATGCAGCTCCAGGCTTTTATCTTATCAGCTGAACCAAACAAATAATTCCTGTATCTGCATTTTACTGGCAGGGTTTGCAGGCCCATCTCCAAATAGGTTTCTCTAATGGGATTGCATAGATGTATACAATTGGCCAGGCATGGGACAAAACTTGGGATGAAAATAGAAGAGGGGTGGTTTCCCATTGAAATATCAGGGTTTAGTTATTGGCATATGGATGAATGGATGCCAGATACACATAAACATGTAATTTCCAAAATCTATCAGCCTTTGAAATGTATTGACCCATGAATTTCCTTGACTTCCTTTGTAAGCAAAGCCCCTGTTAGTCCTTGGGTGGAACGAATCTCATAGCACCTGATATTTTTATAGAACTCAAGTGTGCTTTGGCCATGGACTTTATTATATTGTCACATAATTTTAATTGGCATTACTATTTTCTTAGGCACTAAAACAGCATGGTATTGGCATAAAAACAGACACATGGGCTAAAGGAACACTATAGAGAACCCAGATATAAACACATACATTTACAACCAGCTCATATTGAACAAAGGCACAAAGAACTTGCAATGGGGGAAGGACAGTCTTTTCAATAAATGGTGCTGGAAAAACTGGATAACTATATGAAGAAGAATGAAATTAGGCCCCTATCTCTTACCATAAACAAAAATCAAATCAAAATGGATTTAATACTTGAATCTAAGACCTGAAACTATAAAAACACTGGAACAAAACATTGGGGAAATGCTCCAGGAAGTTGGTCTGGGCAAAGATTTCTTGTATAATACCTCAAAATCACAGGAAACTAAAGCAAAATAGACAATTAGGGTTACACCAAGCTAAAATGCTTCTCAACAACAAAGGAAACAATCAACAAAGTGAACAAACAACAGAATGGGAGAAATTATTTACAAACTATCCATCCAACAAGGGATTAATAATTAGACTGTACAAGGAGCTCAAATAACTTAGTAGCAAAAAACACATAAATAATCCAATTAAAAACGGGCAAAAGATCTGACCAGACTTTTCTCAAAAGAAGAAATACAAATGGCCAACAGAAAAAATGGGGCACATAACTAATCATGATAGAAATGCAAATAGAAACCACAATGTGGTACCATTTTACCCCAGTTAAAATGGTTTGTATCAAAAAGACAACAACAGATGCTGGTAAGGATTTGAAGAAAGGGGCACCTCATACACTGTTGGTGAGAACGTAAATTAATACAGCTATTAAGAAGAAAAGTATAGAAGTTCCTCAAAAACTAAAAAGAGAACATCTCAAAATGGTTAAAGCCAATCAAAACTAGCTGAAACTGGACAAAACCAGTTGAAAGTAGTAGAAATTGGCTGAAACCAGTCAAAACTGGTTAAAACTGTTCAAAACCGGCTGAAACCAGGTGAAACTGGCAGAAACCAGTAAAGAACATCTGAAACCTGGTCAAAACCAGCTGAAACAAGTTGAAGCCATCTGAAACTGGTTGAAACCATTCAACTGGCTGTGACAGGTTTAGAACAGTTTCTACCAGTCAAACTTGTTTCAACTGATCACAGCCGGTTTAGATCAGTTTAGAGTGGCCACAATGGGTTTTGACTGACTGCAACCAGTTTTAACTGGTTTTACTTGGCCTCCACCAGCTGTGACCAGTTTGGACAGGCTGCAACTGGTTTAGACCAATTACGACTGGCTCATTTAGGTTTTGGCTGGCAATAACCAGTTTAGACCAGATTTAAGTGGTTTTGATCAAGCATGATTAGCGTTAATTGGTTCAGACCAGCTGTGCCTTGTTTAGACTTGGCCATAACCGGTTTTGTCTGCTTTCAATTGGTCACAGCTATTTCCAATAGGTTTCAACTGTTTTTTACTAGTTTTGGCAGGTTTTGATCAGTATGGACCATTTTCAGCTGGCTTGAACTTATTTTAACCAGTTTCGGCAGGTCTTGACTAGTTACAGCTTATTTTAAATGGTGTCAGCTGGTTTCAACCAGTTCTGGCCAGTTTCAGCTGTCTTTGACTCTTTTCAGGTGATTTCACGGGTAGGGACTGATTTCAACCAGCTGGTTTCAGCTGATCTTCACTGGTGTCAGCCAGTTCCAGCTGGTTACCTCCACTTTCAGCCAGTTTCAACCAGTTTTGACTACTTTCAGCTGGTTGAAACCAACCAAAAATGGTTAAAACTAGTGGAAATCAGCCACAGCTAGACCAGTTGAAACCAGTCAAAACCACGTGAAACTGGTTGAAATAATTTGAAAGTAATGAAAGCCAGCCAAAACCAGTTCAAACTGGCCCAAACTTGGCGAGAACGGCTGATATTGGCTGATACTAGACAGAATAGGCTCAAATCAGTTCAAACTGGTTGAAGACACTGAAACTGTTCCATACTGATAGAAACCCACTGAAACTAGCTGAAACCAGTCAAAACTGTCTCAATCTGGTCAAAATGATTAAACTGGGTGAAACTGTTTGAGACTTGTTGAAGCTGGCTGAAATTGGTTGAAACCAGTCAAAGCTAGTCAAAAGAAGTCTTGGCTGGCCAAAACCAGTCACACAGGTCAAATCTGGTTGAAGCCAGTAATGCCTAGCCAAAACTGGTTGAAGCTGGTCAAATCCGGTCATGGTCAGCCAAAATGAAAATGAGCCAGTCAAAATTGGCCTAAATCAATTGTGGCTAGTCTAAACTAAGTTGTAGCTTATTATAGCTGAGCAAAACCAGTTGAAATTGGTTGCAGTTGGTCAAAACTACTCTAAACCAGTTGTGGCCAGTGTTAATAGATCTAAATTGTGACCAGCTGAAAAAGTTGAAGCCAGTTGTGATTGGTAAAAAATGTTCTAAACCTTCACAGCGAGTTGGGACTAGTCATGGGCAGTTGAAACCAGTTGCAGCTATCCAAAATTGGTCTACACCAGTTGTAGCTGGTTGAACCCTGTCACAAACATTTATGGTCAGTCATTGCCTATTGAACCCAGTCGAGGCCTGTCAGGCTAGTCATGGCCAATCCCAGTCACTGCAAACAAAACAGAAGGATCCATGTCCTTATCTTTCTATAAGCTTTCCAAACACTGAAAACATCAAATGCTGGCAAGGTTATAGAGCAACAGGAACTCTCATTTATTGCTGGTGGGAATACAAAATGCTACAGCCAATTTGGAAGATAGTCTGGCAATTTTTTATAAAACTAAACATACTTTTACCGTGTGATCCACAGTCACACTCCCTGGTGTTTATTCTAATGAATGGAAAACTTATGTCTACTCAAAAACCTGCCCACAAATATTTATAGCAGCTTTATTCATAACTGTCAAAACTTGGAAACAATGTTTAGTAGGTATATGGCTAAACAGTAATGCATCCATACAATGGAATATTATTCAGTGATAAAAAGAAATGAGCCATCAAGCCACAAAAAGATATGAAGGAACATGTACTTTGTTCCGTGAAGGAAGATAATCTGAAAAGGCTACTTACTGTATAATTTGAATCACATGACATTCTTGAAAAGGTAAAACTATGGAGATGATGCCAGATAAGACAGAGAGGAAAAATGGAAGCCCTTTGTGACAGACCTGATAAGATATTTACTGCCTTCCCCTTAGGTAGTATGTGTTGTGAATGAAACTTAATTATGAGAAGGAATGAGTCACTTCATCAGGAAACACATGCCCAGGGAGTCTCCTGTGATAGAAACAGAGTCTGGGTAAGGGAGTGGCAAGGCATTGTCTCATACCATATTTGGAATCACTATTTTCTTCTGGCCCTGAGATTCTGCCACAACAGTTCACACGTGGGAATTTTCTTTTTTTCTCTCTCTCAAAGCCAAGGTACTTTAGTGTACCTGGTCCATCCTGGAACTCAATTCCCATTTTGCGTGAAATACTTTCCTACAGTTCTCCACTGACACCAGACTAATCAAGGGCCATTTTGTAATTTCTGTTAAAAAATGTTTGAGGACTTCATAGTGGCCACAGAGTGTTCAAAGATGGTACTATTTGACAGGCTGCCACTCCTGGGGAACTCAGAGGAGCTCTGAGGGACATCTAGCATCTCATCTCTGAACCCATTGTACTGTTACAAAAACTGAATTTATTACAGTGAGTATCGGCGTTACTAGGGAAATGCAGAGCATGCTGTGAGTGTTCATCATAGAGACAATTTGACATAGTCTGGTAAGGGACATGTAATGTTACCTGAATTAGAGGGACTGAAGTAGAAAGAACACTCCAGAAGTAGAACTCTAAAGAGAGAAGTCTCTTCTGGCATTTGAAGAGTTGATAGAATATTAGTATCATTTTATGTGATCAGGTAAGTCTAGTAGACTGCCAAAGATTACAGTCAAATAGACCACTGTAGCTAGGATTAGAAGCAGATTTTGAATTCAGATGGCCCATAGGCTTGTCTAAATTGATGTTGCCCCCTGAAGTGTTACTTACAAAAACACATTTTGTGTGGGGTGTATTTTGCACACCTAAATGAAAAGGTGAGAGGTTATCCTGGGGTCACAGAAGCAACAAGGTGATGTTAAGACCTCCAAATCCAAGCTTAACAATCTGCCAGCTCTTTGAGAGCTGATTTCATTCTTAAATAGTGGTGTGTTTATTTTAATTAACATGCTAATTCACCACTAAAACTTATATTGACAATATTTACTAAACTACAGATATAGTTTTATTATTCTTTTGTGCTCTAATACCTCTTCCTGAGTAATACCTTTTTCTTTTGTCTACTGTTTCATTTAGTGCCAGTTTCTCATGGAAATCAGAAGAGTCAATTATAAATGACCCAAATGAAGTCATGGGTTTAGATGGACTTTCTCTGCCGCGGCAGATAAAAACATAATGGCAGTGGAAAGACTGGATGAGGATGAGGAGAAACACACTGCTGAGTAGGATATGGCCTACTGGTGGACCTGAAATGGAGACGGTAGCTCTACTGACAGAACCGCACCCGTATTTATCCATCAAACCATTTGCATTTAGAGCATTTCTGTGGCTCTGGATTTTGGTTTTTTATACCTTGCTGTCGAGTAGTGTGGCTTAAATGACATAGGTTTTGACCCTTGGCAAGCTAGAGGATAGTCTTCAGTTATGACTTAACCAACATCACATGGTAAACTCAAGAATAGCCACACATCCAAGAAGTAACAAATACCGCATGAAAGTGCTTTGTTCACAGGAAAACCTATTCCACTGAATTTGCCTTCTCTGTAAGGGAAAGGTTTGTTTCTATCATCTCTGGCCAGACTATGGGCCATAATATTTATAAACAAATCATCAGATAGAACACTTAAATCCTGAACATTTTTTTTTGTGTGGTTTTAATAAAGTAATTAAGAGTAGGAAGTATTTTAGATGGATTCCAAGCAAAGTCAGTAAAATGAAAACAAGGAAGCATTTATAATACAGTGATGCTAACATGATTACTTCTGAATGGGTATAATCAACAGAAGCACAGTCAAAGCGGTGGTAATTTGGGGAAGGAAAAAAGTGTGTTTTATCTTCTGTGTTTCTATCATTTCCCGACATGTTTGTCATGGAGCTAAGCATGAAGCAGGCCCACACCATCCAGAGTTGTCTATTCTCGGGAAATGATTCAGTCAGGGTCAGTATATTCAGAAGCTGTATAATCTGTGCCTGAGGACTGGACCTAATTTACACACTGTTTTTGTCCAAAATGTGGTGTAACTCGGTTATTGCAAATTCCTAACACATTTGTCTGAGAATGATAATTCCTTTGTGAGGCCAAAACCCCAAACTGATTTAACACCGTAACGCAACTGAATGCATATAATACTGGCTTGGTGGTTGAATCTTAGAACCAAAGAATCAAGAGATGGAGAGGAGAGAAAGAGAGGAGAAGATGAAGTGAAAGTGAAGGAGAAGGAAGGTGGAAAGAGAATAAAGAGAAAGAACAAGAGGAGAGAGGTTATAAAAAGAAGGGAGCACAATTTCTCCCCTATTCCAGAGCAGATAGCTGACTCTAGGCAAACTTCGAATAAGAAGATTTGTCTTGGGAGCCCCCTTTTTATCTATACCTCTCTCACCTTCTACTTGTCACTCCAAGCTTTTATGCTTCCCTAAACCTCCCGTGTGTCCCTAATGCCCCACCCTTGCCTATCTTCCACCCCCAGGGACTTCATACTCCAAGAGTACCTCCTCTTCTCCTGGTACTTCTGGTCTTACCTATTTGTAAAAAAAAAAAAAAAAAAATGTAAATTAAATAATTTATGCAAAATTTAGAGCTACTGATAGAATGAGAATACTCCCAAGGCACTACTATTTTTAAAAAAACATTTTTATTTAATTCAGAGTATATTTAATTAATATAGGTTCAGATGGTTCGAGGATAAATGAACACATTCAAGGAGTATGGAGGGAAGATATTTTAAGGCTTGGATGCCTAGTATAGACCAACATTTCTCAGGAGATGGGTCACAAGCTGGCCGCCCTTATCTTTCATTTCTTCATCCAAGGAGTTTCCAAAAATTCTAAGGGTTTTAAGAGGACCTCTATGCTATTTCTAATTTTTTTCTTTTTCTCCTGTTAGGCTATTAGTGCCATTAAAAGTAGGACAGTATTAAGTCACCTTAGTGATCCTTTATGCTTCACCTCCATCTTGCAGACTCTACCTGACAATAAGCGCTCAATATCCAATAATTTTAAAATGTGTAATACATTTTTCTACTTTTTTGTCTAAGCGCCAAAGCATTTAAAAATATTTTTATTATTGTTTTTCAAAGAAACGAAAACATAGCATAGCTTGTGTTTTCCTCCTTCTAAAAACAGAAAGTAAGTTATGGCATATTGTGTTAACAGAAAAAAAAGAACTCTGTAAAATAATTTGAAGAGGTTTATTCTGAACCAATATGAGTGATGGTGGCCCAAAGAACATAGTCTCAGAAGGTCCTAAGGAAATGTACACAAAGTGGCCAGGTTAGAGTTTGGTTGTATATATTTCAGGGAGATAGGAATTGCAGGTAAAATCATAAATCAATATGTGGAAGGTATACACTGATTTAGCCCCAGAAGGCAGGACATCTTAAAGCAGAGGCTTACAGGTTATAGGCGGATTCAGAGATTCTTCAGCTGTCAATTGGTTAAAGGAATAAAGCTTTATCTAAAAGCTTGGAGTTCATAGAACAGAATGCTTTAAGACAAAGAAGACTGCTAATATACTCAAAGTGATCTGTTAAGAAAATTGATGGCCTCCATACGTGACTTAACCTTTGCCTTGCATGGCCTTAGGTCCTACATATAATTTAGGATCTGATTGCCACAAAAAGTCTGTTTTGTTAGTCTTGTGATTTCTAGTTTAACATTGGTCAGTTGTGTTTAAACTCCAAAAGGGGCGGGGGTGGGCTATAAGGAGTCACATCCTCCCTCCCTCCCTTCATGGCTTAAAACTCAGTTTTAAGGTTTTTCTGGAATCAGCTTGGCCAAGAGGGGCCCTGTCCAGTCAGTGGCATCTTAGGATTTTATTTTTAGTTTACAGTGGTAATTTATCTATGATAAAAGAGGGAAGCTTCCAATGAAAGCACTGTATATACAAACACAAGGATCTATTTTTTTAACACATGCCATTTTCTCTGGACCTAGAATGGAAACAACTTGAAATCCATTCCCAAACTGAAACCAACTTTGGCTCATCTTCAAAATAAAGTGGAACTTTGTGAACAGGTCTCTTTTAAATAACCAATGGCATCAAATTTTCAAAGAGCTCACTGTTATTCTCATTGCACTTGATAGAGGAGAGGCTGGGGCGGGAGGGAGATTTCTAGTCGTTGGAAAGATATGCATTCTGAAATGATCTAGGAGGCATCCAGCAAAGAGAGAGATAAAAAGACCATGACTCTGAAACACAGAGGGATTTTGATTATTTCAGCATGTGGTCTAATAGGCAACAAATTCAGCAAGATGAGGATTAGCATAATGTAATGAGACCTGAATTAAGGAATTAGGAACCTGAAAAGAAACTAGTGAAAAGACTGTAGATTTAGGCAGACAGAACAGGATGGAATATAAAAGAAGGGGTAGAGAATTCCTGTCAACCAGACACCATAGTCTCTTAGAATCAGCTCCATTCTTAATAGAGAATTCCTCGGAGGCAGGAGCATCATAAAAACTAAGACATTTCATAGATATTTCTTTGAGCGTCAGGATAGTTTCTTTTCTTATATAACTCAGGCAACTTAGGGGAAATGGGACCTTTTTTAAAAATGACACATTAAATTCCATTTGCCCATGGATCAGTAGCAATGCCAAATTGTCAGAATTTAAAAATCTATGAAGAAAGATGGAAGACATTTGCTTCACAATTACGGGAATTTGGGTGACATCATTGGGTGCTAATTGCCTCTTTGCAGTTGAAGAAAGGGCTTGTTAAAATTGATTTAGCTGGATTTAACACACAGTCCTAGAGGAGGTGAATGGAAATGATGTGCTCTATAAAGGAGGTGCTATTAACAGAAACAGTTTGCTGTTCATGAGGCCACTCCATAAAACAGGCAGGAAGAGGTGATGATCAATTCCGAGCCAGTGACAATTGAGTTATGTTCTAGGAGAAACACGGGAATTTATAATGTCTTTTTCAGATCTTTACGAGGAATTTATATATAAGTGAAATATGATTATTTTCATTTCTTTTAAAAACAATATTGGCCTAATGTTGGTTTTCTGAGTATTCTTACCAAGCGTTCTTTTTGCTGACCCATTGCTATAGTAAGAACATTCACCCTGATGGCTGAAGAGGTGAGGATGAGATTTGCGTACTCCTTTCTTTCTCAATGAAGATGTTGTACTATGATACATTTTGTTTTAAGGAAGGGAATGGGCTAAGTGGCTTTTATTTTATTCCTAGAGTGTTAATAGATCATTATGCAGTGTGCCCATCAGGTATTCTTTGGGGCTATCTAGCTTGTACTCATATTTGGAAAGATATGGAGACATTTATAATAACCCTGTGCAAGGCTTGGCAGCAGAGACTAAAAAATAAAGTCAAGAGAAAAAGCTCTTTTTATTATCGATGTATCTCACACTTCATATCCTTTCTTTTCTCACTGTGGAGGAAGAAGCATCTGGGACAATTCTTTACATCACGTGTATGTAGTTCTTGCACCAGAATGAACGTGCAATGCAGACTTCTGATGGCTTTCTCTGTGATGCAGTAGAGAAATCGTTAAACATCCCCAAAGATTTCACAGGCATGATAAAACATGTTGAGCAGTCATATGGGACGCTTTTTGCCTCTGCAGGTTTGCATATTTTTAGATTATGAGCAATAGGCCCTTTTCTCATATGAGTCCAGGGTGGACTTGCCCTCCTTTCTAGCTTTCCTCATGTGGGTAGGGTTATCCTGCTTATCTTTCTCCCCTTTCCTTCCTCCCTCCCTCCCTTCTTCTCTACCTTGTTGCATTGTGCATCAGATGACTATGATATTAAAGGCAATTTCAGATCAAATCATTTGGGAATTGAGGTAGTACATTATTTTGTATTCTTTTGTTGTAGGCAATAGAAACTGACAATATTAAACTTCATTCAAGCCTTGGGATCCTGAAAACTGCAAAGCTTAGGAATCCTCCAACATTTTTGTGTTCTGGGAAAGAGCTTACTACAAAGAACGGCCCTTCACCATATGACCTAGATACAATTTATGGACATGCCTCCCTCCACTTGTTTACCTATGACAAAAGTGGATATGGACCCTCCAAATTCCCATTTTCCCCCTTATGAATAATTAGCTGAACTGCATGTTCCCAAGGATGAATCCGAACAAAGTGCTTGTTAACCAAACTCTGGATAAGTTTCCCTCCTTCCCCCAGGCTCTGGAACTCCTGAATCCTCAGCACAGTGCACTAAACAATCCCTTCTTAATAGCCCTCTCAGAATGGGCTGGCCCCAGGGCAAAACATTCTCTGATCTACTATCCATCAAAGACTCTTTCACCCCACTTTCCCATGCCTGGGTATTTTTCACCTTGTTTACTCCTCCCTTTAAAGGAAAAACTCTTTTTGCCTAGCCTTTGAGAATGCTTGCGGATCTTATGGTCACAGTGTTCTTATTGCATTTGTCCCTTCCCTTCCTCCTTCCCCCGTTGGAATAATCTTTTTGAATAGAATCTCTCCTTACTAAGTCTGAATTTGTTTTTTATTTTACAAAAACAATGCTAGATAAAATAGTTAACTGAACACATACGTGTTCCATAGAAAGGACAAAGTCTCAGTAGAGCTAACAAGACTTAATGGAGAGTCCATTTAGAGCTCCACAGCTGGGACTGATCAGCTCTATACATTCCCTGCCCTTATTCTGCTGAGGAGGCAAATTTTAAGGATGGAGAGTCAGCATGTCCTGACTCGTCACCAGAGGACATGCGAGGCACCCTAACTAGAAGTTGCACCAACACCTCAGACAATTGGGTAGAAGTAATTCCTCAAATAAAAACTGTGTTACTGGCTGGGCACGGTGGCTCACGCCTGTAATCCTAGCACTCTGGGATGCTGAGGAGGGTGGATTGCTTGAGCTCAGGAGTTTGAGACCAGCCTGAGCAAGAGTGAAACCCTGTCTCTACTAAAAATAGAAATAAATTAGCTGGACAATTAAAAAATATATATAGAAAAAACTTAGCCGGGCATGGTGGCTCGTGCCTGTAGTCCCAGCTACTCGGGAGGCTGAGGCAGAAGGATCGCTTGAGCCCAGGAATTTGAGGTTGCTGTGAGCTAAGCTGATGCCATAGCACTCTAGCCTGGGCAACAGAGTGAGACTCTGTCTACAAAAACAAAACAAAACAAAACAAAACTGTGTTACTGTTCCAAAAAGGAAAAGGAAAGGTGTTGGTCATGTAAAGTCAGTGGGGGTTTACTGTAAGTATCCTCCTTACCTGGCAAGCTTGGCACATGCACATTTTCTACAAAAGCTAAAATAAAATATATGAAAAAATTACAGATTTGGGTATCTGTGCAAATGTGTCCCTATGCCAAGGATTCTTGTGGCTAATCTGCAAAGTAGCCACTTGGTGTCACTTCAATATATATGTTTTCATTCTTTGTCAAACAGAAATAAAATATTTACAGCGGTATTTACATAACATAATTCTCTCCGTATAGTTATATATATCTCAGGAGCCCAGCCTATGATACAGTATTAGATGAATTAATTAGCATGCAGTTGGCTCTTTGTAATCCATGTGTGTGCATAAAACAGATACTAAGTCTTATAATGATTCCCTGACAATCTTCAGCTTTATAAGCAACTGTGCAGAACTATTTCTCTCTGGTTTGACATTTTCTCTTCTTTATTTTGGCAATGTATTATCACGGGCTAAATTATGGGAGCTTTTCCTTCAATAAGGAGAATGTTATATTTTACATGTTTAATAAGTAGCTAGACTTTATAGGACTAAACTCAATTCTTTTAATCAAAAAGCAAGACATTAGACATTTTCTTCATGTGAACATGTGTTTGTGTGTGTGTATATATGTGTGAGAGAGAGATATTTTTTTCATTTAAAAAATACCAAGAGTAACAATGATTTTCACCAGGGGCAGGTTGTCACTAAGACTTGCTTAGAAATCGCATACATATTTTTAATTAGGATGACTGCTAGAGCTGTTACTGAACTTAGCCTGGTAGTTAGCTTAAAGTCAGAACTGAAACGGAAACCACACGGTGAGTTTTCATTTCTAAGGTGTATTATGGAGTGAGACATAAGATTTCAGCTAGTCTGATTCACAGATCAAGGGGCTTAGATATAATGCTCAACAATCTGGTGGACAGAGCCATGAGTAAAACAAAGTTAAAACAACAAAACAAAACAAACCACCACCACCAAATCTCCCTGTGAAGATATAGACAAGAAAGAACAAATAGCCCAGGATTGGAAAATGGTCACATTTACTTGTGAGACTTTGAGAAAGTGGAAAGTGTTACCCCTAAAATTCATCATAGAGACTCAATAAACTTTTGTAAATTGATTGAAAGCAGATTTTACATATCTGCAAAAAAAATATTACTGTAATTTGTTCTGTAGACTCTGAACCTAGACTGCCTGGTTCAAATACTGGCTCCACCATTTGCTAGTTGTATAACCTCAGACAACTTACTTCACATCTCTAAGATTGTTCACCTGAAAAATGTGGATAATAAGAGTAGCTATTTCATAGTTTCCTTCTGAGAGGATTACGTATATTATTATATCATAGAATGCTTGAAAGAGTGGCTGTCACATAGTAAATATGCACTAAGTACCAGCTATTTTTATTGCTAGTGTTATCATTATCTTGTAGATACCCACAGATAACAATAATTAAATCTTTGCTTTGGGAAAGTCAGGTAGGTGCTCTGAATCCATGTTACTTCTCCTATAAAATGTAAGATATTAACTATTAATCTCTATAAGATTATTTCTGACTTACAAGATGATTTCAAACTATGATGTCATGCAACCCTCACAACAACCCTAGGAGGTAGAAAGGGTAGTAAAATTATTTTACCTTTTATGGGTGAGACAACAAAGGCTCAAAAAAGATTAACTGATTTTCCCAAAGTAATTTTATTGCCATGAATTAAATGCAACGTTTGTGGTATAAAGTCCTGTACACTTTATACCATGATTTCTACAATCTCCAAACATAAATATGCCTATCCAGTTTCTGTCTTTTTGAGGCCATGACTTTGGCAGGCTAGTAGTCATTCGTTAAAGGTCTCTCTCTCTTTTTTTCTGTTTACGTAGTAGCTGCAGGACTATGTAATAAAGTTATCATGTTAGAGTCTACTTAAGTCAGTTTGAGCAAGAGACCTTGATGTATTGCTGAAAGCATTGGACCCATGTGATTCTGTTCTTCTGGATTATGGAAAGTCACTTGTTTTTTTGTACATGGCAAAGTGTTTATTTTGCTGATGGCTCTGGTGTCAACTGATCTTATGATGAAGCCAGAGTGTGCCTCAGAGTGACCTGTAACAGCTGTGGAATAAAACCAGCAGGAGATCCTTAGAAAACTTGTTCAGTCTAATTTCTAATGTCATAGTTCTTCTTAATAGCATGACTTACAATGCCAAAGCCTTTTGCAATGGTTTATTAACCTGTCAGAGGCATATCTATGAATAATAATGAAGTCAAGGAGACGATATTACCTTGCAGCTAAAAGAACATATTGAAGAACTTTCCCTGCCCTCAATTTTATCCCATAGAAAGAATGTAATTCAGTGTAGCAATAGCACTCTCCCTACCCCTAAACCTTCTTGCTGCCTTGTGTTCCCTTAACAACTTGACACCAGTGTCCCACATCCATACAGACAGTAGCATTAGATAACCACCAATAACTAGTTACAAGGAAGCATTCCTTTAATTTCCCCAACAGCACAGTTGGACACTATCTGGAGGAATTTCAAAAACTGTGTCAGTTACTCTGACAGAACAAGCCTGGATTGACAGGAAATGTCACACATCAGCTTCTCAAGGCTGTATGAGAGCTTTTATGTGTCATTATTCACCTTTAAATAACATGCAGCTAAAGCCGGCACTCAGGTTTGTAATGAGATGAGCACCATTGATGTTTTGTGTATCATAAGACAGGCACTACATTCTGAAAATACCCAGAGAAGAAGACCTATAATTTTTAGGGGAAAATAATAGTCTTCTGGGTATTTATTGGGCATTTACTTACTTTATTCGGCCCTCGGCTAGACACTATATGGGAACCTTAGAGTAAGTAGATGAAACAGAGTTTCTCCTTTAGGAATTCATGACATCTCTGGAGAGGTAAAAAATATATGCTGAAAATATTTTTTTAAAAGTCAATCATTGACTAAATTGAACACAGGCAATTGTGTGGATGACAAAGGGAATACATATTCAAATGATCAGGAAAGGAACAGCTATCCTGGAGAAACAAAGTACAGTCAAGGGGAAACATTAAATCCATTCCATCCTGACCACCATACAGAAGGCAATGTGTTAAACATTTGTTTATACTGGATGAAGGGAGGAAAAGGGTATTACCACAAAGAATACCCAGGTAAATTGAAAGAAAAGTCTCAATTTTTCACTTTCTTGTAGTAGAATTATACATCTACACTCTTACCATGGTCTGTGGTGGGTGGATGTATCCTCCCTTCATCTCGGTCTTGGCCACAAGATGTCCTTTGATAAATGCATCGTTAGCAGATGTGATAGGAACAAAAGCATAAATAAAACATGTGCTCATGTGGCTAGACTCGCCCTCTTGTATTTTTGATCTTCCATGTAAAGCAGGCTAAGTACTTTCCCTTGTGCCCAGACCCAAGGAGGAACATACATGGAGTAAACCTAAGCCCAACCCTTAGACTATAACCAGGAACAGCTGGATTGGTGTCCTGCAGCACAACTGCCTAGCAAAGTTCAGACTAGATCAGTTGATTTGTGCTTAACCTGCAGGTCAAGAACAGGATAATAAATGTTCTGTTATAGGCCACTAAGATGTTGGAGTTGTTTGCTACCATAGCAAAAGCAAGCTGATATAGAAATTAAGATTGCCCTCTACAAGTTTTACTCTAGTGGGGGATAATAGCTTCTGCTTAAATAACTATATTGCTTAGTAAACATGGTAAGTGTTTTGAGACAAGTATAACATTCTGGGCAGCAGGGTGCACAGAGGGCATAAGAGCTCTCAGGTTTATAAAGATTTTATGGAAGTGATAGCAATGCTTGTGTCATGAAGGAAAAGTAGGATTTGGGTGGATTGTGGAGGGGCAAGGGAAAGATGGAGAGGTCTTCCAGATTTACAAAGCTGGAATACACTGGGAAAATAAAGCAGTGTATCAATGAGGGTGGTCTATTCAATTTCTGTTGCCACCATAACAAGTTACCACAAATTCCATTTATCATCTCACAACTGTGTAGGTCAGAAGTCTGAACACAGTGTCACTTAGCTAGGTGTTCTGCTTAGAATCTTACAAAGCCAATAGCAAGATGTCAGCAGGGCCGCACTTCTTTCTGAAAGGTCTGGGCATGTATCTACTTCCAGGATCACTCAGGTTGTTGGCCGGACCCATTTTCTTGCAGTTGTCAGACTGAGGCTCTTCTTTCCTTGCTGTGTGTCAGCTGGAGGCTTGACTTTGCTCTCAGTGGCTGGTTGTCTGGATTTCTCTCATGTCTTCTGTATGGTCTCCCTCCAGCAAGGTTTGTGGGTTGGTGAGTTGGTGGGTTCAGTCTATTTCATGCTTTGAATCTCTCCTTTTTCCTCTTCCACATCTGCTGTCTCTTCTGTCCTCACATTCTGCTTTTGAGGGCTCATGTTGCTAAATGGGACCCACCTGAATATTCTAAAATAATCTTCCTATTTAAAAGTCAGGGGATTAATAGTTTTCAGTCCTTCTGCAGTCATCTCACAGAAGTACCTAGATTAGTGTTTGATTGAATAACCAGGAACAGGAATCTAGGATGGGGGTGGGAGGATGTCCTTAGAATTCTGCCTACCACAGGTGATGCATAAGGAAATTAGTCCTATGTGAAAGAAATGTAGGAAACATATAGGGGAGTGGAGAGAGATTAACCTGGATTAGGGTTTGGAATTTGCAAGTTTATATGCTAGAACAAAGGTGATAGGGAACATTTACAGGTTCATGTGCTGGGCAGTCATGAAATCAGAATTATATATTAGGATACGTGACTGCAGAAAATCAGTAGCCTGTTTTGTTTGGGGGAAGTTGCAGAAAGTAGAAATTCCAGTTTACAGGCTATTGCAATTGTCTATGGTCATTTTAATAAGATTTGAACTTGGTTTTTGGTAATAAATATAGCCAAAGGGGGCAGATAGGAAAGCCTATCTGGTCAAATCCTGAAGGCATTGGCCCCAAATAATGAGAATGGAAATTAAGGGAGGAGAAAGGAGTTGGGGATGACTGTGATTTTAAGCATCAGCAATTAGAAAGAAGATAGTGCTATTAACCAAGATAGGAAATAAAATGCATGAGAAGAAGGTTAGGTTCATTTAGATGGTTTCTGAGAGGAGTTGCCCAACAGGCAGTTGGAAATACAGTATTCAGGGCTAGAGATGCTGACTTGGCAGCTATCTGCAAAGCAGTGGTTGCCAACATTTGAGGGTACGTAAGACTAGTGAGAAAGATTTGGAAAGAAATGTGGAGGAAGAAAAGGAGAGGTTGAGATAAAACTTTGAGTAATGTCTGCACCTTGAGAATAGAAAAAAGAGCAGTGCCCAGTGAAGGAAACAAAGAGAGTAGAGAAAGTCATGTAAGGACACTTCAGTGCCTCAAAAGGTGAAGAGGAGGAAATTTTCAAGAAGGAAGTGATCAATAATGATGTATATTGCAAAAAAAAAAAAAAATTAGTTTATTCATCTTTAGCAAGTATTAACAATTTGCTCAAACAGACCGAAAAAAAATATCTCAACATTATGGAAAATTCAGTTTCCTTTTCAGTATTTTTAACTGTGCCCTTCATTTGCAGAAAACCCCTAAATGTTGCTCAGTAACAAGAGACCCCGATACACAAAAGTCTCCTGGGTCAAAAATACCTAGATAGTCCAGGAAATTGGGAGGATGCAGAAATTACAGTTTCCTTATCCTTCGATTTTTAGGTGCCTACCTGAGGACAGAGGTTATCCTGAAAAGCATTCTTTCAGCTGCTAGGGAAAGGGAGTGGGATTTTCTCTGGAAAGAACACTTTCAAAATGCAGGGGAATGTTTACAACATCTAATAGGTTAGTGTCTGTCATATATTTCTGATATTAAAAAAAACAAGAACAAACTAATTCTTAATTTCCTAATTCCTGACCACTGAGCAGGCAACAACTCCTCTTCCAAATTGTATAAAGCTCTAAAGTAACACTCACTCACTTTCAATATCCAAACATGAGATTTGACTTCTTGGCTCCAGAACAAAAATAAAAATTGAAGAGATGATGGCTACTGAATGTACAGTGGAAGAATATTCAGACTCTTATTTGTGTTTAATTTGAATATTTTTATGTATGCAATAGGTCAAATGAAATACCTGGCATTATCTATCTGTTCCCCCAATGAAGATTCTATGAATTGACATAAAACTCATTTTTCTGTGTAAATATTTGTATCAAGACCTCAGATTCCTATACTTGGATCTTTTACAGTACTTCATTTATTTTTGTTTGGGAGAGTTAGACATCTTAGCAGTTCAATAAACCTTTTTCTGGTCAATATTGGAAAGTGCTGGCCAATACAGGCAAAATGCCTATTCCTGCCACATCAGTGGAGTTTGAAAGGGCTCTCTGGAGGAATAATGTTCATGTAGGCTGAATTTTCCTAAGCGTTCACCAGCGCATGGGTTCAGATGGCGTTATACTGCCTCAGACTCTGCTGGCTCTAGCCTCTCCCTGCCCCCATAGGAACTCCAGCTCCCAGAAAATCTCATACAGACATGTTTGAGAATCACCAAAGTAGATTGGTGTTCACTGTCCATTGGTGAGGTGAAGACTCCACAGGGTATCACCTATCTTCCACTCCCATGTCAGGGTGCCCTTGTAACCAAGTGATGCCTTATAACCAAGAACCCACTGGAACATGGCACAGTAGTGCCACTCTTTCTGCAGTCTCCTGATAGAATGGCAATATATCTGTCTAGAGAGCTAACTCCTGATGGTTTCCAGCATCTGGCTGTCAAGGTGCCAGAGGCTGCAAGGTTCCATGCAGCTAACAGAGAACTGTCTCTCTTTTCTCCAGGCTATGTCACTCGCATTTGCATGTCTCAGGATAAGACCTACATATAAACAGAGCTTTCAGCTGTTACCTGCAATTCTTTCCTTCACAGGGTTCATCGTCAGGCTAGGAATGGGCTGTCTTAATTGGTTTGCCATACCCCTCCCAAGTGCCTGGGAACTTTCTCCCCTCTTTTACAGCCAAAAATAAAGCTTCTTATGCAAATGCATAATTCACAGCCCATCAATATATTTGCCTGTTATGTTTCAATCTCATTTTGGGGGATTAAGGTACCTATAATAACAAGATATGATACTAACATGTAAATATGTATAGATACAGATATCTGTAATTATGTCTATAAAATTGAGGAAATATAATATTTGACAACATTAAAAAATTTTATATATTACAAAACGTGATAAAATGGAAAGGAAAATGAAATATCACCAAAATAAAATTTGCAAAATTTTTAAAAGCAAGGTAGTAGTTCAGTAATATATAAAGAGTTCTTACATAAACAACCCAAAAGAAAAATTGTAAATTTAAATGAAATTTCAAAAAAGAAAATATAATTATCTGATAAGTTTATGAAATGATATCCAAATATTCACTAATTAAGATATTCCAAATTCGAATATCAAAGTGTTTGTCTCCCATCAAGTATACAAAATTAATTAAATTACATATGTTGTGTGCAAGGTTACAGGGAAGGGGCAACATCATATATGGATTTGGGGAATGCAATTGTTACAACTTCCCTGAAAATCAGGTTGAAACTCTTCAAACTTTTTCACCTAGTAATTACATATTTAGTGTAAAATTATAGTTGAACACATTTATATTGTAGTGTTATTTATAATGTTCAAAATTGAAGCCAATGTAAATGTTTAACAATATTAGATTGGCTATTGTGTTAGTTTCCTATAGCTGCTGTGACAAATTACCACAAACTTGGTGGCTTAAAACTACAGAAATTTATTTCCTCATAGTCTAGAGGACAGAAATCTGAAATCAAAGTGTTGACAGGACCACATCTCCCTGGAGACTCTAGGGCAGAATTCATTCTTTGCCTTTTCCAGCTTCAGGTGGCCATCACCACTCCTTGGCTTGTGGTCACATCAGTCCAATCTCTGCCTCTGTGGTCTCATTACATTATCCCCTTATCCCTTTCTATGTCTGTCTCCTCTGTGTGCCTTTTACAAGGACACTTATCACTGGATTTAGGGCCTAGGATAATCTTCTGTTCTCAAGATTCTTAGTTTAATGACATCCGTAAAGTCCTTTTTTCCAAGTAAAGTAATATTCACAGACTTGGGGGATTTGGATATGGACATATCTGTTTGAGGGCAAACATTCAACCCACTCTAGCTATTATATTTTGGTATCTCTATATGTTGAACTATGCAGCCATTAAAATCACATTGAAGTGGTATGGGAAAATGATCCCCCCAAAATGTTAAGTAGATACAGGAAGGTATAGTTGTATATATTATACAATTCCAATTTGCAGGAAGAAATTAAAGAAAAAATAGAAAACAAATATCCTATAAGTACACTGTCTTAGTTTGTTTTGTGTTACTATGACAGAATACCAAAGACTGGGTAATTTATAAATAAAAACATAATAATTTCTTATAGACCAGAAGGCTGAGAAGTCCAAGGTCAAGGGACCTGCATCTGATGAGGGCCTTCTTGCTGTGTAATACCATTGTGGGAGGTGGAAGGGCAAGAGAGGAAATGGGAGTCAAACTTGCTTTTATGACAAGCCCACTGTCTTGATAAGTAGTCCATTCCCCCTATAGGGGCAGGCACATTAACCTGTTCACAAGAACAGAGCCCTTATGGCCTAATCCCCTCTTATCAGGTCCTACCACCCAACACTTGCATTGGGGATTAAGTTTCTAACACATAAACTTTGAGGGACACATTCCAATCACAGCACACCCATAAAAAAGAGTTGGACAAATTTAGATAATGATGTACCACAATACTTTTCAAGCTTACCTCTTTGGAATGATGGGATTTATATTTGCTTTTATTTGATTTGATTTCAACATTGTTATAACAAGAGCAGGTATTTATTTACAGTAAGAAATTTGTTTTATCCTGTTTTTGGTTAAAGGGTAGATTAAATTAAGGCCAAAAAAAGGTTTAAAAAAATTAACCATAATGAGGTAAATTAAATAAAACAGATAATTAAAATAACCAACTATAAATGAATAAACAAAACACATAGGTTTTCCAAATATTTGTAATAAATTTGAAAATATAATAGAAAAACCCATAATGGTATTTAGAAAGTTTAAGTATAGCCTAACATATTGTACTTTTATGGAGAAATATAAAATTCTCTTGAGAGAGAAGAAAAAAAGTTGAGAAATGGAGACATAGACTGCATTCTTTGATAGGGAGATGATATTGTAAAATGCCAACTCCCTAAAATTATATAATGGCTTAGCAAATAAGAGGGGTTTAGAGAAACATCAGAGCTCAGCCCAGGGAAGGGCTAGATAGAATCTCTGCTATCACAATGAGGTTAAGGAAAAACGTCAATGATATGAATATGCTGAAATGGCAAAATCCCAAATCCTGGTCTCAAGTTACTGGTTTCAATCCTTGAGTCAATTATTTGTTTTAGCAGAGCCAGGTTTGCTCATCTACAAAATGGGAGTGACAACAACCATCTACGGGCTTCTCGTGAGAGTCCATCAATGTAATAGACATAGAAGTACTTGGTAAAGCTGTAAAGAAGTCTGTAAAAGTTGTTGCTCCTTCTGCCTGCAGTACACATGTTTAAGTGATTATAGTCTCTAGGCGCTCAGAGGATATCAACTACAAAGACTTTCCTGAGGATATATTTTGATGCTTTTTATTCTCATTATTTTACATTATTTCCATTACCATTTGTAAAACCAATTTTTGATTCATTTGATTAGTAGACACAATTATCGCTGGTCATTTAATCACATGATCATTGAACTGTTAGGTCCGTCTGGATGTTCCCTGGTCCCCTGGTTCCCAGTGTCAAGAATAAGTTCTGGTACTGAGCTGAGCCGATGACAGAGTGATCACAGATACAGAACTATCCCACACAGTTTATTACAGGAAAAAGAAAGAAGCTGTATGAAGTGGAAGTGAAGAAGTAAGCCACACAAAATGACACAAAGTGAAAATATGTTCCAGAGAGGAATGGTTCAGTCTCCATGAGCGGAGAAAGACCCCCCCTGAAGCCTGCGCACACGCTGTCTTTTATGTGCTCACTAGTTTGTCCCTCCTTTCCTTTGTTCCCACCTTTAGCGGGTGATTGACTGGTGGGGGTTATACAACAGATGATATAACAGGTTACATAACAGGTTGGTTATGTAACAAGTTTCCCTTTCTGGTCATATGTCTTCCCCAGAATCCTTCATAAAACTCCACCCATATTAGGCTAATGAGATGGAAATGAGCCCTAGGTCCATTAAAGGTCATTAGGAGCTCATTACTGTGTATGTTCCCACCAGGGAACAGTTCTTTGCTGCAATTTGCTTCCTAGCTACAATTCGGTTCCTGTTCTCCACCTGCAGCGACTTCCTTGCCTGACTTGCCACCCATTTGCCATCCTCCAGACCTAACAAAACTTCAGAGGTAGAACAGACCTTTAAGATTACTTAGTGCAACTCTCATATTTTACAGATGAGGAAATAGGCCACCAAAGGTTAAACAATTTGCCCAAGTTCCCCCACCTGCTGCTGCTAAAGGTAGAAATAATGAATAAGCAGTAATGGGTAAGGAAATGGTTATATTGTGGCTCAGGACCTCTTGTCTGAACACTAATATTAGACCTCCACAACCTTAAAATGAGTGACTTCACCCTGCATATCAATAACATTAAGTAATATCTCATTGGATAAATGCTGAGCAACATTTATCGGACTTATGGTAATGGACTTTGGTGGTCTCTGTTTCTAAAATAAAACGGACTCTGTGTCTAAGTAATATAATTGTATCAGTGATGAAACTTGATGTCTATAGGTTTAGCTGAAAATTTCACTTTTGGGGAGATTTAGAAATAGGTTCACTAGAATTGAGAAACAGACCAAGTGCCTCAGAGTTGCCCCCTGCCCTAAAAATCAGCTAGGAAAGCAAATAAGATCTGGTTTAGCAAATAGTTGGAAAATCAACAGCATTTAGGATATTAATGAAATTTGAAACTAAAAGTGTGCTGTTATGAGCTAGTCTGAGGTTAGCCTTGAAAACGATAAACAAAAATTAAGTACCGTTTTTGTCTGGGTCACATTGCACTCCTCAGACAGGACTTGGACCCATATGAGTAAATGGAGTTAGGCATGAACTCTAGAGGAATTTGTCATCTATAGACACTTCTTCTTTATGGCCCACTAAGACCACCTAGATTATAAAAAAATGTCATAATTCTTGTACTCCAAGAGAATTTAAACCTTCCACAATTGCTCAATTAACTCATACATCCTTTTAAGAAATTCTGTTTCTAATAAGACAGAAGACAAAATGAAAACAGGTGAAGGCTGTGAAATGCTTCCTTTGTGTAACAGATTGCTTATAGGTTATTGCTTAGCTCTTTCTTCTACACGAGGCAATTTACATTAAGGAAGAAGTATATCTTTGCACCACTTTGTTTTCTCAGAATCCCTTGGCTAATGGCAGCCCTAGGCATAGCCTAAAACAAGGAAGGGTATTAGATATCTATGCAATATGTACATATGAGGGGGTAAATATCTCCATAAGATGATAGTTACATTTCTCCTCTGTTTTAATTTTCCATCTTCATAAAAATCTTGTAGTGCTGACGAATTAATAAATCCTAACACCCCAAATGGTTTTTAGATTGTTCTATAACATTTGTGAAAACCACATTTCCCCCTTGTATTTTAGTATTACATTAATAATTATATGGAAAATTTAGGAGCAAGGCACATTAAAATGTTAGATAGATACAAGATAAGAAGTGAAGTTCACTTCTCAACCTGAGACTACTTAGGTTTACAAATATCATATTTGCATTTTATCAAGAATTTTGAGTCCCTGATGATCAGTACTTTAGGGATTGTGCTTGCTCTAAAGAAGATATGCAATACCTCTTGGACCATGAGAGAAACTATTGCCTGTTACCTCTTCCTCAGAGAAATTATGGGCTCTTGGCATTTTATCCAGATTTCACTCATAGCAGCATTAAGAAAATATTAACCACAACCCTGCCACATCTAAAATGAATTACCTTGCCCCACCTTTCTTAGACTGTCCTGATGTTCCACTAATGAAGACACAAATGTTTATTCTGCAAAATTTTAAAAATTGGTAGATACCCTTGTTGCTGCTGGATTTTGTTTGTTCACTTGGGCCCTTTTTTATTTTTTTGTTTTTACTTGAGTTTGCAATAAAACATGAATTCTATGCTATTTAGTGAAAGCACCATCTATACGTCTATTCCCATGATGCAATAGATATATAGACATGGCCAGTTTCCTAGCCAACAGATTCTAATAGAACCATGCTTTTGTTTGGGTAATCCACTCTCCTAAGCATGAACATATTTCTTACTGAGCCAGTCCCAGGAATCTCATCCCCCTTTCCCTGTAAGTAGTTTGGGAATAGGAGTACAATGTAATTCTGGCCAAAGGCAAGCAAGGGAAAATCTCCTGGGGAGACTTCTGAAAAAGCTTGCCCTAAGTATACTAAGAGGTTCAAAAAAGAAACTGTACCTCTTCTTCTGTTGGAAATTTTTATGTCTGCGAGTTACATCTAGAATTGTAGAAGCCATTTTGTGACCACAAACTGAAAATGGCTAAGAGGAAAGAGAGATATTACATATATGTGATGGTTAATTTTGTATCAAGCGACTGGGCCAATGGGTGCCTAGATAGCTCATAAAATGTTCTTTCTGGTGTGTCTGTGAGTGTGTTTCCAGAAGAGGTTATATTTGAATCAGTATATTGAGCAAAACTCACCCTCACCAATGTAGTGGTCATTATCCAATCACTTGAAGGCCTGGATAGAACAAAATCAAGAGAAAGGATGAATTAGCATTCTCTCTGCTTGAGCTGGGAGCTCCATATACTCCTGCCCTTAGACATCAGAGCTTCTGGTTTTCAGGCCTTTGGACTTAAACTGATTCTTACACCATTGACTCCCTCGATTGTCAGGCCTTTGGGTTTGGACTGAAACTACACCACCGGCATTCCTGGGCCTCCAGTTTGCAGATGGTAGTGTGTGGGACTTCTCTACCTCCATGATCACATGAACTCATCCCTTAAAATAAATCTCTCTCTTCCTTCAGAGTAGAGGAGGGAAAAAATAGATCTCTTTCTATTTATCTCTTTATATATCCTATTGGTTCTCTTTCTCTGGAGAACCCTGACTAATACAATGGGTCCATGGTGTTGTGGAACTGATAAATGAACCACCTTGGAGCTGCCCTACCTTGGGATTTCTTGGGAGTTATCTCCTTAATATTAAGGACATTTTGAATTGGATCTTCTGTTACTCAGCCAAAATGAATTAATTAATGGATCATCTGCCTTCCTGGTCTTCTAAAGAAGACAATAAGATGTTCTTAAATAGTCAGTAGGATAGAATAGGAAGGAAATCTGAAAGTCTAAGCCATGGGATCATTTTAGCACTGATACAGGGAATATACTGCATTGCCAGGGAATTAAAAGGAGAGAACAAGGTCCTGTAACTTCCTGTTGACATATATAGTTTCTCAGGTTCAATTTGTAAATGCAAAAGTGTATAAAAAAATATTTGAAGACTAAAGTGTAGTAGGACCACCAACAGGTATTATTTATACCACATCACAGTGATTGAATTGAGCAGGATCTTGAACGTGGCCACTGCCTCGAAGCAGAAGGTTCTGGGCATAAAAATCTTAGCAAAGGGGCCAAAGTAGAATGAGTAAACAAGACACAGAAGAATAGATAATATAACTTTCTATATTTATATGATTTCAACCAATTCACTGAATGATTTTTTTGACCAGAAACCAGGAATTTTAATGTGAGCTTCTCACATTCTTAATCATGGTAAGTTGTAGCACACACATACATTATTAATCCTGTAGATAGATTTCATCAGAACAAGTAGTACAAATTAGAAATTGTCTTAAAAATATGTACCAGTTTGATGCAAGCTGAACAGATGATTTGACATAATTACTGGTTAAAATATAATTACAAAGGAACTTGACTCTTGATAAAGTTCTAAGACTTCACCGAGGGATCAAAAGGGTATGTATTCTTGGATATAACATCAGTAGGGAATGCATATGGAAAGCACCTGCTTGCACAAGATTTATGTTGGAAACTTCATAAGAGAAACCACACATTACAGATCTAGGGCAAAGAAAGGACAAACAAAACACTGTATGACATTGGCATTAGCTTGCAAATTAAGAGAACTAATAGCTAATCTTTGTGTCAGCCTGAGGAATGGTTGGGGAAAACTTTACACTGCTTCAATTTTTTCTTTCTTTCTTTCTTTCTTTCTTTCTTTCTTTCTTTCTTTCTTTCTTTCTTTCTTTCTTTTCCTTTTCCTTTTCCTTTTCCTTTTCCTTTTCCTTTTCCTTTTCCTTTTTCTTTTCTTTTTTCTTTTCTTTCTTCTTTCTCAGTCCTTATGTTGAGGTTCAGAACTCAAATGCTAATTAGTCTCTTTCCCTTTAAAATTTAATCCCTCAGTGAGGGAGAGGAGTAAAGCAGTCATATTTCTGAGGGGTGTGTGTTTGGGTGCATGGACACAGGTGTGTGGGTTGGGTGTGCTGCTGCATTTCCAGGGAAAAGTGGAGCTCTTTTGGTTTAGGTTAAAGTAGATCTTCCGCTTTGGTCAGGACATCTTACAGCTGGTAAATGTGGCTACCCTGTTGGATAGTTTATAAATTTAGAGGGCATATCGACTAGAATGCTTTGAACAAGGTCACTGAAGAAACAACTCAAAAATGGAGAAGAAATCCAGAGGTGAGTTGGTACTAGAGCAGGTCCCACGACATCATTAAAGATTCAGCTTCTTTCCATCATTTGATTCTGCATTCCTGAGCAAGTTAGCTTTGTACCTAAAGCCACTCCGCAGAATTCCGCTGAACATGATTTGATAACCTCTGAAGTAGACCCATTTTCATGGGTTTTTTTTTTTTTTAAGTTTTAAAATTCTAATTTACTGCACCCAAATGTATTGTAGAGAATGGGCTTATATGCTTTTAAATCTGGAGTCTCCCCAAGCAACTTCTGAAACCAACTACCATGATGCAGCTTTTAATTCTATGAAGGAAGATATGTTTGGTGGAAATGAAAAGCTAAACAAAAATTTAATAGCACCCTTAATGTTAATGAGCAAAGAATTCACAAAAACTATAATGGACAAATAAAGTTAATTAAATTCATTCAATTATTATAAAATAAAATAAATATTAAAGATGAACTTAAGATATCTGCCATTAAGTTTATAATTTGAAAAACTTATCTATACCAGAAAGCTTTGAATTTTATTTACCCATTAATAGAATGGACAGAAAAACATTTCAATTCTATGGTTATAGTCCCCATACCAAATTTTTAAAGGGCACAGTTACCATTTAATAAACCCATCCATCATGAAAAGTCTGAAATGTAGAGGGTATTAGCACTCTTTGTCTTGCATGGTAAGGATAACAAATATTTACTCCTTTTTTTAAAAAAAAACATATTTAAAAAACAATTCACTAGCTGCTATTAGTATTTGGGATAGCCTCTAGTGAATTTTAATTCAAGAAAACAAATTTAAGGAGCCTAGAAATACACCATCCGCGTAGTAAATTTCGACAGACAATCACCAGTGATTTTAAACAATAAACAGCTCCCTTTTTACTGTTTGTGAATGAATGGGTTATGTTTGGTGCCTCGTGGTTCCAGTTAATGTAGAAGTGGCTCAAGAACAGCTACTCCAAAAGAATTTTGGCTCACTGGGCTTCTGTCAAGACTCAGAAGTAAAGATAACGGCTCCGAATATAGGAAGTGAGGGAAATCTTCAAGAGCGAAAATGATTTTAAAACTCAAAATAGCTCATACAGACTTTGGCAAAAGAAAGTTGTTATTTCCCACCCCTCAACCTCCCGTCCCTACTCAAGCCCCATTCAGGACCTTTTGTAAATAGAATGGACACAGTCTGTAACTTCTACCAAAAGCCTCATCATGATCAGCCCAGGTTTTCATTCTTCTTTTACTGTGATGGGGATGGGGGAAGGGAGGCCCCCATCAGAGGTAGACAGAGGCATTGTACACAGGGGTTAAGCATCTGGGCTCTGCAACCACGCTGCATGGGGTTATTGCAGTTCTGCTTTTGGTGTGATGTTGGACAGGTCGTTCAATCTCTTGAGCCTTGAAGCAAAAGGAGACTCGTGAAAATATCCACTCCTTAGGGTGGTTATGAGGTTTAAAGAGGTAATACATATAAAAGAAAGTGCCTGGCACATACTGATGCTCAATATCAATAAATGGTCCTGTTAATTTAGTTCATTACTAAAAATCTCTTTCTTGGCTATACTCAGCTCTTATTTTCATCATTATTTTTTATTTTATTTTTATTTTTTTATAGGTAGCATTCATTTCTTCAAAACTACTCTGGTCATCAAGGCATAAGTTTTAACAATCTTGATGCTAACTATTTTAGTCTTAAGTGGGTAGGAGTCCACAAATCCACTGTGGAGAGCTCCCCAGCTTTCTGTCTCAAGAGATTAGTACACCACTTTGAGAGGGTGGGAAGAGCCAGCCTGCCACACTATAGTTTGACAGAAGTTTCTGGAGTAGCTGTGAAGTCTATGGGTCTGGAACCAACATGTTCTTCTGACAGACTTTATTCTTTTGTCAGGGTGATATTCATTGCTAAAGATGTTTTCAGTGTCTGAAAGCTCACTCATTTTACTTTGGATGTATAGCCAGAAAGATTGTTATAACTCCTAATTCTCTTAAATTTGATGGATATGAAATTCCTCTCAGATAATATCACTGACCTGGAGAAAGCACGAGGTGATTTGTTAACACAATAAAACTAGTAAACCACGGGAGACAGTGTAGTCCTCTCCGGCCTGGGATTTCTCACAGCACTTTCACTTTATGGCGATATCTTTCATCCAGGGCATAAATTTGATTATTTTAATACCTTTTAAAGATAGAGAATTTGTAGGGCATTTCAGAGATGGAAACGTAGGCAATTTCGCCAACACAAGGTCAGATTTCTTTTTTTGACATAGTTCTATCTGGACAGATGTTCTTATATTTTTGCTTCCAGTTCTTTTCTATTGAGGCTGAGAATAAGTTTACATTTAAAAAAAGATATTTTTAAAATTTATTTAGAAGTGGGGGGTGTTACTGGTATTACCTGATTGTTCACAAATTCTATGATTTCAGCTTCAGCTCTTTGTTGTTTTAAAAAGACCAAACAAAGTGAACTTAGGTGAGTTTCTTGGTCGCAGCCCCATGACAGGTAGTTAAGTAATGAAACTCAGATTCTTGTGGGGGGGGGCAGTTTGTATTGATTTAGAAGTGGAAGAAATGACATAACCAGTCCCGATCAAAGAAAAGTAAAGATCTGTGACAGGGAGACAGCCACCTAGAAGGGATGACTTATGAACCTACTCTTATTTTAAATTATAACATTATGTATTGAAAGGTAGTGGAAAAAAAAAACAGGCACTAATTTTCTTACATTTTAATGTTATTGATTCTGTTGTAAAACCTACAGCACTTACTCTCACATCTTGGTGTTTGTAATAATCACCCCCAATGTCTATTAACATAGCAGATTTCTTTGTCCACCCCATAACTACAGTAACTGAGGAATCTGAATTTTATGCACAATGAAGTTTGAGATTAACTGGCATAAAATACCCCACCCCCTCATTTTTTACTGTTGTCAAATTTGCCTTTGCTAAATCTTTAACTGGAATCAATTTACCTCCTGTTTCTCTTGATTAGACAATTTGTTGTATTTTTTACTATTTTGAAAATAAATTCATTCTTTGATATTCAGAGATGCGAGGATCAATAGGAACTTACATTCTGTCCATGTTTTGTAACATTTATTTAGCACTAACCTCCTACCAGGCACAGAACACATGGTCCTCAGGTCCATACACGTACCCTGCCCTCAACATGCTTGTGACTGAGTAAAAGATGCAGATGAGCTAACAGGTACCTGAGCCTGGTCAGGAAACTGTGAGAAGTGCTTAGCATAGGTTTGGCAGAAGGGCACCTAGTCCAGCTTTAAGGGTGTGGGGAAGATAAGGAAATACATTCTGGAAGAGATAACACTAGAGGTGATTCTGAAATGATGCACAGGCTTCAGCTAGGATTTGGGACAATCAAAGGATGGAGAAGGCGTTATAGGGTGGAGAGAGCCATTTCCGGCAGTGTCATGTCAAAAGGACAGCATGATGTTCATGGCAATGACACATATTAGTTGGTGCTGGAGACAAGTCTGAAGGGAGAAGACAATCTTTGAATGTCTAAGATCTTGTCTTTGTCCTGAAAACAAAAGAAAGGTCGGAAAGAGTTTTTTTTGTTAGACACATCTATGACAAAGATGACACATAAAATTGCCAAACACAACTATTACGTGGTGGAACTTTTTGCCTATCATGTCAGTTTGCCTTTAGGAAATAATTCTTCCTCCTGCTGTGATAGATAAATGCTAATCCCCTTTTGCAATAATCACTCGAAGTCTCATCTCTGAAATAAATAGACAAGATTAGTGGGTGGTATTTACCTTAAGTGGAGATTTATGCAATTGGTATAAAGACATCATGGCATTTACCGGTGATGCTTCAATGGAGACCATCCACCAGCATAGCCCAGACTATGCTTTAAAGGAACCTATTATGCATGGAGACAACAGAGCATGGTGGTTAGGGACTCACGCTGCAGACTCAGATGCTCTGGGTTCAAATATGAGCCCTAGCATGTTCTATTGGTGTGACCTATCATAAGTCACTTAAATTCTTTTAGCTTCAGTGTTTATTTTATTAATAGCACATGATAGCAGTGATAAATTAAATGAGGTAATACACTGTTATGGGTTGAATTGTGTCCCTGAAAAGAGATGTTTAAGCCCTAACCCAGTGACACCTCAAAATGGGATCTTATTTGGAAATAGGGTCTTCCAGAAAGTAATGAAATTAAAATGAGTATATTAGGGTGGACCCTAATCCAATATAATGTGTATCCTTATAAAAAAGGGAGATTTGGACGTAGAGACAGATACACGGGGAGATCATGTGAACAGGAAGGCAGGGATCAGGGTGATGTATCCACAAGCCAAGGAGTGCCACCGATTGTCATCAAACTACCAGAGAGACATGGAACAGACTTTCCCACCCAGCTCTCAGAAGGAGCCAACCCTACCAACACATTGATCTCAGACTTTGAGCCTTCAGAACTGTAAGACAATAAATTTGTGTTGTTTAGCCACCTAGTTTATAGTACTTTGTTATGCCATCTCTAGCAAACTCACACATACACATGAGCACTCTGGGATGTAGCAAGTGCTCAACAATTATTAGCCTTTCTTATTGCTGTTAATGGCATGTTTTATGACATGCCTGGCTTTCTACTCAGACTATTCTTTATCCGATCTTGCTCATTTGGTGAGAGGACATTGTTTTGTGAGTCATGGACAGGAAAGCCAGAGGTACAATGCAGTATGTAATGCACAGGTATCTCACAACCATGTGCATCGGGCAGGGCCATTCTGCAAACACTGAAAACAGTCATTGACCAGTCTCAGGTCATGTTGGGACGATGACATGACAAGCAGCAGTAAAGAGCAAGGGCTCTGGATATGAACAGACTAAGCCCAATAACTTCAGGAAGAAAACCTCCTAATCAATAAATAAAACAAAATAACAAAACACTAATACCAAACAACTTAATGATTTGATTAGAGATGAAAGAGATGTTGAGCACATATTGATAAAAAGATCTGCTTGTATGGTTGCATATCTTAATTTCTCCCTGAATTAAAGATATCTATTTATTACATGGGATTAACCAGAACTCAAGGTGGTTGGAAGGGAAGAATATAAAAAAAAAGAAGAGGAAAGAAAATAGGAGAAGGAGGGAGAAGAAGAGGAGGAGAAAGAGGGGGAATGTGTGAGGGGACCAGCCCTGTACGTTCAGGCAGCTCCTTTACTGCGAATGAGATACCTGAGTGGAATTTCTCAGGAAGGTGTGATAGAACCTTTACCAGCACTGTTTCTTCTTCAGGAGGGTCTCTTGCTTTGAGATTTGTGAGTACATTCACTCTGGGTTTGACGTAACTGTGCTCTGCTGGTGTACTCAACCGATCCGCAAAGGAGAAGGAAGAAAAAAATAACTGGGCGTGTGTGTGTGTGTGTGTGTGTGTGTGTGTGTGTGTGTGTGTGTGTGGTGGGGGATAGAGTTGGGGGTAGGGGGAGTGATGAAAAGAGCAAGAAAGGGGAGAATCAGAGAGAAAATCAGCAATAAACAAAGAAATAAAGGAAAGGATGGGCAGGCATCAGGGTTAAGTACGCAGGTTCTATACCCTGGCTCTGCGACTATGCAGGTTCTATACCCTGGCTCTGTGACCTCACGTAAATTACCGACCTCTCTCAAGATTCTGCTGCCCCATCTATAAAATAAAGTTAATATCTCCATGAGTAAATTGTGAAGGTTAAACTATCTAATACACAAAACACTTAGGTTGTTTCTATTCTTGTATTATTACTGTGCTGGGTATTCATCAAGATAAGGCGATTAAATAAATTGTGGTGCACGTAACCTATGATGCTGTTAAAAAGAATCTGGTAACGCTTTTATGTGCTGATAAGACAGAATGTGCAATATGAACAGTTAAGTATAAAAGACAAGCTGTACAAGATAGTGCATAATATCTACCCAGCTGTATGAAAATGATATATTTTCTTGTGTATATATAGAGAGATAGAGATATGAGAGAGAGAGAGAGAGAGAGAGAGTCTGAGACTATTTCTGGAAGAATCACCAAGAAATTGGTTATATTGGTTATAATGGTTCTATGGAAGTTGTCTGGGAGACCACAGATCTCCCTGAAAAGTCACATTTATCCTCTTTGTTCTATTTAAAATGTTATTATTTGTGTGTATTAATTTTTAAATCAAAAGTGAATTTAAATAAAAAAGAGAAACATGAGAGTAAGAATAATTCCTGTTCCATAGTTTGAGAAGATTAAATGAGATTGTATATAAAAGTTAGCAATTGTGCCTGGCAATTAAACAGCCCTACAAAACAGTGACCATTGTTGTTACTAAAATTAATAAAGTCTCCTTTGGCTTTCAATGTAATTATTGAATGAATTTTAAAAAAAGATTATGGAAGTATGGGACATTGGGATCGTCAGTGATGCTGCCCGCATGGCTTGTCTGCCTCTGTTTTGGGGTAAGATTGAGCAAACCTGCATGGCGTGGTTTACATGAATGGTGAATGTTGGCTTACATTCACAGCTTTCTCATCTTTTAATGACCTGCGGACATGCCAGAGCACCCATTTTCATGTTATTGGTCTAGAAAGAGTTTGGCCAATGGTCTCCAGGTGCTCCTGAGATTCTTTCCTAGCAGGAGTCTTCCTGGCCTCAAGGTTTGCAGATTGGATTCTATGGAGAGCTGTGATCCCATTTTATGCTTGGGTCAAGGTTTTCAGTTTGAGGAGGAAATCTTAGAGGAGATTTTGAAGCTAATTGCGTGGAACTTATTGGTCCTCCCAGCTGTTAATAGAATGTCAGAAAAACAATCCTTAAGGTTGGATTGTTGCTATTAAGCAAAACCAGAATCTATATGTGGAGTTTGAAAGTGTTGAAATTGTACTCTAGGGGAAAAAAAGTAAAATTTAAAAAAATGCATTAAATGAGAGCAGAAAAACTAGAATCTTGAAGGGGTAATCTCCAGGTGGCTAACTAGGTGGCTAACATAAGTTGGTCTTCTCATCTTCATCCTTAATAGACATCCTTTATTTATGAATTTACTTAATGAGCCAAACTATATCCCACTTACTTTCAGTGCACTACTGCTGGGAAACCTGTTTTTTTGTTTTTTTTTTTTTTTTTCCTGTTCCTGTACCTAGACCAGTGAGAGTCTGCCTTTAATTGATTACTTGTGGAAAAGCTACTAGACTAGAGCTTATTAATGGCTGAGCTGGTGAGTTGGGGGTCACTCAGTAGAAATGAGCTGAGGAAGTTGCCCTCCATTGCAAACATGCTCTCACAGCACAATCTAACATCATGCCATGTGAAAACAAACAAAATAACCTTAACATGGGAGCCAATACTTTGTTTTTCTTAAATGCCTGTGCTGTGTATTGTCAAATGTACTGCTATGGTATATATGTGTCCAGAGCACAAGAAGCCCATGAAGGAGTAACAGTTCTAAGTTTCTTTCCCTGCTTCTTGGCTTCTTTGTTCATTATTTTATAGTTTCTAAGTTGGTTAATTGCATTTTCCAGTCTGTACATTGCAAGGCAAATAGGAGACACATTTAGTGAAAAAAAAATCTGGGTTATTAGTTGCTGCTGTTGGTAAAATCCTGAAGACATTAGTCACCTTGGAACCAAAGCAAAGAACAGTAGGTTTGGCTATTGTCTTGAGGTGTTTTAAGAAATAGATGTGGTGGCAAGATAACTATTAGGTTTCATTTTCTCAAGGTCCTGTAACTCAGGTAATCTGAACCATTTCCCAGATGAGTCTGTCTGTGTCTTTAAGAGTCAACTAAAAAATAAAACTCTGGTTCCTAAAATTGCAGTTTCAGTCTTACTTGGTTCAATGCTCCTTTCAGAACTGTATTTTCATGCATTTATTCATGCATGCATGTTTGTTCTCAACTGACATATATTGAGCACTTATCATGTTCCAAGTGCTGTTTGGGGTGCTGGAAAAATACAAATGACAAATAATGCAAAATCTGATTTAAAGGCGCTTTGGTTTAGGAAACGGATATGTAAATAGATACCTCTACCACAATGTCTCAGTATTAAATACAGGATATTCTAAGACTATGGAAGATGGACACCTAATTTAGACTAAAGTGGGCTGGGGGTTAAGGGAAAGATTCCAGGAAAACTTAATATCTAAATTGAATATCAAAATAAGTAGATGTTGGCTAGGTAAAGAGTTGTACAAATTTACTTTTCTGAGGGTTAGAATGACCTCTCCTTAATATGTAAGAGAATGTGGTGAAATTAAAACCCATTGACAAAAAATCATAAGAGAAAAAAATCTATTTTTGTAAAGACAACATTGAATCTAGAGTACCTGGTAGAGATACTTGTCCAGTGTAATGTCACTGAGTAGAAAGGGAAGATTATGGTGACAGTTCTGAGTTTTAACTTCTTCTTGGGTAGAAGGATCAACTTTTAGTGACCTCAGAAATCACTTGGCATACTTTATAAAAACAATAATTTATGGGTTCTCTCCATGAATTCTGATTTTAGTATGTCTGAAGGGAGGCCCAGGAATATGAATTTGTAGCAAGCCACCCAGGTAGGTACAAGGCTTTTCTCTTTTTGATTTTTATTCTCATCACCATGCCCAGCCTCTTTTCTATCCTTCGACTAGCACATCCCTCAGAAGCTGGAATTTTCAAAAAGAATTATTCTAAATACTAAGTAAGAATGGAAAGGACATAAATAAGTCATGCAATTAGTTAAGCTTATACAGCACAAGGTCCTGTTACTATCGTAAGTGGAATGCAGGCTGTAAAGAACATCCCTGTAAAGAACGTCTTTACGGGGCCATTCTTAGATTATTTTCCCTCCCAGCAAATGATTTTTATCTGAGACTGCTCCACCTTATTTCCTGCCACCTAAAAGTTTGTTCGTTGTTCATATTACTTCTAACCCAATTGAGTATAAACTTCTACTTTCAACTCTACTGTGTACTTGGAGTCCTTCAGCTCCATTTGGGTTTCCTACTCAAAGGAAGGTCCTCATCTTTAGCTGATTATGAAGGATGTATTAATATCTCAGATCAGCTGACACTCTTCACTCGACACAGAGAAAGGCCTTTGAATCCTTCCTAATGATAGTGACACAGGTTAGAGATATCTTCTCCATAAAATGATAATGCCTTTAACAAAGCACTTGCACACATACCATCCTGGGCATATCCATGGTGCTCTATAGATATTTGTTGAAGAATGGATGAAGAAATACAGTAATTGTGAGTCATTCAGAGGCACTCTTGTCTCAAGATATTGATGTCTCAAAAGACAAAAGTGATATCTCTGGATCTTCTATTTGACATTAGCAAAAGTGATGTTGCTAAGGCACTATTTTAAATGCTCATCGAAATATGATGTAATCATTGCTGCCCATCTAACTCAAGCTGTAAGCTGACCTCTCACAACCTCTTTAGAGAAAGTAAGTCTATTAATGAGGAGTTATTGGACACTGGAAAGTAGGCTATGCTTTTTCTCCATGAGAAATCAGAAGTGTCAAAGTAAAATTGCAATGTAAGTGATTTGAAGATATCTATTTGATAAACATATGGAGAATGCTCTGCCATGAGCTTTAGGAGGAGAAGAGCAAATTATTCTTGTCCACTAAGAGCTTATAAGTGGACAAAATTCTCATAATAAAGCAATGAGCATACTTGATTTAAACAAAAGGCACCTGCATTTCTGCAGCTACATAGAAACTAGTAAATCTTTGGACTAAATCTCCAGCTCTGAACAGGGACCTTTCTCTAAAGTGGATGAATGAGGAAAAGTAATTCGATAATGTCAGAAGATAGGAATTGGGAATGCAATTATTAAATGAAAGTCTGGATTATGTTGGAAAGTTCCTAGATGCCTAAACAAATTTAGAGACCAGGATAGGGATATTTATTCATTTCAATTTGGGTTCAACATCTTCAGGACAACACTTAATGTTATTTTTGAAAATTTAGATATGTGATATGTACAATACAACAGGGGAAAGCCTACAACAGGGCCATGGGCTGCCTTGTCTCTTTTATTTCTCCTTTTGATATCTCTGAGACTATAGTCTAATGATGACTCAGATGGGCTTATTTTCCCGAGAAGGCCACACTCAGTTAGGGGATACAATAACCTGTGAAAAAGAAAGATGAAATGCTGATAAGCCAACACAGGAATTCACATTTGAAAATTGCTTCTGCACTAGCTCGCGACATAACAACAACAGTAATTATCTTGTTATTTCAGAAAGTTGTTAGTCTCAAAGTGGGTGTGGAAAGTCAAATTGGAGAACACACTTCCTCTGCTTGATTGACATTTTGGGAGCAATTCTTTTTTACCCTAATCATCAGCTTAGATTTACAGAAACACTGTCTCTCTGAAAAATCACATGCAAGAAGAGAGGAATTCTGTTTAAATAACATGAAATAAAGGAAAAAAATTGAACCTATTCCAGAGCACTTCATGATTGAAAAATTATTCTTTCTGGTTCCACAGACACATAGAAAACACATTCAAAAGTAAAAAATAAATAAATAAATAAAAAGCAGGAAAAATCCACTCTTTTTATCAGTATAAGAATGTTAATGTATTCTCAAAACATAATTAGACATTATTTACTAAGGATATTATTGGACAGACACTTACACTGGTGCTAGGTTTCTAAGGATCACTAAGACTGACACGATTCTCGCTCTGTCGAAACTTACCTTTCATTGTTCTCAGATTTCTTCACAACTCCACTTCTAGTTACTCCTTCATCAATCTCATCAATCTCATGGCTTAATATCAAATATATCAATGATTTTTCATCTCATTCTGGGTGAAAATCAAAGCTTTAGTAATGGCTCCCAAATTTTCTTAGTCTGCACCTATCCCTTGAATTTCAGATTTCGTATATCTAACTCCCTGATTGGCATTTTCCCTGGGATGATCAGTGCACTTCCAATTATTAACTGTTCCAAATTGAGCTCTTGTTCTCCACTCACCACCCATGTCTCTGCCAATGTATTCTTCGCTCCCCTCTTCCATCTCACAAAATGCTAACTTTATTATTCTAGTCAATCTGGCAAAAAATCTTGGAGCCATTATTCTCTCTGTCTTTATCTGCCCACCTCCTTCCTGCCCTCCTCTATCTCCTTTACTTTGCTATATCAAATAAACAACAGATTTTCTTAATGGAAACTGTGGAATATATTCCCAATTCCTGACTTCTAAATATTATCTCTACTGTTACCCTACACTAGGCCAACAAATTTTCTTACCTGGAATATTGTAATCATTTCCAACTGGTCTCTTAGCTTCCAACACTGACCTGTACACTCGATTTCCCACAGAGCAGCCAGAAGGAAGCTTTAACAAATGTTAGAGAGTGATGCTGTCCTGCTCAAAACCCTCTAATGACTTTCCATTCCATTCTAGGTAAAAACCCAGCCCCAGTAATGAGCTCCAAGGTTCCACGTTGTCTGCCTATACCAGTACCTCCCTTCCTGACTCTACTATGTCATCTCCTCCTTTTCTGTCCAACTCCTTTCACTCCAAGCACATTTTCTCCACCGGGTTTCTCATGTGGTCTTTGCTTGGTATGCTCTTCCTACAAATGTCTGCATAACTCTTTCATTTTAACTCTCTATTTAAATTTCACTTTATCCTAGTGGCCTTCTGTGACCAAGGAATCCAGAATAACACATTCACCTTCTTTGCTCTGCCTTTAAATCTTTCTTCTTACTATTTCTCATAGTTCTAATCATCTGTCATTACAGTTGGTTCTAATTTCAAGGATTCAATATTTGTGAATTTTTCTACTTGGTAAAGTTTATTTGTAACCTCCAAGTCAATACTCATGGCACTTTGGTGGCCATTCACAGATAACTGCGGAGTGGTGAAAAAAATTGAGTAGGTCAATGCGCACATGCTCAGCTGAGGTCTAACAAGGAGATGCTCCACTTTCTTACTTAAGCTCTCATGCTACAAGCAAACAAGTGTCCTTTTTGCAGTCTACTTAGTGACACATTTCTATCATTTTCGTGCTTTTCGTTAGTGATTTTGCTGTTAACAAGGGCCCCTAAACATGGTGCTTATGTGCTGTCTAGTGTTACTAAGTGCAAGAAGATGTGATGTACCTTACAGAGAAAACTTATGTGTTAGATAAGCTTCATTCAGGGATGAATTAAAGTGCCATTGGCCATGGGTTCAATGTTAATAAATCAAAAATTTACATTAAATAATGTGTCTTTAAACAGAAACACACTCTAAAACAAAGTTATGTAGTGATTGCTTGATGAAAATGTTGGGAAAAGAAGCTTGCAGGAACCTGACCTGTATTCCCCCCAAGAGCAAAGGTTCAGTATTCACTAATTCAGTGTTTGCAGTGACTTTACAGAACGTAACTACTATAAATAATGAGAGCTAACTATACCTGGTTTTTCTTTCCTTATTTCCCTCCAACAGAACATGAACTTATGAGGGCAAGGACTTCATGTTTTCTCCTGTATATTCAATACTTAGAAAAGTATCTGACACGTAACAGGTACTCAATAAATATTGAAGGATGTAATGAAAGGATGAAAGACATAATTCCATTGTATGATAAATACAATAACTTAGTATTGTGAGAAAAATCTGATAAGCTAGTAAACAAATCAACTGAAGATACAAGTTGTGAGGCAGTCTCTGAAGGTATAGGCAGGGTGACGAGGTACAGGAACCGGTAGGCAGGGCTGGCGTCATGTGAGCTGGGGCCTCAAAGGAGAAGAGTTGGCCATTCTGAGAAACAACATGGAGCAAACATTTCAGGCAGTGAGAATAAGAAGTGAAGACTCACAGAGAAAGGGAGGGCAGCAGGGATTAAACGACGACACAAGGCCTTTGTAAGCAACGTGAAGAAAGGTGAAGATGAGGTGAAAGCTAAAGTGGAAAAAGTAGATGGAAGCTGGGCCAGGAAAACATTTTGCATCTCTAATATTCTAAGAGAACTAGGAATCTGTTGAAGTGTTTTGAGCAATATAAATTGACAAATGTGATTGAGACCCCAAGAAAAAGAAAGATATAGGTGAGACTGGTCAAATAACGGACCCAGTTTTTAGTTACCATATGTTCTGTCATTGCCAAATAACGGTCTATTCCAGGATGACGCCTTGGTTCAAGAACCTACATAGGTTGCTGTGGGGCCTCTAGTTTGATTTCTTACAAATAAACTTTAAGAAACTTTATGGGAGTTTCAGGTGAATAATAAATAGGTAGCTTGGACCAAAGAACTACTCTCTATATGTGTATCTTTGTAAAAAGATACACAAAGACAAACTGGAGAGAAAGGGAACACTTTTGTAATCAGAATGGCCCGTCAAATGAACCTCGGTGATCTGGAAGTCAGGGAGTAGAAAATATTGCAAATAGGCTTACTCAACTTTATTAGGGACAATATATTTTAAAAGTCTGGTGTGTAGCACTTAAAATGTGCTGAGTAATTGGTAGGGATTATTATTATAAATTCTTATAATAAGCTTAATAGTCAATAGTTTTGAAGTTAGTGTGTATGCAAGAAAAAACTTTCTTTCCATGATAAATTTACGTTTCTTTAAATGCCCACATAGAAAGAAAATTGTTGTAATTTAGGAATAAATGACTTTGAATGGTTAACTGGTTGTTATTACTGCTGCTATAATGTCTAGGCCAGAAAGAGTCTCAGAGATCACATTGCTCATTTCATTGCTGCTAGAAAAGTCAGTATCAGGAATTTCTAATAAGTTTTAACTCAGACGAAGAACTCTGATGTCTAGTGGCCTCTCATGTTACTGTACTGAGAAGGATGTCAGTGCAAAATCTGGGCTCAGACAGTGCTGGGATCAGGTACTAATATATTCTCTCAGATTAGGAGAGGGAAATTGTAATGTGCCAAAATTGGATCGCACCTAAAGTAAACTACTCTGGAAAAATAACCTCTAATAGAGCAACGTGGCATATTGAAATAAACATGGGATGAATATCAGTCAGAACTGGCTCCAAATCCTTGCTACATAATTTCTAACTGTGTGTGCTGTAAAGAATACATACACATCACTGTATCTATACAAAGAGGGTGATACTGTTTACCTTTCATGTTTAAAATGAGGATCGAATAAGAGAATGAATGTAAGTATGCGGTTTGAACTTGGTAAACTTTAGCTCTCTTTAAATTCCCATGACCCTAGTTTCTCTAGGGAAGACCTTTTTGTTTCAAGGGCTCAAAAGCCGTTTTTGGCACGATGCTCCCTTACTGGACCATCCATAGAATTTGAGGCTTACTTCTGCCATTACCTTTCTTCATGGATTAACATTCCATCTCTCCCTGCCTCTCCTCTCTCAGTTTATAGAATTATTATTGTTTATTATTGCTCGCCACAACTCTCAGTGGTGTTGAAATCAGGAGACATTTATCTTCAGATCCTGCCCCCCACTTTTGGTCAAACCTGGTCCCCTTCATGCACCTCTAAGAGCTCTCCTATTAGGAGACCCTCAATTTTTGTGAAAAGATGGGAATTTGGTCAATATAAAATATAAGGAACTTAATCTTCTGTCCCTCCCAGAGATATCTCTCCTTTTGTGGTATGTGTGTGTGAAACAGGAAAAATGTTAAAACAAAAATATAATTATTGAATGGAAGCATTTTAGGTGTTAGGAAAGAAATTATATACACTTATATATGTGATTTCATGTATAAAAACTCTACATTACAGCCATAGCTGGATCCAGGTCCTCTGCATAGAGATTGTGGTTTGGGTTTTATAGCTAATTAATTCTCTTTATTTTTCTCATATAAAAACCCTATGCTGTAGCCACAGCTGGTAAATCTAATTTCATATTGCATAATTCAGCATGTTTTTATTGGATACTTTCTGTGTACCAGATATGGACTAGGCACTACACTGTGTCCTTTATAGTTGCTAGGAGAGAGAGAAAATGGGCAAGAATCAGATTCTGCGTAATGTTTGGCCAGCGGTTACCATAAAACTTAAATGTTAAGTATTTTAAGACTTGAAAGATCACTTTTATCTGTGAAATGATCAGAGAAGGCTTCATGGAGGAAAATGCACTTGAAATTTGCCTTAAGAAATGGAAGGATCTAAACAGACATGGATTAAATTAAAAGGGAGAGAACTTTACAGATACAGTATTAAGAGCAACATATAAAATGTACCAAACATGTTCAGGAAATGATAAAGAATCCAGTGTGGCCAGATTTAGGGTGTATGTGTACATGGGAAAGGCTTGGGATAGATTACAGAGGTTTTTTAATGTTACACTTTGGTGTTTATGAGTGATTAAGAAAATGATAGAGAACCATTAATTAATTTTGAAGAAGGAATGGTGGTAATAAGAGAGTGTTTTAAGAAGAAAACTCTAGCATTTATATATAAGTTACACTAGAGTTGGGAAAGAATAGACTACAAAAATCCCTTAAAAAACACTTATTTAGACAGGACAAGTACATCCAGGACCTGAATTAGAGTAGCAAGGTTGGAACATAAGGGAATCACAAATTTGAGTTATATTGTGAAAAGAAACTATATAAGAGTTTGTGAATTATACTAATTAGCAGAAATAGTTTATATCTATACTTGCATGTTAAAAAGTAAGTCCTGGAATGAATGTGCATAAGTATTTTACTTGGATATGGGACAACCACATTGGAAATGCATTGTCATTAACAAATGGAAAAAAAAAAAAAACAGCAACTGTTGACATTTAAGATTTTCACTGTGGTTGAATCATGAGTAAAAGACATTTGATTCTCATATCTGAAGTAGTACATTAAATTTATGTTATAGAGAAGTAAAAACAGTCATCAATCACTCATGTAAAATATGCATGTCAAGAGAGCATACACTGGGTACCGTTTTATCATCTCTTCTCTATACTTTTTTGGTCAGATGAAATGACTTAACAGCCCGTGCTAAATTGCCAATTTGCAGATAACGTACACCTCTGACTTGGATCATTTGAAAGGATTTATCTCCTGGCTATAGAACACTACATACCAAGTGGCATTGTTTTTCTGTGACTTTGCTTGCAGAGGAGACATTAAATACATAAAACTATTGATTTTCTTGTTTCACAAATACTTCCAAAGCTCTTAACTTGACCTTATCCAATGAAGGACAAGCCTTTCACATTTGTCAGTGATCCCATGCAGTTTCAGAACATTTTACTCAGCCTAACTCTCTTTTCTCTTCACTTTTTCGGGTGATCAGAACTTGAGTTTTGACTGAAGGCAGAAGGAGACTGTGGGAAACTGAGTTTCAGTTATTTAGAAACAATCCTTTGTAGATTTATGCAAAATTTTATAATTTTTCTTATTTCACCTTATGACCCAATCCCAAATATTATCATCTCTTTGTTGTTATTCTTTATGAAAATAATTATACACATAAGCTAATATGTGCAAATAATTTAAAAGTACATACAATAAAATTGTAAACTTTAACCTATCCCAAAAACTCAGTTTAATGAGTTAATATTTCATGTACTTTTCCACAAAGTTTATGTGTATGTATGAATATGTGTGTCTGTTATCTTTGTTTTGTTAAATTGTTTAACATATTTTATTTTTAAATTAATAGGGAATAAAATTTAGTTTACATCGGTGTACAGTTTTATGAATCTTAACAGGCATATAGTTTTGTGTAAACATCACCACAGCCAAGAAAAAGAACAATTTTCTTCCCCCCAACTAATTCCTTCATGCTTTCCCTTGTGGTCATGTCTTTTCCCCACCCCTAATTACTGGCAACCACTGATCTAATCATTACAATAGTTTTTGTCTTTTCAAGAATGTCACCTAAGGGGAGTCATGTAGACTGTACCCTTTGACATTGTATTCTTTCACTGAACATAATGACTTTGAGATTTATTCAAGTTGTTGTGTGCGTCAACAGTTCACTCTTATTTTTACACAGGATTTATTATATTTTAGTTTAATTTTTAAAATTATTATTTTTTATTTCAAAATATTAAGGAGGTACAAATGTTTTTGTTACATGGATACCTTTTTGGGGCTTTTGGTGTGCCCATCACCAGAATAGTGTTCATTGTATTAATACCTGATAGCTAAGGTTTTACCCCTCACTCCCTCCCATCCTCCCCCATTCTCATTATCCAATGTCCCTTTCATCTCTTTGTGCCCATGTGTGCCTGTCCTTTGGCTCCCAACATGTGGTGTTTGTTTTTCTACTCCTGAGAATCCAAATTGCTGCAAAAGATATTATTTCATTCCTTTTTTATATCTGAGTAGTACTCCTTGGTATATGTATATACCACATTTTCTTTATCCGCTCGTAAATTGATAGACAGGTGGATTCCACATCTTTGCAGTTGTGAATTGTGCTGTAGTAAACATTGCAGGTGTCTTTCTGATAAAATGAGTTTTTTTTTCCTTTGGGTAGATACCCAGCAGTAGAATTGCTGAATCCAATGGTGTAAGTCTACATTTATTCTTTGAGGAAACTCCATACTGTTTATATAGAGGCCGCACTAACCTGGTGTCCTACTAACAGTGTATAAGTGTTCCTATCTGTCTGCATCCATGCCAGCATTTATTGTTTTTTGACTCTTTAAAAATGACCATTCTGATAGGGGTAAGGTATTATCTCAATGTGGTTTTGATTTGAATTTTCCTGATGATGAGTGACATTGAGCATTTCTTCATGTATTTGTTGGCCATTTGTATGTCTTCCTTTGAAAAACTCCTATTCATGTCTTCTACACACATTTTAATGGGGTATTTATTTATTTTTTCCTTGCTGATTTGTTTGAGTTCTTTGTACATTCTGGATATTAGTGCTTTATTGAGTAAATAGTGTGTGAATGTTTTCTCCCATTCTGTAGGCTGTCAATTATTTCCTTTGCTGTGCAGAAGCTTTTTAATTTAATTAAGTCCCGTTAATTTAGTTTTGTTCTTGCTGTATTTACCTAGGGGTCTTGGTCATAAATTCTTTGCCTAGGTCGATGTCTAAAAGAATTTCCCTCTGTTTTCTTCTGTAATCTTTATGTTTTTATGCCTTGCATTTAAGTCTTTTATTCATCTTGAATAAATTTTTTGTATATGGTGAGAGATAGAGGTTTTGTTTCATTCTTTTGCATGTGGCTATCCAATTGACCCAGCACCATTTATCGAATATAAGGATTACTTTCCCCATTGTATATTGTTATACGCTTTGTCTAGGATCAGTTGGTTGTAGGTGGATAATTTTATTTCTGGGTTCTCTATTCTGTTCCATTGGTCTATATCTTTACTTTTGTACCAGTACCATGCTGTTTTGGTTACTATAGCCTGGTAGTATAATTTGAAGTCAGGTAAGGTGATGCCTCCAGATTTGTTCTTTTTTCTTAAAATTGCTTTGGCTATTTGGGGTCTTTTTGATTCCACATGGAGTGTAGAATTATTTTTTCTAGACTGTGAAATATGATGTTGGTATTTTGATGAGTTTTGCATTGAATCTGTAAATCACTTTAGGCAGCGTGGACATTTTAATAATGTTGGTTCTACCAATCCACGAGCATGGGATGTTTTTCCATTGGTTTTTGCCTTCTGTGATTTATTTCATCAATGTTTTGTAGTTCTCCTTGTAGAGATCATTTACCTCCCTGGTCAAGTATATTTGTAGGTATTTTATTTTCTTTGCATGGTACAGAGTCCTTGATTTGACTCTCAGCTTGACTATTGTTAGTATATAAAAATGCTACTGATTTTTATACATTGATTTTGTAACCTGAGACTTTGCTGAATTTATTTATCAATTCTAGGAGTCTTTGGGTAGAATTCGAAGGGTTTTCTAAATACAAGATCATATCATCAACAAACAGGGATAATTTGAACTCCTCTTTCTTGATTTGGATACCTTTTATTTTTTTCTCTTTCCTGATTGCTCTGGTGCGGGCTTCCAGTACTATGTTGAATAGAAGTGGTGACAGCCTACACACAGCTCCATGATGCAATTCTGGGCAATGGCATGTAAGCATGTCATCTGCCAATTTCTAGGAGTTTCTTAAGAGATGGATGTCAGGCATTGTTGGCCTGTTTCCCTCAGTCTTTTAATTCTATAGCTTGGAATATGAATATGATTGCTGGAACTCTATCTTGTATGGTAAGTATGAATGTCCCTCCTTTATGATAGTGAGGGGGAAAAGTAGAGGAATGTGGATCTCTGAAGACTTTGTGAAACAAAGTCATACTGCAGCCCTAGATTGCCCAACTAGAAAGATAGATAGATAGAGGTTTTTTATTAATATTTTGCTTAAAGCACTGCTATTTCAAATTTTCTGTTATGTACAAGAACCTAATTCCATTTACAGTATTGTACTATCCTTTTCTGTGCCATATTTTTAGTATATTGATATGTCATAATGATAGACATCACTATCATTAATAACTTTATGAATTTGTGTTGGTAATTTTTATTGGGTATCTGTAGAGATCTCCTTCTATTTCCTTCACTTACCTATTTGTGAATGGTGGTATTATTTCTTGCCCATAACAGTTTGCTTCTCATCATAGATCATTTAAAGTATATGTTTCATGTTTTCCCATTTAGCCTGCTCCCTTTCATCTCCTCCCTGCTCTGTCTAGGAATGCCTGTTTCTTCATGCCCTCAGCTTCACCAAATCTTGTCATTTTTGGTTTATTTGATATTATATATTAGTTTGAATATGGTTTATTAGATTCCTCACTCATAAGGGAGATTAAGAGGTATTTGCTCAGAGGAAGTGTCTTGACTTTGAAGCCAGTTAGATGACTTTATCTGTCCAGGTGCTCCAAATGAACTGTGATAAATCAAGGGCATATCTCAGAAGGGATTGTATTCACCATGTTTTAAAGACCTAGAAGAACAGTTTTGGATGAGTTGCTTTATGACTTTGCAGTAAAACATGTGCAACTCACGACCTATGAATATTTTAGTTTCTTCATAGGGCAATTACATTCAACTGAGGCCTTCATTTTTTCCCTCCTCATATCACTTTTAAAGTTTTACAAGTATTTCCTTCATTTGTAGTCAACCTCTATTAAAGTCTACTGACTAGAAATTACAATTGTGCCAGCAGCTAGTGAAAGAAACAGCTAGCTACCTTATAAATCTCTCACTCATCTTACTTTTCTGTGGCTGAAGTGATTGACTCTGAGCACCAGTAATATTGGCCAGTCCCAGGAAAGATTCACCTTTGCAATGCGCCCTCTAGGGAAATCTATTACATTGCAGATAGGACTATGACCGTGAAAGACTTAAAAGCTATCATCACAAACAATACTGGCTTTGTGCAGATTCTAGTTAAAAGATAATTTCACACTTCTCCTTTACTTGAACTCAAAAGAATACAAATTATAGGATTTGTATATTTATATTTTATTGACCATGGTTTTACATTTCCCCTCAAAGAGACAGTGTTAGTTTCCTATGGCTGCTGTAACAAATTACTGCAAACTAGGGTAGCTTAGAAACAACAGAAATTTATTCTCTCAGAGTTTTGGATGACAAAATCTAAGACCAAGGTCAAGTAGAACTGTTTCCTTCTGAAGGCTTTGAGGGAGTGTCTGTTCCATGGCTTTCTCCTAGCTTCTGGTGGCCTGTAGTCCTTGGCATTCCTTGGCTTGTAGCAACATGACTCTAACGTCCACCTCTACCTTTACATGATCTCCCCTTCTTTGTGTCTCTGTGTCTTGCCTCCCTCTGACTTTCTCTTATAAAGATATCTACATTAGGATGATCTCATCTTGAGATTCTTAACTTATTAACACCCATAAAGATACTTTTAACAAACAAAATCATATTCACAGGTTTTGGGGCTTAGGACATGGGCATATCTTTTTTTGAGGGATCACTATTCAATCCATTATATATTCAGGTAAATGTGACTCATGTTCACATTCTTAAGCTATAGAAGATGTCCTAGGACCTGACTGGAATGTCTCTCATACAACCAAGAAGAAGAGGTGTAAGTTGGAGCATTTATAGTGGGGAGGAGATACTCTCTGAACACAGATCTCATAAGGTATTCTACCAACCTATATGTGTATCTTCTCAGAATATTGCCATTTTGATTGTACAGTGTGAATATAGGAATTATATTTCACACAAAGAAATTGCTTTACACAAAATCATTATTTTCACTCTAGGATTTCAATGTAACATAATACTTTCAAAAATAACTGTCGATTAAAAACAGGTAAGGGTACACTTGGGCAAAATAAGCATGCAAGGTCTGAATGATCTACCATCTAAGGTGTTAATGGATTTTGTTGAAAAACTTACTGAAGCACTGCCGATGGTTATTTATGAAAATTTACTGAAAACTGAAAAATGACAGGATTGAATGCCAACATTTTATCAATTTTCCAGGATACAAAGAACTGCTATCATGGTAATTATGGTTCAGTGAATGTAACTTGAATCCTTCAGTAAATGGGACAACTATTAAAAAGAAGAACCTGAAAATCCTCTCAAAGGTAATAAAATCATGAACAATGAATAGAATTGGTTTATAAAGAAAAAAATTGTGACAGATGGGATTTAATAGCTTTTTGATAGGATTACCAAATTAATAGACTATGGAAAGGAAGTGATTGTAATATGTTTTTATTTTATTATATGTTATAGTCTCTAGTGAAATTTACATCAATTCAAATTTTCTGGAAAATGAATAGTGTCTTGTGGCTTGAAAACTACTTAAGGTCTCAAACAGTAAAAAATAAACAGCAAAGTATCTACTTTGAAGACGAGTAGGCTATTCTGATCCATTCGAATTTAAAGTAAAGCTGAATTTTAATAACTCATTTGAGGTCTCAAAGAGGCAATTTTGTTGCTAGAAACTTTATCAGTTTAGAAGAATGAAAAACATGGCACACTAATGCATGCCAATGAGACTCGCATATGATGGCCATTTTTCCCTTACTTTTTTTTTTTAAGGAGAAGTAGGAAGGTGATAAAATTTGAAGGTGAAGTGATCTAGTAGCTAAAATTAAGAGAAAGAATTTCGATGTGAGCTTTGATATAGCTGTGAATGCTATATTTTGTTCATGAGGCTCTCTGCTGTTTTGTTTTCCCCCATTTTTTTAAGAGAATTTTGTTTTTTTTACAAAGTTATTTCTCCATTATAGGGTGTACAGCAGGCCCTTGAATAATGTTGACTTTTTTCAATAATGTTTTGTTATAATGTTGATGAAGAAATAAAAAATCGGTTCTGATATAGGGCCACTGTCTGTGTGGAGTTTGCATGTTCTCCCCATGTCTGTGGGGATTTTCTCTGGGTACTCTGGTCTTCCTCCCACATCCCCAAAGTGTGTGCATTAGATGAATTAATTGATGTGTTTACCTGGTCCCAGTCTGAGTGTGGGGGTGTGTGTAAATGTGCCCTGCAATGGAGTAGCATCCTGTCCAGGGTTGATTTCTGCCCTGTGCACTGAATTTCTGAGAAAGGCTCTAGCCACCCACGATCCCGAATTAGAATAAAGTGGGTGGGGAAATGAATGAATAAAAATTTATTGTGAAATAAAAATTCACAAAGTAAATGATATTCATACAGATGCACAACAATAAATGATATGATATGAAGGCACTCAGTGCGCCTACTAGCTATACTTGTTATTGTTTGTTTTTGAACTACATGTTGGTAGGGGTTGCTCCTCACAATTTTTGCTTTGCAAACATTTATACCTTGCTTTAACTCACCACCACTGTGACTGGTGTCACTCACCAATTTGCCAAAAATTGGGTGAATAATTCTCTTACTTATTTTTATTAATCTTTCTTAAATGTATGTGTAGCTCACATTTATTTCTGTGTTTGATATTAGAAGTGTTTTGGTTCTTTATTTAGAAGTTTAGTGATGTTTTTGTGAACAGAAATATGCCATAGGAACTAATATCTTGCTAGTATCAATTAGCCTATGGTAAAATTGGTTTGGGTATACATTGTTTCACTGAAAGTCACAGTTTCCAGGAACTTATTGATGATGTTAAGTGAGGACTTACTGTATTTGATCTTTAAGCAAGGTTGCTTTGAGAATATTTGATCAAAAAGAGAGGAAAGAGGTTTTTACGTTGGGAAGCATGTGAGTTATATTGTTGGGAGTTAGCAGTTTGGGTAGGGGAGAAGATAAAATAGAATCATAGACTTAAAGAATTGCAATTGAGAAAGAATTGTGTCCAAAGCATTGCATTAAAGATAGTCTAACATTAAGCATGATATTCACCAGGTACTTTAATAGACATAAAATTACAAGGATACATTAAATGAAAAAGCAAAAATGTAAAATTTTACGTACAATGTGCTTAAGTATGTAAAAACTACACAGAAAAAGGTGAAAGAGGTATGTTAAAATTATAATAACTGTTATTTTTGTATGTTAGGATTATAACTGATCTTTATATTCTTTTTTATGATGACTTTTCCAAATTTTCTACAAAGAAAATACAATTCAGCATTAATTGACCTCCTAAAAAAATAAAATTTTTATATGTACCACTAAAGTTTCCCTGGGATAGAACATGAAATTGGGGTAGTTAGAAGGAGTAATTTTTAAATATTCATCCAGTGTCGAAAATGTGATAGGGCTTCCTATGCTTTATTTCCTTTAATCTTTAAAACGACCATTTGGGATAGATGTCAATACTAATGGTCCCTTTACAAGTTGACTTTGGGTTGGGAATAACATATTGCTCAAAAGATGCCAAATGAATAAAGCAGAGACAGTTTAGAGAAGAAGAGAATGATTAAAAAGCTTCAGGTACTGATTTATGATGTGGTCAGAGTGTATAAAGAGTTCTGTGAGGCATAAATGTGGTCAAGAAGAGATAAGGTAAGAACATAAAATGACACAATTATTTAAAGTGTTCTTGCCTAAAATAACAAACCTTAAAAAAAATCAAACCTAATCTGATCATGCTTCTAGATCTAACTTTCAGTTCCAAGCAATATAGGGGACCAAAAAACAGGGGGAGGGAAATCAGAAGGATCCAGAGAACAGAAAACTCTAGAGAACAAAGATCCAGTTTCTTTAACATATTAACCGTAAGAAAATAAAAAGTGAGACCAAAAGACAATTAGGAGGCAAAATACTAATTGCTGGTAAGAATGTAAAGCAATAAAAATTAACTTCCTTCCTTCCTTCCTTCCTTCCTTCCTTCCTTCCTTCCTTCCTTCCTTCCTTCCTTCCTTCCTTCCCTCCCTCCCTCCCTCCCTCCCTCCCTCCCTCCCTCCTTCCTTCCTTCCTTCCTATAAAAATTATATATATATACTTATTGCATACAATATGATGTTTTGGAATATACGTACAATGTGGAATGGCTAAATCAAGCTAATTAACATATGCATTACCTCACATATTTATTTTTTGTGGTGAGAACACAAAATCTACTCAGCAATTTTCAAGAATACAGTACCTTGTTATTAGCTCTGTCATGTTGTACAATAGATCTCAAACTTTTTCTTCCTGTCTGAAGAAACGTTTTATCCTTTGAAGAGGATCTCATCATTCCAACCCCCAGGCGCTAGTAACCATCATGCTACTTTCTATTTCTATAAGTTCAACTTTTTCATTCCACATGTAAGTGAGATCATACAGTATTTGTTTTTCTGTTTGGCTTAGTTCACTAAACACAAATGGTGGAATTCAAAATGTTACATCCACTTTGGAAGACGGTTTGTCACTTTCTTACAAAGCTAAATGAAGTTTTAGCATATGATGCAGTGATTGTACTCGTAGGTATTCACCCAACTGATTTGAAAATATATGTGCACACATAAACCTGCATGCAATATTTACAGCAGTTTTATTCATACTAGTCTAAAACTGAAAGCAAACAAAATATCCTTAGATAAGTGAATGCATTAAAAAACTGTGGTACATCCATACGATTGAGTATTGTTCAGTAATAAAAATAAATGAGCTTTTAAGCCATAAAATGCCATGGACAAATCATAGGTGCATATTTCTAAGTGAAAGAAGGCAGTTTGAAAATGTTTTACACTGCATGATTCCAATTACGTAACATCTGAAAAAAGCAAAACTATTAAAAAGATGAGGGGTTGTGAGGAATCTGGGGAAAGAAGGAGCGTTGAATAGGTGACACACAGTGGATATTTTTAGGGTGGTTAACTATTTTGCATACTATATTGTGGATATATGAAAGTATGTATTTGTCAAAATCCATTAAGAGTTTTGTGGCACAAAAAATGAGCTTAATGTATGCAAATTTTTAAAAATAACTTAGGAAGTTGGGGAAAGCCCACAATAAAATACAGAATTTGACAAAAATATGTAACTGAATTATAAATACATGAAATGACTCCCTGAAGGGATTGGGGGAGAAGATGCTGACCTAAGTAACTTTAGAACTGAGTGGAGTCTATAAAAACAAAGCAAAAGAAACTGTGCATAAATGCTATGCCAGTTGATGAAGTTTTTCCCCACAGGGATATGGGTTAACAGACTTGATGGTGCTGTGTATGTACACTGGAATTGAGCAACCAAATGGATGGCACATGGTATGAGCCAGGTTTCTCACTGCTGTAGTGACAGCTTACAGATGAGAATGGGGAAATGCATAATGATTCCTGTGGTGATGAATTAGAGTTAGAGATATCAGTACCAACTTTTGTTTGGCTTAATGTAGACATAGATGATTACGTATAAATATGTTTAAAATGTATGATTATACAATGTTTAATACACACATATACGTTTCTTTCCTCTGTCAGCTAAGAAGGCCTAAAAGAAATGATGTACCAGTAGCTGGGTTTCTAATAGCATTCTCCAATAAAGGATTACTTGGAGAAATAGCTGATTCTAGGACTGTAGCAGGAAATACACAAGACAAGGATGGAGTATCTTATAGTGTAAGAAAGTAACAAAAACAAAACAAAATACCATAATGAGGGTATGGCAAATGGACACGGAAGCCTACTGAAAGAGCCTCCAAGGGCTACAGCTGAAACACTTTGAGCAACAAAATGAAGTAGTATTGGATTATAAACACAAATGAGTATATTAGATCATAACCCAAAGTATAAAATGAACATTCTTAAATCCATACTGATATAAATAAATAATTGAGCGAATAAGAGGCAAAGTGACAAATTTTCCGTGCAAAATAAATTCCAATTAAATTTTGTAGATACTCTGCCCTCGAGAAGGTGGAGCATCATTATCTACTCCTTAAGTTTGGGATACACAGAGTGATTTCCTTCCAAAGAGTACAGTATAGAAAAGGGGGGAAGAATAGTGTCTTCACAATGGAAAAAGCTGACAAACACAACCTCAGCAAGGTGATCGAGGTCAATAAGCCATGTAGATAGTATGCACCTTTGATGTGATGTGATGAAAATGGTACCTTTCATCACTTATCTCTGTGATCCTCCCCCAAATATCCATACCCCAGTCTAATTATGAGAAAATATCAGACAATTCTCAGTAGAGGGACATTCTACAAAATACCTAATTAGCACTCCTCAAAGGTCATCAATAACAAAGAATGTCTGTGAAACTGTCACAGCCGAGAGTAACCTAAGGAAACATGATGACTAAATATAATAGGGTATTTTGGATAAGACTCTGAGACAGAAAAAAACATTAGGGAAATTCTAAGGAAATATAAATAAATATGGACTCTGGCTAATAATGATATATCCATATTGGTTCATTAATTATAACAAATGTACCATAGTAATGTAAGATATTAATAATGATGGAAATTGGGTACAGCATATATGATAATTTTTATACTATTTTTTCAAATTTTTTGTATATCTAGCTGTTCAAAAATACATGCTACTTTTAAAAAGTTCTAAAAATGGTAGTAACATGTATTTAAATTAAATTTGTGGTACCTCTTTGGGTTGTGATTTAAGGCAACCAGCTGTCCAAAAAAAAAAAAAAACCACAAAACAAAACATTTCAATAGTGACTAAATATTTGATGATAATACACAATTATTTTGAATTGTTTTGTATTTGATAATATGGTTTTATTAGTGTAAAACAAAGTCCTTATTTTTTTTTAGAGTTTCATACAGGAGCATTCACAGAAGAAATTGTATGATATGTAGGATTTGCTTTAAAATAATCCAGTTGAGAAGGAGGAAGGGAAAACAGAAGTTTTCATGAAATAGATTGGCCATGTGTTTATAATTGTTGAAAGTAAGTGTTGGGTATGGGGAGTTTATTGCACTATTCTATTTCTGTATATATTTTAAATGTTTTACAACCAAAAAGCTTTTTTTTAAATTTTTTAAGTTCAAGAAACATGTATGAAAGAAAATGAAAGAAAATGAAAGAACTAGCAGGTATAACTGAAAAGCCATTGTCATGGGTTGCAAGGAGTGTAGTACAAATCCGTTCTGAGTTTTATTCTTAAATCTATCCAATGTTGAGGAAGTTTATGTCCTAAATGATTTTAGATGTCTAGAAATAAATGTATTGCTCACATTTAGGATGATTTCTGAGGACAAAGAGGTTAGTCTCTAGAAAATGTTTGATTTGACTGGTTCTGAACCATATCATTGAAAATGTTTTTGTCTCAAATTTATCCATACTACTGGTCTACCAACCAATGCATAACCCACTGAATAAATTTATGGAAATGATTGCAATGGAGTTTTTGTTTTATCAATGAGCCTGAAGTTATTTCTTTTAAAACAAACATCAATTATTTTTGCTTTATTCTAATGTTCTCTCTTTCTTATTCACTGCTGCTTACATGTGTTCATGTGTGTGTGTATGTGTGTGTGTGTGTGTGTATATATATACATGGAATAAAAATCCCTTTCTCTGAAAAATTTCGCTGTGGGAAACAATCATCTTAAAAAGTGCTTTCTGCAATTTTTGAAAGATAGTTGTAATTGTTGCTTAAACTCAAGGTGAATCTATAGAAGCCCCTAATGTGAAAATATTTTAATTAACACGTCTTGATTTGGTAATAAATATGACTGGTTGTAGGGAAATGCGCTGTGATCAATTATGACTAATTGGCATTTATCCTTTTCTTTCTCTCTCTCTCTCTCTCTCTCTTTTTTTGCACCTGCAAGTCTTTTGCAGACGGTTAGAGACCATATGGCCACAGTGAGGGCAAAGTCTGAATTTTTGGCAAATATAAATAATCATGATGTCAGCCAGATAATCCCAAATGTATTCTAATAATTCACTTGCAAATAGATATTTTATTACTTAGCTGTTGGGAGAGGGTAAGTTTATTCATTGAAAATGCCCAACTGCATTCCCTAATCTGTTAAAAAACATGCTCTACGCTATATAGTTCTGGAAATAGAAAGGAGTTAATTCTCTCATTTATACACATAACTTCTCTCTCACTCTCTCTCTTGCTCTTGCTCTAGTTCTCCCTTCATCTCTGGAGAAATTTACTCCTTGACTGAGAAGCAATTTTCCCATGGTCACACTGTTAATAGCAGAAAATCTAAAAACCCAGTCGTCTTTCCACTAAATCTCTAACGTCTCTACTGGGTTTTGAGTATCTTTATTGCTTCCTCTTAGCATGATCCCCTTTAGAGAACAAGTAGCATAGAGAAAGAATTTTTTTTCACTTCTAAATGAATATGTGTGTTTTTGCATGTGTGTGTTCATATGTATGCGTGTATGTCTGCCTGTGTATTTGCCTTGCAAAAATTATGACAGAGAAGACAAATGGAAATGCTCGTAAATAGACACAGCCTGGACTCTGAATAAATGCCAGGTTGACTCACACTGAGTCTATAGATTTCATTTAACCTTTGACTAATAGCCTCATTAGTAATTTATTACAAAATGTGCCTATTTGTGGTTAGAGTTGTTGTTGTCCACTTTAATGAATATGAAAATGTCTTCATAATTTGTTATTTGATGTCACGATCTGATGCCTCTAGGACTAAACACTAAATGCTGGCTTTCAATCCTCTCTTGTCCTCCATTTTCAATATCAACGTACACTATTCCTCAGCATAAACCATGTTTACTATTTCTTGAATATGTCCTAACCTTTTATTTCTCTGTTTATGTCAGTTCTGGAAATATCTCCCTCTCCACTCACTTCTTTCACTAGTAGTTCTAGTTTTAGCTGCCCCTTAAGGGTACAGACTCTATGAAACTCTCTCTGTCTTCACAAGCTTTCTTTGATTTCCTTTTTTTCTGAATCACTTGAGGAATGATTCATATTAATAGATGTGTGCCTGGCAATATGTGGACATGGACCAAGTATCGTGTCTTTGTGCATGCAGATGCAATATAAATGTTTGTGAGCCTAGTAAACAATGGGCAATTTTCCCAAGAACAATGGTGTATCCTGATCTCCCAGTGGTTAGTAGATAACAAGAAAAAAGAAGCAAAATCACCATCCCATGGTAGTGGTTTCTAAAGGCCTACAGACAATGGATCAACCAAAACAGCTGCATCATAATTGCTTTGAGAACTTAAAAAATTTTTTCAGAGTACTATCCCAGAGGACTTTATGCTGGTTTGTGGATATGTCCCATAATCTGAAAATGTAGCTCAAAACAGTTAGCACTGAGGAAAGCATGTATATCCCCATGAAATGGCTATTTTCTAGCTTTAGGCAGAGGTTTTCTATTTTATTTTATTTTTTTGACACAAGGTCTTGCTCTGCTACCCAGTCTAGAGTGCAATGATTCCATCACAGCTCACTGCAGCCTCCAACTCCTAAGCTGAGGTGATCCTCCTGCCTCAGCCTTGAATAGCGAGGACTACAGGTGCACACCACCACAATTGGCTAATTTTTAATTTCCTTTTTTTGTAGAGATGAGGTCTCACTATGTTGCCCAGTTTGGTCTTGAACTCCTGACCTCAAGCAACTCTCCCACCTCAGCCTCCCAAAGAGCTGGGATTACAACATGAGCCACTGCATGTGACCTAGGCAGAGGTGTTCAATCACAGCTGCATTACTATCACCTGGGGTGTTTCAAATTAAACTCATGCCAGGGCCTCACCTCTAGAAATGCTCATGAAATTAGTCTAGATCAGGCCTTGGTATCTGCATTTCTAAAAGCTCCCAACGTGATTCTAATGTGCATGCAGGGTTGAGAACTACTGTATAGATACCTTTTTAAAATTCAACCCATAGAAACTACCGGAAATGTTTCCCTGTGGTTTCTAATGCAGGCCATTCCCCTCCTTTTTCATTACCCTCTATCCCACTCTACTTCCCACCCAAGCTAGAAAATATTTTATTTTTTGCTGGAATTATTTTTTCCCCACTCAGTTTTTATTAATTTGTGTTTTGTGAAATGGCCGTTGGAATGAGTTCACCTCTGAAGGCTGCCAAGGGTGTGAGTAGGGAAAGTAGGTGGGAAGATAAATAGGATGATTCCACCGTCCTATTTATCTTCCCAATGAGCAAAGGAGCTTACAAAATCTTCTCTAAAACTGTTTTATATTGCCAAGATGACTAACTGCCTGGGCTTAAATAGTAGTGTGAATTAACTCTGAGCATGTCTCAAATAGGTCACCATAAAAGGTAGTTTGAAGAATTAAAAGGAAAAATAAATACATAGGGACCTTGTTGCCTGTTTCCTGGCAACCCAAACCATCTCATTCCCTTCATCCACAATTGCCTTATTTCATCTAAGACCCTCGTGTTTTCTTTCCTAATAATTGATCACTTTTGCCAGAATTGAGAGTTGGCTTTGGAAGTGTTTCAATGCTAGATCAAAAGCAGCAACAAATTCTTGCTTTTGAATCATTCTGTCATCAATTTGAGACCTAAGTTTGATGCATAATTTATTCTCTCAAAATGAAAGAGAACAAAGTATGTATCTATTTTTTTTTTAAGTAGGCCAAGAGCCTGAGGGGATTTCTGGACTGTTGCTTCCTTACAGAAAAGCACAGGTGACAAATACGGTTCCACTCATTCCTAGGATATCACAGATGCGTGCATTTTTCGGCTTCAGCCAATTGCAGTTGAAAAAAAGAAAGTGTGAGGAAATGTTCCATTTTGGCCTTTGATTAATTGGGTCCTCAAGGCACCAAAGGCTGAGACTCCTAGTCTTAGAAGCAAAAGAAAGTTATGCCTAGAATACAAAGGCATAAGGAGGCACTCAACCTCCTTTCGTGGGAGATTACCACGTAATTTTTGGTTGCTCTCTTTTAAATTGGCCTTTGTCTAGGGATTGCATCTATATACCTATTACAGGGGCTTTTTATGTGAGGGTCATTGATATAACCAATGGGGTGTTGGTGATGAACTTGCTTGTAAAGTTCTAATATTTCAGCACCAATTATTTGGTTGTTATTGCAGTGATATTCCTGAAGGAAGCAGTGCCTATTAGTTATTGCAGCACAAAATGTGTCCCAGAAAATATCTGCCTTATTTGGAAGATAGGTTTTTAAACTCAAAGGCCTTTGTTATAAGTTCTTGAGTGTGGAAACAGACAAAGAGCCGTGTGGTGGATAGCCCTAGGGTCACCTGCAGTGAGCCTGCCTTCTGGTGGACATTCCCTTGTCCGATTCCTTTCCCTTGAGTGCAGGCAGGACTTGTGGTTTTCTTCTAAGCAAAAACAATGGATTACGACAAAGGTGATGAGATGTCATTCCCTGGTTAGCTTATGTTATATGGCAAAGATGATGGGATGCTGCTCACATTTTTATATTATGTTATGTAAGATTTCATCTTAGCAAATTGAGATTCTCTGTGGGCTTCATGAAGTTAATGGCCGTGTTGGAGAAGCCTGTGTCAAGAAACTACACGGGCCGTCTAGGGAACTGTGTGGCCTCTGAAAGTTGAAGGTGTTCTCTAGCTGACAACCAACACAAAGCTCAGAGCCATCAGTCATGCAAGCACAATGAATCAGTCAACAACCTGAATGAGGTCAGAAGCTGATTTTTCCCCATCAAGCCCTCAGATGAGAATGCAGCACATCTGACTTGTTGATTGTAGCTTTGTGAGACCCAAGGTGGAGGACTGAGTTAATCCATATCTAGACTTCTGACTTCTACAAACCATGAGAAAATAAGTGTTCTGTTTGAAGCCACCAAATTTGTGGGAATTTCTTATGCAGCAATAGAAAACTAATATAAGTATAGACCTCCTAGGGGCTTTTAAACTAACAAATTAGCCTAGCCATTTGCTTATCTGAACTATGTAATTAAGAAATGGCAATTTAGTTGAGCAACAGCATCACAATCTTCTGACTTGACAGTGGAATATGATAAAAGGAAGAACTTTCACTCATTCTGACCAGAAAGTAAACTTTGAGGGGGGAAAACCCACAACTTTTCTGTTATGTTCTTAGCTTCTCTCACTGTAACACACTGACATTATGCTATTCCTTTTTTGCTATTTGTTCTCATAAATTTCCATCATAGAGAAGAGAGAGTCATCTTCATTTTTCATCAATGAAAGTATTGTTTCCCATTCTGCATTTCCTGAGGCTCACTTTTGAAAAGTAACAAAGGATTTTATTACAGAAGCTGGGCTTCTGGGGCTTGATAATTTATTCACCTTGTTATTCACTGTTCGGTTGTTAGAGCTCAAAGCAGGTGCCTCAATCTTTAAAGCTGGACAATGATACAATATAATTCCAATCAGTGGCTTGAAGGAAGGATGCATCCCACATAATGTGGAATTCAATTAAGCACATTGGTTGGTGAAGAAGAAGATCTGAGTTATTTCTTACAGATTGCCCAGTTGTTAGAAAGACATTTATCCATTGCTTTCTTGGCCCAATCTTATTTCTCTGTTGTTCTGCCACTCTTAGAAATGTAATTTAATTAATTTTTCTTTATATATTTGCTAGGATACTACCAATCTTATTTTCTACAATTATCTGGGAAGTAACTATAGAACAACTAACAATATGTATTTAAAATGGTCAGTTGATACTAAGACAGGAAAAAAAAAACCCATAATTTTACCAATAATTCTACTTCGACTAGCATCTAGGTTGATTTTTACCAAGTGCATAGAAGCACTTTTGACCTCTGGCAGAGCTGCCTTCCTTTTACATAAAATTAGTAATCTTGAAATTTAAGTGTACTTCTGGGGGCCATTGTTTCTTAGTCATAGCCTAAATTATTGTTTAAAAATAATAAAATAATAATGTATTTTGAAAATTTGACAGTGATGCACATGATTAACACATATATGTAACTAGTGTGTTAGAGAATGAGTGTGTGAAGATACACACACACATGCACACACATACATACACACACATGCACACACACCCCTTCTTATCCAATATTACTGCTACATGGATCATACAAACATAAAGTAGGACAATGTGGAGACACTTCTTCCTCTTGTTTTCAAGATTCTCTTTTGGTCTCTTGACAGTTTGATTATGATGCATCTAAATGTAGATATGTTTGAGTTATCCGTCTTGGAATTTGCTCAATTTCTTGGATGCGTAAGTTAATGTTGTTCATAAAGTTTGATGAAATTTTGGTCATTATTTCTTTGAACAGTCCTTCTCCCCCTTTCTTTCTCTTCTGTTCTGTGATTTCCCAGAATGTGGATGTATATTTGTTATACTTTCTAATGTCTCACAGGTCTTAACTCTCTGTTCATTGCTCTTCATTCTTTTTGCTTTCTGTTTTTCAGATTGGATAATCTCAATTGACCCATGCTCATTTTGCTGATTCTTTCCTCTGCTTGTTCACATCTGCTGTTGAGCCTCTCTCATGATTTTTTTTTTAAATTCAATTATCATACTTTTAAACTTTCATCAATTTCTTGCATGGTATTTGTGAGCTCTTTATTTCAGTCTGTGACAATGTTAAAGCATCCTTCATCTGTGTATATCTTGGTATTTAATTAAATTACCTCTCAGAAAGAGTTGATACAAATCAGCTAAGTGATTTAAACTGAAATGGAACTTAGATTTCCATCCTTGCATGTACACACCAGGGAAGATACTGTGCTGATGACAAAGGGCATCTTGTTTCGGAGAGAATCTTCGGTGTTCTTTGCTGCCTTTACTCTGAAAGGTAACTTCCACTTTGCTCCTTTGTTCCCTCTCCATTATTTATTTATTAACTATTTACTTAAATTGAAAAAAATAAAAACAACTCAGCAACATTACATGTCTCATGCTGACTAGCTTTTAAAAAAATTGTTGTTGCAGGTTAACCTATTTTCGAAAATTTAAAACTTCACCCTATCTCATAGTAAGCTCAAATTCCTGGGCTCAAGCAATCCTTCTGCCTCAGCCTCCCAGAGTACTAGGATTAGAGGCACGAACCACCGCACCCAACCCTAATGTGATATCTTGATGCTAGATTCAGCAGAGGGAAGAATGCTTTTCTTCTAGACATATACATGACTTATTCCCTCATTTCCTTCCAATCTCTGCTCAAACTTCACCTATTTAAAGAGTTATTTCACCACTACTTAATATAAAATAGCACCCAATATGATGCCTCACTATCCATACTCTTTCTGTGCTTAATTTTTCTATTTCTTATGTACCACCACATGACATATGATACATTTGTTTCATTAGTTTTTGTCTTTCCCCACTAGAATATGGGGAGAACAATGCCTGGGGCACGACAAGGACTCAAATCACATTTGTCAATTTTAATGAATTAGTCAGCTACAGCCAACAGAACTGTAGTAGAGTGATGAGTGGATACGTCTGCTCTTTAATACTGAAGAAAGAAGTGCAGTAATTTGAGATACCTATGTTTTTTGAATTACATTTCTTTCTATTAACTTAAAATGAGGGCCACATCTGTGTACTTCCAAATTGTGTCCTTCGACTCAATATTTTGGCAATAATCTTCAATTAAGGACCAAGGAAGGAACGAATTATGAAATTCTACCTTAACTTCAGAAGCTTTTGGTAAAATCTAGATGAGAGGTCATAGAGAAAACAGTTCTGTTGCTTTTATAGAGCAGGGCAATTCATGCCATCTCATTCTTCTAAAAAATCTTCCATAGGTTTCTTTCTCTAAAACGTAATGCGTGGCTGATTCTTTCCTCTCACATTGTTTTTTTGCCTCCAGTAAAATTAAGCACTGAATGAAAATGGATAGGGATAGTAAAGTACATTTCTTCCAAGAATATTACATAGGTCTGTGGACATTTCTAATGTCATGGTATATCTTAAGTGTTTAGCTATTCTTTGGTACTTTAGAACAATCTCTATGACTCGTTTTTTCAGTGCACTCATGCTGCAAGTCATGCAAATAAATGGTGCTGTAAGGAAAGAGGCTACCCAAACCCAAAACAGCCTATTACCTTGAGTTCTCAGAATCCCAATACATTGGCTGGACTCAGAGGTTCTTTAAACAAGTAATTTCTAGTAGTTATGTCTTACCTCTATTTGAGTTTAATGGTAACGCAGATATAAGGATCAAGTTTTAGGAGGAATGTCACATATGACCTTAAGACAAAGTTACTTAATCTGTTTCTATCTTTGCTTGCTTGTGAAAATCTCTCTAAACAGCATGGTTTCTCAGGACCAAATCAAACTTGAGGCTGGGATATGTTAATGGAAAGCTTAGCATATATATATATATTTTCATTTTAGTCTAGCTTAAACTAGAGAGCATATGTATTAGGGTGGAAAGAGTCCTGGTTTAAGAATAAGAAACTGTATGTTGCATCCAATTAACTGTGAGGCTTTTCAAACGCCGGTGGGTTTCAGTTTTTTCATGAGCAAAATAGTGAGGTTACAAGAATGACATTGAGACCCCATTTCTTCTCTAGCTTATCATGAGGCTCGTAGTTGGTAAATTACCAAAGAATTGACCTCCTGATGAACTCACATTTTTAAAGAATTTTGAATTTTAGATATGCTAATTTTAATTGGGGGAGGCCTAAGAAGAAATTAAATCTATTTGGAATTGCTATCTTACCCTTAGTAATAGGGAGATAATTTGGCAATTTGACTAAGTGAACATAGAGGACATATTAGAAAAATCCCTCTGTTTCTACCATACATGAACTCTAAAGCCCATTTAAAAATCTTTTCCTTTATGGGGAACTTTTCCAGCTTAAGAAGGAGGTAAGAATTCTCCATGACTCCAAAGCTTCAACCAATTGGATCCAAGCTTTCAAAATACACTTGCCAAATAAAAAAAAAAATATCTATATCTATATCTATATATATATCTCAAATGGTATTTTAAGAATTATTTGCCAACACTTCTCTTCTTTTTGTCCTATTAAAATAGTAAGTATATGAACAAAGAGGCTATTTCTCATTTTTCCCTTTCGAATTTCATCAAGTGACTAGTTTTGAGGTCAAGTTCATAGTTTGGGTATTGAACATTTCATCATTTTATAATGGTGAATAATGTACCCTCTAAAATCAGATTCTTGCTGTGCTTATTCTTATACCAGCAGATTCCTGCTGTTCCATGAATTAATATCCACTATATTTCTGGGAATATGATAAAATGAAAGAATAATGATCATTGACTGATGAATTTATTGGAGGTGATTTGTTCCACTTAGTTTTACATTGTCAGCATTTACTCTGTTAAAAGCATTGGATTTCTGTTTGTAATACATTAGATTTATCTTTAAAACAAATGAACATTGGAGACTACCAATGTCTTAGATGAGTTCCCCCATACTAACCTTTATACCGTGTTTTCCCTACAATTTATTTCTTCTCTGAAATGTTTAAACAACTTTCCGAACTCCAGATGATTCAGATCACGACTTTGTTGAGTGATATGAGTGTTAGCCCTAGCACATAATGTATGTCTGCAACCAAAGAGAGCCAGGAATGTTTTGTAGCGTTCCATATCCAATTCCAGGAAAGAGTCTTTTCAGTTGTCCAGAATTTTATATGGTCCAATAGAAGGCAATGAAGATTATTTTATACTTACAATATTGCCTCAGAATAAGAACAAATGATACATCTGTGTATGAAAGTTAATTTTTCAAAACCACACTTCATTCTAATATCAAATTTAAAATGGCCTTTGAGAAGCTTCTTGAATCTGAAAAAATAAGAAATCAAAAATCCTTGAGTATATAAAGTTTATGTAGGTGCTCTGCAGAAATTTTGCCAGTAAGTTTAAGTCATGGTCCTCTAGAAATAGTGTTTCAGAAGACAGTTCTACGTATCTAGGGATATAAGTGATGAGAAGGCAGGTATGAGAAAGGAACCAGCTGGCTAAAATAGGAATAAGGGTTATGCATTTTCCTCTTCATATAGAAAGATTGTTTTAGAGGAAGTATTGTCTAAGGAAATGAGCTACACGTCCTGGCTATTTAGGAATAGCAGAATACATTAAGAGAGTGGAAAAAATAGGGGAATGGTAGGAATAAATGATTTTTCTGTTTCTACAGAACCATCCATAGGTAGACTCATCATCTGGTGCTACTTAACCCAGCAGTTCACTGCTCATCAGCATCAAGGATTGAGGTGCTTTTCCTCCATTCCCACTCCTAGAAATGTATCTGTTAATGGGTGCATGGTAGTTGCGTATTAACTCAAAGTCAGTGACTATTTCTTTAGTGATGATGGTGTTGGCAAAGTAGTTACACCAGGCCACTTTTTTGAAGGGTCTTAATTTCACAAGAGAAGGCTCAATCTTAAAAAAAAATCATGTGTTATCACATGAAATGTGAAGAGTTAGAGTTGGAATTCTTCTATGGCAGGTGCTAGAAAGAATAACATGCCATTTGAAAGCTAGAGAAAAAAGAGTAAAGTTTTGGTGGGTGGTGAGAAAAGGTAAATACTGTGCTCATCAGAGTCAGAAAGTTTGATCAGTGAAGAGAACGGAAAGTAACTTGAACATCCTGTTTCTGCACAAGTGGTTAAAAAACACTAATTCCTTATGAGCATTCAATTCAAAAGGAGAAAACTACCTTCCTTTGTGAATCAGTTAGGCATACTGAACAAATAACTGTAGAATTTTTCACAGTGCCTTCAATAGGTCACTTACACTGGGAAACCTCTAGGATGTTGTTTTAGAATAGGCACTGGCTCTATTTAGTTTGTAGCATTCGCAAAATTGTGATCACTGAACAATTTCCGTGTTTTAGAAACATTTAATTCCCACAGCCAGTTAGAATTTCCTCATTTGCCAGATTCCCTAAGGACAGAGGACTCTGTGTCTCCCAATCTCATAATTTTCTTCATCCACATGCCCATATCCCTGTCCCTAGGGAAGCTTAAATATTAGCCAGGGAAGATTAGAATGGCTTCTTTGTTCTTCAGTTACAGCCATTCATACAGTCCCATATTTTCTTACTAATGCACACAATTACAAATACAATTTTTCAAATAATTTTTCTTTAATATCTGCCTTCTATATTGTATATAAGAGTCTTGTTGACAGCTAGCACATTTGTCATATGACGGATGTTCAATGATTATATCTTGAATGAAGGAATGAATAAAAATCAGATAGTATTTCTCAGGCTCTTGGTATGAACTCAGCATCAAGGCTTTTCTGTGAGCTGTGTGCTGCAAGGTTCCCACCCACAAGGAATAGAAAACCTCATTGAAAGACAAATGCAAAATAAATAAAATTGAGTTTTTAAATGTCTGGTGCTGAATGAGATGATCATCAGAAACAAAATGTAAAGTAAGAACAGTTTCTTGAAGCAGGTGGCATGTGAACAGAACATGGAAAAACAAGAGGCGTTAGGGGAGGGAATAGAGTAGCATCACAGTGTAGATAAAGGCGCAGCGTTAAGACAATCCAGGGGGCTTAGCGAGGCAACTGTTTTTTCTGTTTTGTGAGACTGAGCCTTCTCTTTACTTATGAAATTAAGATCCTTCAAAAAAGCGGCATGGATTACTACTTCACCAACACTATCGTTGCTAAACAGTCACTGACTTTGACTAAATGCACAGCTACCATGCACCCACAAAGAGATACATTTCTAGGGTTGGGATTGGAGGAAAAGCACCTCAATCCTTGATGCTGATGAGCAGTGAACTGCTGTATTAAGTGGCATGAGATGGATAAAACTTTTAAAAGTCTTTCAAAATGAAAGTCAGTCAGATGGCAAAGTTTCACCAAATTAGTTGTTATTGTTTTTCTCACTTGCCCAGGGAAATAAAAGAAAAAAAAAAAAAAAAAAAAAAAAAAAAAAAAAAAAAAAAAAAAAAAAAAAAAAAAAAAAACTCTGAAAGTCAATGCCAATTAGAACATGAAAAAGCTCCAGAGAAGTTTTTTTGCTAGGATTCCAAGAGGAAAGAGGAGAGAGCAGATAAAAGTTGCAGTGTCCCTTGCAATGTGACAAGGATAGACTAAGTTCCATAGGGTACAGACTGACTGGGTCCATTTAATTCAGCATTTTGTCCTGTGGTCTAGCAGAACACCCTACACATAGTAGATGCCTAATAAATATTTAATATGAATATATTTATAAGGAATTTTTACCATCTAATGAACTTTAAATCCCTATCCATGCATGTCATTAAACACTTATGGAGAATTTGCTCCTTTCAAGAGACAAGTAAGATTCAAGTGAGAATAATTCAGGCTAGGATGAAAATTGGCAATTCCAAGTAGCCTGGAACTAAGAACTCCATCCAAGACAACCAAATGAGAAGTGGCAAGTGATTCTGGGGAAGGTCCAAGCATGAAAGAGATGCAATGTGGGGATGGAGGCTGAAATTTTATGAAGAGTGAGCCACAAAGGATTTGTGTTGATGAGAGCTTCCGGTCTTTTGGGATTTTTTGGGGGGAGGGGGATGCCTCCACATTTTCTTCCTCTTTTATGTAACCCTGTGTAATCACAAATAATTCTAATTCTTAGGGGGAAACAAAAAACCCTTCAGACTTGAAGTTGGTTGTAACTCAGTTATATAATATTGTTTTGTCTTTTAAAGCATCTATAGGTGATAATAATAATACTAATAATATGATGATGATGAAATGAGCAGCTTCCTTAAGAGTCTTTCTTATGAGGAGAGCAGATCTTGCTGGATTTATGAAGCGAGGGTTATATTGGTGCCACTGCTGATCAGGGCTCCCAAAAAGGAAAAGAAAAAAGAAAAATCAGGAATGAGGACTTTTTTTTTTAAGGTGAGCCCATCAGACTTTTAGAAACAAAAACGTTAGAACAATCATACTGCAACTCTCCAAATCTCACTCTGTTTTCTTCTGCCCATTTCTGCGGTCCCCAGACTGATTCAAGCCACCATTATCTCTGATTGGAACCACATCATAAACTTTTCTACAAGTATCCTGCTTTGGTTCTTGCTCCCTTCCAATCTTTTTATTTACAGGGCACTCAACATCATCTTGCAATTTAAATTTCATTACGGCAAGATGTGACTTCCGAGGCTAGGTCATAAAATACATTGCGGCTGCTACTAACTCCCTCTTGGATCACTTACTTTGGAGGAAGCCAGCTATCATAGCTTGAGGACACTCAAGCAGCTAATGGAGCAGTTCATGTGTGAGGAACTGAGGACTCCTGCCAGCAACCAGTAGTGCTTTGCCAGGCGTGTGCATGAGCCTCCTTGTTAGTGGATCCTTTAGCCTCAGTCAAGGCTTCAGATGCCCGTGCAGGATGAAAGCTTGACTGCAACCTCTGGGATACCTGGGGATCACCGACTTAACCCACTCCTGCATTTCTGACTCACAGAAATTGTTGAGACAATAAATGTTTATTGTTTGAAGCTGCTAAGTTTTAAGGTAATTTGTTGTTCTATAGTATATAACACACATGGCCTGTAAGAACCCAAATCCTCTCCCTCAGGCTTGCTCCTCCAGGTTCATCTTGGACACACTCTTCCTGGCTCCCAAAGCTTTAATCATGCCGTTCTTTGTTCAAATCCTGGAGCCCACCACATCGCTTGTTTACTCGAAAGCTTTGCATATACATTTCCTTCTTCTGTTGCCCAAATAATACCGACTGACTTCTGCTTCCATTTCTTTTCAAAGCAACTTCCTCACAACTTTCCCTATTCCTTTTGCTGAGCAACATTCTCCCCTGCATTCTACATATGTTATCTTCATAGCATTACAGTTCTATTTTTAAATACTTGGGGAAATATTTGTGTATTTTTTGTCTTTCTCACTAGATTTTAAATTTCACCAGGTCTGGGACTGTGACTGTTATGTTCATCGTATCTCCACCTGATATGGTATTTCATAAGCAGGTTATCGGGAAATATTTTTTGTTAAAAAATGAAATGAGAAGGGGAGTGAAGCATGCTCAATTTGTGAATATAAGGTACAGTTATGAATACTAATTTATTAGAATTATACAAAGCTCATAAATTCATTTTACAAGACAAATAAGCCAATAGAAAAATTGTCAAGGAAATGAATATGTAATTCACAAAAGGATTTTGCTTCCTGATGATTATTTTGTATTGAACCAACTCTGTACGATCATGACAAGTATAAAAGCTACATAAAACATTAAAAATGAATCTCTTTGAAGGAGTGAGAGAGTTACCAAAGGCGTCGATAAATTGCTGGGCCAATATCTAGAAGAGGAGGGAATTCAAAATAAATAAGCTTGATGTTTGAGACTGTTTTTCCCACTTGAGACAAGATATCTTATTCCTGAGCCAGTGATTGGCCAAGGGGAAATAACGTCCTGGGACTTCTTAGGAAAAGTTCTCTCACTGAATTGAGAGAGGGAAAGAGAGAGACAAAATTTTGTTTCCTGCTGATTGCTGTCACGTATGCGTTTGCCATTTGGAACTATAGCAGCATTCTGTGACCGTGCATAGGATTATGTTTATGCACTGAGGAGAACAGATGAAAGAGAATTGGTTCCAGGTTAAATAATTCTGAGACCACCCTACATCTTAACTTCTTGCTATATGAAAAAAAATAATTTATTATATGGTTTTGTCTGGCGTATTCAGAATTTTCTGTTTTGTAGCTGAATATATCTTAAAGGATAGACTTAAAACACACACACGCCTTTGTGTGACCATGTATCCAGTCTGAAGACAAGACCAGCTGAACAGCCCAAGGACAAAATTCTTGTCTTTTTTTTTTTTTTTTTTTTTTTGCATTGCTGTTTGAGCCAAAGCCTAATTTGGGAGCTATTTATCTAGGAAAATAAATAAGGGTAAACTATGTATCCACAGAAACACCTTTCCCTGAAGCTTTCTGTTTTGAATATAGGCATTATCTGTCCAGAGAGCCATCTCAGTGTTAAGTATAGATGCCTTTACTATTTTTCTTCCTCAGGGCAATAAAACTCTAAGCAGCCACAATAGAGACTACACATAATGCTTGGTAAAATGGTGAGCTGTGAGTTAAAGAAGAAACAATCATAATTTGTTAATTTCTCTAAATGCATTTAAAAAATCCTTTCACATTAATCTCTGTGATTCATAAAGAAGGGAGGCAGGCTGGCAAAGTTTAAATGATTGAAAATGATGCTGGTGGCCTTCTGCAAAATCTGATTACAGCTGTGATGATTGATAGCTTGCCATTAGCACAGAGGGGGAAAAAGCCTAGAAATTGAAACAAGTAAATCAAGCAAAATCTTTCTAGTTTATAGGAAACACTTAGACATGATTCAAAAAATGTTTTAACCAGGATTTCATTTTCTGTAAATATATGTTGCCTTCGAATATGAAGTATTCATTTCAATGACGTTTCCCTGAACTGCACTTTAATCTTGTCTTCGAGAAAGTCCAACTTGACCTGCCACCTTCCCCGGGCTTCAAGGCTGGTATGATTTACCTGAGTGACAAGGCACCATTCTATTTATATTCCTGTTTTCATTTTGCAGATTCTAAAGAATGTGTGTTGCTGTTGCTGGGCAGACATGGACAGTGGAAAAATCAGAAGTGAGTGAAGTAAGGAATCCGATCTTCGCTTGGAAACTTTCTTGCATTTGCTAAATGTCCCATGTCACTTTCACATATAGGACAAGCTGCCACAGATCATTAGCTTGAGCTTTAGTGCATTGGTTATGTATTCATACTACTCCATAATATCAGAGACCAGAAAAGACAATTTGTAGTACATCACAACGACACAGAGTTCTTCCGAAGGGGTTTAAGCAGAGAATTCCTACCATGCTAGGATTTACTATCAAATGACACATGATACAGGCCATGTTGTAGCAAATTTCCGATAATTGATCAAATGAATTAAATACAGTTATGGAGAAAATGCGGGTATATTTATATACCATTTTTGCATGTATAGCATATATGCAATATTGTTCAAAAGTATTGAATGGCTCACCATGTCTTTATTAGTTAAACATATCTTTACCAGCAAGGCTGGTAAATATATACTGACATTTACTGTATGCCAACACCATAAGAACTTACTACATTCCATGATTACTGATAGCTTACTATGTGCCAATACTGTAGAGTCAATATTTACAGAGCACTGACAGGGTATAGGACTATAAACTCTTTGAGGTAGGCGGCTGTGTCTGCATTGTCCATCTTGAGAGTGTTAAAAATGCCTAGTACAGAGCAGTTATGGTTCATCTGCAAACTAATTTTTTGAATGAAGCTGTACAATTCTTGTCTTAACCTAACTCCATCTTCCTTCTACAAGAAAATCTGTGAAATAGGTGTTTTTATTGGTCCTGTTTGCAGAAATTTGAACTGAGAGCCAGATATGATTTTTAACTTTCCGTGAATACACGGATTATTAATGTCTTAGAGTAGTGTTTTCAGGATGATTTGAGGGCTTGAGGGCATAGATTGTCACTGGGAAATTTTAAGAGGAACAAGGTGGCCTAAAGAAAAATGTTCTAAGAATTAACTCTGTGAATGTGTCAGTGAGCCTCTTTGACCTTCAAGATGACCTGTATACTTCATTATCTTTCAAATCATTGAGGTTGTTCTGTATTAGTTTCCTCTTGCTGTAGTAACAAATTGCCACAAGCTTGGTGGCTTAAAAAATCACAAATTTATCATCTTACAGTTCTAAACATCAGAAAAACAAAATGGGTTTCATTAGGCTAAAATCAAAGTGTTAATAGGATTGTAGTTCCTACTGGATGCTCTAGAAAAGAATCACTTTCCTTTCTTTTTCTGGCTTCTACAGGCTGCCCACATACTGTGTTTTGTGACCCTCATCCCGCTGCCCTTTTTGAGAATGACAATAGCCAGAGGAGTCTTTCTCATATAGCATCACTCTGACTATAGCTTTTGTCATCACAACTCTTCCTCTGACTCTTCTTCTCTCTTTTATTTATAAGGATTCTTGTAATTACACTGTGCCCACCTGGATAATCCAGGATAATCTCCTATCTCAAGATCTTTAGCTTAATCACATCCATAAGGTCCCTTTTGTTATGTAAGGTCACGTTCAGAGGTACCAGGGATTAGGATGTGCCTATCTTTGGGGGTCCATTAGTCTACCTACTGCATGGTCTATTCAGAGAACAGGAAAGCAAAGTTGGGAAAACATCTCAGAGGTTTTATTTGGGAGCATTCCTCATGAGATAAATTTGATCAGTAACATTAATCTAAAGTAACATAATGTTAAGGTTGTTTAGTCAGACATGTTTTGAGCCGAGTCAAATGATAATTTGCTAAGGACAATTTTGCCTATGTTTGGGATTCTAGACTATAAAAGAAGACATTTAGTCACTTTCTCATGGATCTGAGGAAATCGCTATGGAAGAACAGTTTCATGTGTTGGATTTCATATACAAAGGTGTTCAAACTTCTACAGTTGATTCAAGGTAGTAGGGCTCCATTTCCACATTTTCTTCTCTTTTGAAGAGGACACGCCGAACTCTATGCATTTCTGTGGTTAGATCTTTATTGCAACTCAGACCATCTTGGTTTCCCTGTAAGAATCTTTGAAGTGCATTACAGCTAGACAGTAGTTGTATCTCCTCAGTCTTTTAAATCAGACTTCATCTAAGCGAAGTTATTTTTTCTCAACATGACTTTTATTATGTTATTTTCCAGCTCTAATTCCCCATTCAATTTCCTTTGTGCATGGGCTTACTCAAACTCGTATTCAAAATTCTCCTTAGGCTGTTCCTAGCTGAATTTTTAAACTTTCACCTCTCTTAAGGAAGCTTTTGTTTTTACTTATTTTACATTTTATTCCAAAAAGTGCTAAGGGTTCTCTTTAGATGCCCTGGAACAAAAGACAAACTGGTGGGAAGATCTCCAGACCTCCTTCCCAAGTTCAGTAAGAGCCCCTCCACTTGATCTAGTGTACGCATTGGGGTTCATTGAAAGATTATTGTTTTTAAAAAAAGTTTCCATGGGATGACAGGGGAATTAATTAAGATGGCTGTTCTTTGTGAAGAGTTTATTTAGCCAAGTGATATCCTTTACTGAGGACCAAACAGCTTATCACACATTCTAGCTTCTAACATCTTGTTTCTGCTAATTCGCCCTTCCTGTTTACTATCATTTCCTATTCGTGTCCTCCATCCTCAAGGGCCAGTTCAAATTTCATCTTCTGTAAAAGACTGTCCCTGACCACGTCAGCATGGAGTGATCTCTCCTTCTGGAAGACTAAATATGGCACTAAATCTTATATTTATTATCTGGTCTTTTTAAATTAAGGAATGGCATGCAGTGAGTATATAGTACATGGTACAAGATGGAAAGAAAGAAGGCAGGAAGGAAGGAGGAATGATCAACAGAACAAAAGAGAGAAGGAAGAGAAGAATTTGATCTTGCCTACATTATGTGGTGGTGTCACTGAACTCCTGTATTTTTGCTTGTTTAACTTTTTATACATAAATAAAAACCTGTCCAACTAATTTAAAGGGAAGAGAGAAGATCGCAGGTTTAACATTTATCAAATACTATGTGACATGCTAGGTGTATTATGTGATTATGCTCTTTAATCTTCATGGGAATCCTATGAAGTTTTACCAAAGAAGAAATTGACATTGAAGGAATTAAACAGCATTCCTCATGTCACACAGCACTAGTGGGGCTGGAATACCCCAGAGTGCACTGTGCACATTTCCTCAGGCTCTCTGGAAGCTAATCACTGCTCTCTAAATCGCACAGACTACCTAGCAAGAAGCAAATACTCATTTCATATTTTATGAATAAATAAATCAATTACCTAATGATTTATTGAAAAGGATGACATTTGTACCTCTTATTATACTACTTCACTTCTACAGTTTTACTACTACCACCACCATTTCCACTGCTGGGGCTGTTAAGAGCCCAGATACTAGAGCCATTGCTTTGGTTTTAGTTTTAACTCTACAGGTACCAGCTGTATATTCATAGTCAAGTTACTTCACCTTCTGTGTCTTTTCATCTGTTACAGGAGGAAAATAATTGCAATTATTTCGTAGGATTATTATGAGGCTTCAATGCATTTAGTATAGTTCCTAAACTATACTAAAACTGCTGTTTATTGAGCACTGACTACTACCACAACTTCCATCAACAGTTATTGGGTTTTTAAAAAATGTAAGACATTTGTGCTTGCATGCTCATTGTAAACCTTTTAACAGCCCTGTAAAGTAGGTACTGCTATTATTCCCCTTTATAGATGAGAAAACTGAAGTTCAGAATAAAAATTTTTGCCCAACATCACTCAACTAGCAAACGTCAGAGCTGGAGACTCAACCCCAGGACCTCTTGTTTCTCATAGTCTAAATTGCTAAGACCATGCTGAAAACCTCGGCCTCTGTCTTGTCTGCTGTGGTTTGGATGTTTGTGTTACTGTCTCTGTGTACAGCACCTCTCCCAATAGATGTTTGGTGTGGCAAGACCCTTATGCTATGTTTGTTATTGTCCTGATTAATTATTTGGCTATATTTGGGGGATATTGCTGTGACTCCCCTCCTTTATTGGAGATTAATGTCAGATCCAGGCTTCCATCAAATTGGGAAGGCAGTTGAGCATTGCCGTTGCCATCCTTGATTCTCATTCCTTTGGTTTGTGCTAGCTGTCACACACACACACACACACACACACACACACACACACAAACAGACAGACACACACACACAGACACACACACACAGACACACACACACACATACACACACACAAACAGACACACACACACACACAAACACACACACACAGACACACACACAGACACACACACACACAGACACACACACACACACACACACACGTCTTTCTTCTCTGCATTCCCTGAGAAAATAACATATTATCAAAATAAGATGGCATCGGTTAGTGGCAGCACTATGGATTTCTTTAAGTATCCCCATGGCACGAGGGATATCCTTGCCTGAAATAATGTTCCCAGGAGAGTCCCATTTAATTTTCCCTTGTAAAACTTACAATAAGCAACGTTCAGTGGAGCTATGTGCCAAATATGGTAATCTGCTGCCTGGAAGGTGATTCAGACTAAAATAGGTTGATCTCCACTACTCTGAGACACTGTGGTGTCCTTAGGAAGTGCCTAGTGAGGTAGGAACAACAACAACAAAAAATATCTGATTTAGGAGGCTTATTCTTTCAGTGCTGAAGCAGTGGCTCTCTTACCTTCCTTAATTATCTCTATTCTCCAAGGGAAAGACATAACCCACCAACGGTTTTGCCGAATCCGAGGCAATGAGACAGCTGTTTTGTAGGAGTGCCTACTATGTGCCATTCATTCAACATGTATGTATTTAAAATTTTCCACAAAGACAGTATGAGCAGTTTGGAATACAAATAAAATACAGATTTTCAAGGAGATTGGAATCAAATAATAACGGATACAATACTGCGTAACTTAGTGTAAATTTTCTAACTCAATTCTCATAATAGTCTTGAAAGAAAGGAATTATTATTTCAATTTTCACACATGGGCAATGAGAGGCTCAGAGAAGTTTGCTATCTGATATTTGAATTGAAGATTATATGACTCTGAAACCCACCCACATTATTCTGTATCACTTCCTCTGCTAATAGCCACTGCTGGAAATCTCTGGGAACTTCTGTGTAGCATAGCACTTAAGATTGCCACTTTGACATCAGATAGATTTTAATTCAACTACCAGCTCTTCCACCTGTAACTTTTATGACCTTGTGTGTGCACACACACATAATGATGATAGTTTATCTATGTTATAGGGTTTCCATGTGGATTAAATGAGAGGCTGTATCAAGCTTACTGAAAACCTAGCCATGTTAAATGGCAGCTACCATCATATTGTTAGTAGTAACAGTAGTAAAGGGATTTTCCATTTGGCTGTCTTGGCCTGATGTACAGTGTAACTTTATTCTTTCAAAGACATAAGAAAAAGAAATGGAATCAGCTGTTGGATAAAATAGAATTTTGTCAGCCAGACAGCCATCTTTAATGAGTAAGCCCTCATCTTTTCCTCCTGAGTCCTTCTAGTTTATTATTAATATTTTTTCACAGAATAATCCTTGTGAAATCAACAACAAAACAAGGAAAGCACATTTCCAGGACTTATGGCTATTACATATTGGAACTAATTTTTGACTATTCAGTGTTGAAAATGAAAGATTAGAGAAGTCCCATTCTAATGCTATGCTTTAATTTAAACAAAATGAGCCATAGGGAAGCTCATAGGAAAACGAAGAGCCTTCTTTGTCCTTATGGGACTTTGTGGCTCATTTGCCCAAGGAAATAGCAAGTATCATCCCAATAATGCTGGTAAGGAGGTTAAATGAGCAAAGGAGCAATTTTGACCTTTTCTCCCTAGTGATCCACAAACATAATTTCTGACTTGGGGACTGAATGTGGAATACATCTATTTGCTCACTACTTCATTCGGCAAATATTGATGGTGTTCCTCCCTGTACTCTGTTCCATCTCATGGAGATTATACCCTTGGGTGATCCCTCCTCCTGTGTCCCTCACTCAGCATATGACACATTTGCAGTTGCCTATCATATGCTTATGATATATATTTGAGTACTGTACTGTTATGTACGGTATTACCGTAGTTCTGCAGAAAAAGATAAACGTATGTGAAAGAAAGATAGCAAAGGACAACATAAAAAGTGATAAAAACTACTTTGTACTGTTGAGGTCATGGGGAGTTTTTGATGTGTATGTGTGCATGTTCTATCTTCTCTAATATTATTAAACCTCATGAATCATAATTTTGTCTATGATAATTTTCCTAAAGCCATCTTTGGCTGAGCTCTTACTAACTCTGCTTTACAACCGTGATGCCACTTGTCCTTCATTACTCATTATTATTTATTTTCATTCTTTACTTACTCCCTAGGTGACCCAATTCACTCTCATGGCTTTAAATACCATGTATTTACTGATGAATTTTATCTCTAGCCCTGACCTCTCTCTTGAACTGTATACGTGAAAATCTGGTTGCATTCTTGGCATCTATTGAATGTCTAATAGGCATCCCAGTAGTAACATGCCCCAGGTAGAACTTCTGATACATCCACCACAAACAGTCACCAGCAATTTTCTTATAAAATCCCTCTTTCTGTACAATTGCAAGCACCACTGTTTAGTGAATTGTTGAAGCTCAATAGTGAGTCTTCTTCCTCCATCCGTCTCTTCTTTTCATACCTCACATCTAATCAGCAAGTGCTATAAGCTTCGTTTTCAAAATATATCCACCATCCGACCACTTCTGCTATTACCACCCTAATCCAAGCTGACATTCTTGCTGACCTGGCCAGCAATGCTGATCTCCGACCTGGGCTCCCTGTTTCTGTCCCAGCCCTCCTCACTTCAATTTTCCACACAGCAGCCATGGTGACATTTTGAGAACACAAATCAAACCAAGACCATGCCACTTATCTGTTCAGAACCGTTTAATGATCTCCCATCACACTCAGGATGAAATCCTTACTGTGACTGAACAAGGCTCTCTCTTATTGATTCCAGGTTCCCTCTGTGACCTCATCTTCCCTCCTCCTCCTCAGTCACACTGCTTCAGCCACACTGGCCATTCCGTGTTTCCCTGTGCACAGCAAGCTTATTTCCAACCAGCAGCGTGCTATCCCTCTGCCCACAGCACTGTTCCCCCGCATCTTCATACAGCTCACCCCTCTTCATTTATTCACCTCTTTTTCAAATGTCACCTCCTCAGAGAATCCTTATCTGACTAACCCGGCTAGAACTTTCACCTCCTCTGCCCATTAACCCCCTACTTTTAACCATTCTTTGTCTTCACCTGAAATTATCCATGCAAACACCCACACACCCATACACACATATGCGCACAAATGATTTATTATTTGAATTATTCACCATATTTTCTTAGTATGTCTTTCTCATAAAACTCTCTCTCTGCAAGGTTGTGAACACCTCAAGATTTGGGGCCATGTCATAGTACCTATTGCAGAGATCAGCACATAATAATTACTCAATAAATGTTTGTCAAATTGAATTCAATCAATATAGTACCCTTGACATTTATTACTCATTTGCTGATATAGATTTTTAAATTCACTAAAAGATTAAACAGGCCATCTTTACAGGCTCATACAAAGCATTAAAATGGTTAAAACAGAAATGCAGGTTTAGCTTTCTGCTTTCGGTTTAATTCCAATCCTTGACTGGAAAATTCACTCTGATAGCTTTCACATGTAACAACTCTTTGAGATAGACAATAAATATTTTTATTCTCAATTTTGAGTTAAGGCAATTAAAATCTGCATTGATTTTAATATCATATACTGTAAAAACAAAAAATGAGTGTCAGATTAACTAGCTATATCCACTTACAGGTGAATAAAATGAGGCTTTTCAAAGTTTTTATAGACTCTTAATGAACTAAGGCCAAAAGATGAAGTATTGGCAATGTTGGAATATAAAACTCTGTTTTCCCGATACGTGTTCTGGAGTTTTCCCTGAGCCTGTCTTTTGTTCTCGCTTGGGAAGGTAGTGTACTGACTGGTGGGAGACCTGGTCATGAAAATAATGTGGCCCCTCGTGTTCTTCAAGGCATCCACACGGACATCAAACAGCAAGTTTCAGCTAATAGATCTTGGCAGCAATAACAATGGCTTTGGTCCTTTCTTCCCACTGCTCTTCCAGGGTGCCAGGGTTCATCATAATATCTAATTATAATTCAATTTGTAATGCACCCAGATGGATATAAGTGTGTTTAAAACAACATTTTTTTTTTTTCCAGATGTGTCGTTTGCTTTGTTTTGCCCACACTAAGCACAGGAACCATGTCTAAAATAGCCAAGTAGGGTGTCAGTTCAGTTGAGTTATTTATCTTTTATGTTATCTGGGAGGGATCTTAGGTTTACAAATTTGTGAAAATAACAGAAAGATTTATTGAGACTGAATGAAGCACACACTATGAAATAAGTATATATACTTTGCTATATAATTTATATTGGTATGATTAAAGACAGCAATTCTCAATGTTCTTCAGAGGGATGCTGCTATGCATTTTTCTTCCTAATTAGGAGCTGGTGAAATTGCTTAGCTGAGTACAGCTGGAGAAAGAGTCTCTGTTTTGATAGAACCTCAACATCTACCTACTTTCTTCCTCATTTCCTGTGACTAAGCACATGGCAGTCCATGCCGAACTACTCCTTCCTCATATCATTGTTTTATGATTTTTAGATTTTTGACGTTGTTTGTACACTTATTTGAGCCTTGGGAATCTCTTTGTTTACAAATTACAGAAGCCCACCCAAAATGGTAGGCGTAGGCCACAGAACAAACTTTATTATAAGGAATATAGGACTTTCTCCCTCAACCCTAGACTGGGGAGTAAAGTCAAATCCCAGGAAAGTTTGAAACCTGGTACTGTAAAGCTGGCAAGAATCAAAGAAGATTTAAAGAAAGGCCTCACTTTCTAAACACACGATTTCATCACTGCTTTTTTTTCCTTCCTTTTGGCATTTCTCCTTAATTCCTCAGCTCCTGAGTTTACAGGTCTAAATCAAATGACCAGCAGAGACTGATTAGCATCAATTAATCCTGATTCAAACAATCAAGACAAAGTGGATTGAGCAACTTGGATGAGATATCCATCTCTGTATGAATCAGGTATGCCCATGGAGAGAGGACCTTCAGGGCAAACAGGCTGCAGTGGTCCATTCCTTAGATGGAGCAGGAAGGGAATTTATCACAGGAGGGAAGTTGCGGGAAAGGCAGACACTGTAAAAATTGTGCATTGCTAATACAAGCATCTTCTATCGGTAGAATTGCAAGGAGGCTTTGCTTCCCTCCAACATATTAGCACTTAGTCTTGCATGTTGATAGTTACTTATTGAGGATGGCTTTGCTCTGTGTGTACAGTCAAGCTTCCTATCTTTCTCTGACTGTTCAGTGTTCCCTTGTCAGTATATCTGGTATTACAGGGGCAGTGTTTACACATTTTGTGTTTTTTTACTGAGCAAACATTCCTTAGTTGTTTATAGCTAATATCTCTATGTTACAGAAATACTGATTCCCCCCAAAATATTGTTTTTTTCTCCCCTGCTTACACAAAAATGCCAAGGATTGATGTGATTTTGTTTCCTTTATGTTTTTTTTCACTATTTCAAATGAAGACACAGTAATCCCCAGAAATCCTACCATACATGCCAATTATGTGTATTTTCCCACTTTCCAAATGACTTTATACAGTCTTATTGTCTCTCCTCAAGCCTTGTCCATTTCAATGACCTCTTATTCTCAGGTATGACTTCCTACATACTTTGTTGAGCTAATAGGAACAATTAATAGATATTTCCTTATCTTTTCAACATATATAACCAATCCACCTGCATGAATATGGTTATTCTGACTGTCCTTCTCTTACAATGGCTGAATGTGCTCTTGCTCCTAGAGCACTGACCCTTCCATTTAGGATCCAGAATCTATTCTCCTCTGACCGAGGACCTCTTGTCTGCCTTATGTGGAATTCTCTCTCTGAAATAATCAGTTTCTCCTTCTCTCCTGGACAATTCCCCTATCAGTGTGTCCCCAGTTTCATGTCCCAATATTTCCCATCTTAAAATACATTCTATTGACTCTACTGGGCTTCCTTCTGCCAACTTCCCCCTTTTTTTTTTCTATTCTACCACCCTATGAGATTCTTTCAAGTGTGGTCAGTGGTTGCTGTTCCCACTTTATCAATTTGCATCCTCCTGTCGACCCACTATAATTGTGCTTTAGTCCCTGACACTCCACTGAGACCTTTCTCGTATCTTATCAGTGACATCCATGTTGCCAACACAGCGTTTATTTCTCTGTTCTTTTCGTAAACTCTCTTAAACTGTTAAACTGTCTTAAACTCAGTACATAAGCACTGACCATGACTGGTTATTCCATGACTATTAAACTCTATTGTCTTGACTTCCATGAATAGTGTACTTTCCTGGCTTTTCTCTCTTCAGTGGCTACTTGTTTTTGGCTTACTTTGCTAACTGCTTCTTCTCTGCTCAACTTTTAAACGTTTCATTGCTCCCTGGTTCAGCCCTATACCCCCTTCTCTTCCCTAAATACTCGTTCTTCTTAGGTAAACTCACTCAGTCTCTTGCCTACAAATAACATTTGTACACCCTTCACCTTCAAACACGACCTCTTCCCACAACTCTGTGCCGTTATATGTAACTACCTCCTTACCACACTGTTTAGATTTCTAATAGACATCTCAAACTTAAAAGACCTGAGCCAGAATTCTTTACTTCTGCTCACTCTTACTCAACTTATCCTGTATACGCTATTCCAGTAAATGGTAAAAACACCCTCTCAGTTGCTTTTGTCCAACAATCCAAGAATAATCCTTAAGCTTATCTTTCCCTCCCTTTACCATATAAGATCCGCTACCAATTTTTTTTACTCTACTTCTTGAACATATCAAATATACACCCACTTCTCAGTTTCTCCACTGTTGCCCTCATTCAAATCACTATCCTACCTTGCCTAGACTTCTTTAACAAATACTTGGCTTTCAATTTTTTTTCAGTACAACCCTTTGTCCATATACTTCTCATGTTAAATCTTTTAAAAACTTGAAGCAGATCACTTGGCTCTCTGATTAAAACAAAACCCTCCAGGGAAACTTGGATCATAATCTAACTCTTTACTCACAAATTGCTACATGACCAGGCTTCTGACCAATTGTCTGAACTCATTTGTACTAGTGAAATATGTTCTTTTGAAAAAAATCCAAGTTTGTCGTAATCAAGAGAAATATTATAAAACACACATACGCACACATACACTCAAACATGTGGAATGGTTTCTTTCTGTTCCCAACACACCATGCTTATCACCAAAAACTCCACACTTGTCCTCGAGGACACATCAGAAGAATGAGAATAAGTGGTTTGAAGAGAAAGAAAGAGAAGTTTATCACTTTGCCAGCAAAGGAGGACAATGGTAGCCTCTCATCTCAAAAAATCCAAATTTTCCTGAACATAAACAGAAATACAAAACTTTTAAAGGGAGGGACCTCAATTCTAGGTTACTGTGTTAATGATTCTAATCATCCCATCTCTGCCAAAGACAAAGCCTGAGACCTCTGTCTACCTGGTCCCACTGGGGCTCACCTAGGGGAGCTGGCACTGGCCTGGGATGGCTGAGCTATCTCCTATAACACAAAGAACAAAAGACATTCTCCCTTCCCCAGAGATACAGGCCAGCTGGCAGGGCCCAAAAAGAGTGGGGGAAGTTATAAAGAGACAGAAAATATTTTTGCTGTGGTTATTTTTTTTTTGGGGGGGGGGCATTCCCACTGTTACATATTCCCCATGGTCAATATTTCCCTTCCATATCTATGGGGAGAGGGGTAACTACTCTGTTCAATGCTTGCTTACACTTCAGGGTCTGACTGAGTCAGCTTGGACTTCTATAACAAAATACCATAGACTGGGTGGTTTAGAAAACAAACATTTTGTTCTCACAGGTCTGGAGTTTGGGAAGTCCATGATCGAGAGGCTGGCAGATGTGGTATCTGATGAGGGTTCTTCCTGGTTTTCCTTATGGCCGCCTTCTTATATCTTCACATGGTAGTGGGTGGAGGCAGGCTCTCTGGTTTCTCCTTGTAAAGCTTTAATCCCGTCATGGGAACTCTACCCTCAGAACCTTATCTAAACCTAATTACTTCCCAAAGATGTCACCTCCAAATATATCACACTGGGGATTAGGGCTTCAGCATATGCATTTTGGTGGGTACACAAACATTCAGTCCATTGTAGGGTCTCTGAATAAGTAGTGCTCTGAAATGCTCTTCTCGTATATTTTTGCATGGCTACCTGTCTTGTGTTGGGGAAAAGGGAAAAATTCCCCTTTGTTCTCAGAAATGTGGCTGAAAAATCAACTCACAATAAGCAGATTAATGGGAAAAGTTATCAAATTTATTTTAACCTGTACATACAGGAACCCTCAGAAAACGAAGATTCAACTCCCCAACGGGGTTCAGAAGCTTTTTTGCCTTTCTGATAAAATGAGTTATGGCAGGGGGGGAAAGAGGAACTCTGTTCAGGGGCGATGGTCTGAGAAATGGGACATTATCTTCTTAAAAAGTTTGTTCATGTGTGGTCACATGCCTGGTCTTACAGGGAGAGGAAAAAAAGAAAAATTGTTCTCCTACGTGGATCTGGATCTCAGGCAAATAAAAAAACTTCAAGAATTCTGGGATGTCCACAGTGGTGGTGGAGGGGGGAAGGTCAGAGACACCTTGAGGCTTCTTTAATCAGTCTAGCATGACAAAATGCCATATTTTGGGATAAGACATTTCTAATTTCTTCCAATTGTCATTCATATTTCAACTTCACTGTCTTCTGAAAGAAGTATTTCCCGACCATCCCATCCCCTTCTATCATGTTGCTCCATTTTCATCACCTGCAGAACACTTATCTCTTGAGAGAAACAATATCTGTCTTATAGCTGTAAGTGCTCAATAAATATTTGTTGTTGCTGTTTTTGCACAATGCCTTTGACACTTTGGAGGGCATGCATTTGTTTTTTTTATTTTGCGTTCTAGAGAAATAAAAGAGCAACATCTAATTTGATTTGAATTACAGTAATTAAGGCACAATACAGAAGTGCAATTAAAAATAAAGGAAGGAGCAAACTGAACCCTAAATTGAAAATTTTGGGAGGCAACATGTAATTAACCAAAGTGGAATAAATCTGCTTTTGAGAAAATGGGGTGGGGAGGAGACTTTATAATGATCGTAGTTCTTAGGATCCTGTTTTTACATTTTATGGTGAAGAAAAACATTTATACTGGCAGATTATCTTTACTCTTTACTGTCCCTGAACTTCTGAAGCACTGTGGTATGTTCTTTGTGGGAAGATTGAAACTAGACCAGTACTTTTTACTTTTATTTCATGTCTGGCCCTAATAGTAGCCCAGGCAGGGAAATTTTGGGAACTACAGTCACACAGCTGAATGATCTGGGGGAGTCAACAGACTCCATAATGGAGAAACTCACACAATAAACCATGGTTCTCCAGAGAATTGTTCTTAATTTTACACATTGTTCTCATGGATATATCAATCCTTCAGGAATTTAAAATATATGTTTGAGATAGGAGAGTTAGATGATTTCCACATCTATGGATTTAAGTATAAACAAACTAGTCATTTTTGCCAGTTGTGGAAATGTGTTTTTTATATTGCCCAGAAGATGTTCACTTTTTTTTTTTTTTCCTGATAACAGTGGCCCAGCTTTCCCCTGGGGGAACTACCTCCTTCTGTCCTTTCAGCTTACAGATTTTCTTTGGAGTCAGCTAAGTCATCGCTCCAGGAGCAAGTGAGTTTCTTAACCTTGTAAATCAGAGTATCTCATGCTACTGGCTGTAGTAATTGGTTCAGTGACAGGTAGATAATCAGAGTCAATATTATGAAATGCAACTTTTTGGGGGATTGCTGAGAGAAAAACATTCTTTTCTGGTTTTCCTTCTTTTATGACAGATGTGTAACTGGCTCCATAAACAATTTCAATGACCCTATATGTTTTATATAATCCTCTTCTTTAACTAACTACTTGAGCTTTTGAGTTGTTTACCTGAAATGGTAGATGTTCTACAAGACAAAGGAGTTAAGATTCTGAAGGCCCCAGGACAGACTTCCTGATGCCAAGAAGTCACCATCCCACTCGACCTGCCCCAACACACATGCTCCTTTTTTACCAAGCCCATGATGTCCATTAGTTGAGAGATGAGCGACAGATTTGAGGCAGCTTCCACCATTCTCCCAAACATCTTTCCTATTAAAAATTTCCTTTCTTCCTTGGCAATCCTCATTGTCTCAATAATTGGATCTTTGTGCAATGAGCAACTGGACCTACGCTGATCCCTGCTTGCAGTTTCTGTAACAAATGGAGTCTGAGATCTGCTGTGCCATAGTGCTACTCTGAAAAGAGTGAGAGTGCAGCCGAACAGGCCAGAGGACAGACAGTGATCAGGTTCTGATACACAGCTGGCCCCATTCCTGGCCTTTTTAGTTATGAGAATAAATGTTTCCATTTGAGTCATGTTTCTGTTATTTGGTGTTAAAACTGTTTCTTGTGAGATATTCAACTTAGGGTTCGTTTTCCTGTTTTCTGGGGTGTGTGTGTGTGTGTGTGTGTGTGTGTGTGTGTGTTATCATCCTCTCTGCCTTGTCTTGTAAACTGGAATCAAGGAAAACAGATGTGCTGTCCTGTTCATTTTGATGCCACAATTTATGTTGACTTGTATTGGAATCTAAAAACATACATTAGAAAACCTTATTTCTAGTTTATGGTCCAGAAAATTGAGGTATTGTGCAGTTACGTAACTTGCACAAATTACTAGGCCTGTAGGTGGTACAGTGATGACTTTGATGCACTATGTAACTTACTACAGAGATTGCTTTTGAAGGTTGCACAGGCAAAGTGGGGGCCAGTTCATAGAGAGCTGAAGAACCTGGTGAGAATTATCTAGAGGGGTCTTTTAAGCAATCTTCTAGTTGCCCACATAGTGAGGTTTTTAAATAGTCAGGATTTTGGTGTAATTTGAAATAATATAAGTAATGAGATATCTTCTTTGGGATCCATGATGCCACTCTGAGAAGTAAGCTTCCTCTAAGTTGGAAGAAGGCTTTCTTTGCTTCATTTCTTCCTGGTTTCCCTGAGACCATCCTGTCCTTATCCCTAGATCCATTCCCTAGGTGGTTTCTACAGGTTAGAGTGAAATTAGAATTGGAACAGGAAAGTTAAAGCTTTTTTGCATTAGGTGTATTTAAAGTCTATTTGTAAATTTTTCTAACAGCTGCAAAGTGGCTTTTTAACAGGTCTAGTAATTGAAATTATTTTGTAACGCAAGTCTTGTCATACATCATTAAGATCATCCTTGTACCTCCAGGCCGATTTAGGAGTGGCTCAGACATTTGGACTGCCCTGCTGAATAAATTTAATTTGTTTATAGCTATCAGGAATGCAACATTAGGTTTGGTGATTCAAGAATGACTGCTATATTCAAATGTTCACGGTCTTACCAGCTTTAGAGTTATTTTGCAGAATCTGTCCTTGTCTTGGTTACCAAAGTGTGGAAATGCCAGTCTCTTGTTATTTATTACAGACAATAATCTTTTCCCCTGAGATCTGTGTCTCTGTCTCTCACCATTAAATTTAGAAACGGAGAGTTGCTCAAAATGCTATCCTGTGTTAGTATCGGTGCCTTTGCCTTTAAAACTCCCTTTTAGTTTTGCTTTGATTTTTTCCTGATATTTTCCATTATCTTTTGCTGCTGTCGTAGCTGTGCTTTTGCCCTTTTACACTCGTAGTGGTCCCGAAGAATGAGTAAATTGAAAGCATAATGTTTCATTTCAGTTCCTTTCTATTAGATATACTGGTTATATAATCTCTTTTCAATATACACATACTAGAACAAAGGCAGAATGCAGAATTCAGGGACATAGCAACCATGTCATAAGCCAGAGACAGGCATCGACATACTCACTTGAAGAAGTTGAAAGCTGGAGAGAAGGGAGTACAGCCAGGTGATGGGCAGGTGCCATAACAGGGAAGTAGAAACAAAGCCAAGGTAAAGCCACAGCTGAAGAGGAAGAGCAATTCAGCGCACTACAGAAGCGGAAGCCAGAAGGCCAGTGGAAAACAAAAACCCAGCACATTAGATGTTTCATTGGGAGCAAAGAAATGGAACCGAGACAGAACTTTATTGGGCTGGGTCCTGATGCTTCTGGCTTTCATTTTTACTTCTTATTTTAATATGTTTCACATTCAGAAGCTTCTACTTCCAGAAATTCTTTAAACGTCAAGTGATTTATCCCATCCTTGATTGAGCACTGATGCATGGTGCTTTGCATATATTATCTCTAATCCTCATAAGAACCCTCAAGGTAAGTATTTTTACCTAAATTTTACTGATGAGGAATTTATAACTCAGAGTGATTTAGTAAATCTGTCTAGGGCTGTGGCGTGGTGGAGCCAGGATTCATAGCCAGTTGTGTCTGAATCCAAAGCTGGTTTGGTTAAAACTCTCTCACCCTGTTTTCTTTCATCTAATGAAATTCCAAGTCAGAATGTCACCTCCAGTTGGAATCAAAACTATTAATATGTATGGGCAGCAGACAGGGAGCTGAAATAAATTATAGAGTTCAAGTAGTTTAATCCATTGTTTTTCCAGATAAGCTCAGAGATGTTAAATAACTTTCCAAGGTTATTCATACCAGTATTTCCAAAGCTAGGACTGAAACTCAGGCCTTTAAATTCCTAGGTCGGTACTGTGACCCTAAACCTTAGACCCTTTAGACCTGTGGTCCCCAACCGCTGGGCTGCATCCTGTTAGGACCTGGGTGCATCATTGCCTGAGCTCCCCCTCCTCTCCTTCTTCCCACTCTCTCCCCACCCTGGAAAAATTATCTTCCATGAAACTTAGGAACTAGGCTGCATGGTAGGAGGTGAGCAGTGGGTGAGCAAGCAAACCTTCATCTGCATTTACAGCAGCTCCCCTCTCCCCATTGCTCCCATTAGCACCTGAACTCTGCCTGCCCCCTGCCACCGAGTTCTGCCTTCGCCCCTCCCTCTGTGGAAAAATTGTCATCCATGGTGCCAAAAAGTTTGGGGACCGCTACTTTAGACTATGCCACTGAGTGCTGAGGCCATGAGAGTTTGGAATTTTTACCATTTACATTCTCTCCTCTGTCATCTCTGACAGCCCGTATACTTTGGATCCAGACATGCATTCACTGACTGATCAAATACTTTGACCTTATTAAGGTCCAAGGAAAGTTGCCATCCAACTGAATATCCCTATAGGAAGAATTTCACATTAGGCAGGTCATAGGTGTGTGCCTGGTGTCAAAATTGATCCATCACACATGAACAGTCAGCATATGATCACATTTTTGGTGGTTGTGGATGCTAGGTAATAATAAATCTCTTTACCCTCAAGGGATTTGTTGCAGCTTGAGTTCTGCCATGGAAAATTTCATCAGTCTAGTAGCAATGAAGTAGTACTCTAAAAGAGGTGTGCAAATGGTTTCTGATATAGAGAAAACAGCCCACAGATCTAGTCATTTGCATGGAAATTAGATGAAGCCCTGGAGCTTGGTCTGGCTTTGTTTTGGATATCATCGAAAAAGAGAAACACTTATAAGATACCAGAGGCCAAATAGTGTTTTCACTGAAAATGTTGTAATTTTAAAACTGGTAAGAATAACAAAAGTAATATAATTCTCAGTCCTGTGTGCTAGCATTATTTCACTCATCAAACTGCCACCTCAATGGTCTCTCTAAAATGGTAGTTCTCAAAGTGTGGTTCCTAGACCAGCAGGACAAGCCACTTCAGCATCTCCTGTGAACTTGCTAGAAATGACATTCTCAAGCTGCACCTAAAATTTACTGTATCAGAAACTCAAAGGATGGGGTCCAGCAATCTGTGTTTTATCACACCTTCCAGGGGATTCTGATGTCCACTGAAGTTTGAGAACCAATACCCTGGGATCTAGACTTATTTATGTCACACTGGGTGTCTCTATCAGGACTATATTGTTTGCATGTGTCAAGAATTGAACTCAGATTAGTTTAAACCCAGAGGACTTTTAATTGGCTCTTATATCTAGGAAGTCAAAAGTGACAGCTCACTGCACTAGACCTCAAATTGTATCACCATGGTATTGTTTCTCTCCAGCTCTTCTGTCTGTTTTCCTCAGGGTTGTTTTCTTGTAAGGCAGGTTTTCTATATTTAAAGTGGGGCACAGGTGGCTCAGGGCTCACATATTTCTCATGGACCTTTATCCTGATAGTCTCAGTCAAAGTTCAATGATATTATTCTCATTGGGTCACTTGCCCATCCCTGAACTAATAATCAATGTGGCTAATTGGACGGAGTATTCTGATTAACCATATTTGCATCACCTGTTGTACCTGGAGCCAGAAATTGGTATCAGCACCAACTGAACCATATCTACTGAGAATGTGGGAGCATCATTTCTCAAAGAGACATAAAATAGCAACAGCAACAACAAAAAAAGGAATAGAACTTTTGATGAAATCCTTCGCCTATGAGGTTGTTACGAGTTAAAATGTGTTTCCTTAAAATGAAGTCCTAACTCCCCATGCCTCATAAAGTGACCTCATTTGGAAACAGTGTCATTGCAAATGTAATTACTTAAGATGAGGCCATTCTGGAGAAAAGTGGGCCTCTAATCCAATACAACTGGTATTCTTATAAAAAGAAAAAATTCGGGGACACACACACACAGGGAAAATGCCATGTGAAGAGTCGAGTTAGGCTGCCACAACTGAGAACTACCAGAAGCTAGAAGAAAAGCCTGGATCAGATCCTTCCCTAGAATTTTCAAAGGGAGCATGGCACTGCTGACCCCTTGAATTTTGAATTTCTAGCCTCTGGAACTGGCTTGGCCTGCTGGTCTAGAAACCACACTTTGAGAACTACCATTTTAGAGAGACCATTGAGATGGCAGTTTGATGAGTGAAATAATGCTAGCAAGCAGGACTGAGAATTATATTACTTTTGTTGTTCTTATCAGTTTTAAAATTATAATATATTTAGGTTATTTAACTTATCTAGTTTGTGACATTTTATTACAGCAGCCTCAAGAAACTCATACAAAGGTGAAGTGCTTATTCCTTCTAATGGCATATGGGTTTTATATCAGTGCTGTTTAACATTGCCGACACATTAGAACTACTCAGGTGGTGTAGCATTCAGGTTCTCAGAGCACATGACATGCTCATTGGGAATAACTGGCAAGAATTTGATGAAGTGACTATTTACAGAGGTGTGGGCCGGGTTGTGGGTACCACAGAAGGACTGGGAAACATCTCACCTGACTGCAAAATGCTGTCAAGAACTCAGCTGAGCTGGGAAAGGGAGAACTGAGCTGCCATGTGTCAGAGCAGCCAATTAAACCAACAAGCCAAAAATGAGAAAGTTAAACCTTTAGTCACTTATTGCAATTATAAAAGCAAGAGTCTAAAACCAGAAAGCCCCAACTCTCCCTGTCCCATTTGCCCATGGAACAGTGCACCGGTCAAGGGTCAGGTGGTTCAGCACAGATTTGAGGGTCTTCTCACTGTTAAAGGGGCCCCAAACAAAAGACTTTGAAAGTTATATGGGTCCTGATTAGGTGTGTGTGGTGGGGGCAGTGGTGAGGAAGAAGGGCTTGGAGTGGAATAGTATTGCCTACTGTGTCAGAGTGTGTAAGAATGTCTTCAAAGTTTTCCCATCCTCCCAGCTTAAGGAGGTCTCATTAGAGGCACCTGAAGAAGACCTCTGCCCAAGGCCTCAGGTAATAACCTGCTAATGAAGGCTCCAGGGCTAGGAATGCAAACATGCATTAGAGGAGGACTGGCCAGAGCGGCTGTAACTCCTCGTAGAGACCACAGCTGACAGTGCACAGTGCTCCGGTTCTGGTGCGGAGAGGGCAGCTTCCTCCACAAGGCCTGTCAGGTAAAGCATTTGTCATTGCCTGTAATCAGGCCTGAGAAACAACACACAGGTGTTTAACCAGGAGCTGGAATCCTCAGATGACACTGGGACTCCAGGTAAGAAAAGGAAATGGCGCGAATGGGAGGGCAGTGGAAGTCATTGCCGTGACAGTGGTGATCTGAGGAAACATTGCCATCTTAGACACAGCCAGGCTGTCAGAGATGAGCGGGACGGTGGGTGGCAAATACTTTCACCTCCCTTCCCTTCTCTTACTCAGTTTAACCAAATCCAATAGGAAGGCAGAGGGCGAAAGAGCTGCCGTGGTGCGGTTCTCAGTTGTGAGCCTCCCAGGCACAAATTAGAGCAGAGAATGAGAGGAGGTGGCGACGCTCAGCACTGAGCTTTGGAAAAGTATCAAGGCTTGGGCTACACCCCGAGAGATTCTGATTTAATTGGTTGGAGGTAGGCATAGACATGTGTGTATATTTTTAAATAAAATTTTTAATTGAAAGCCAGTCTATACAAAGAGAAGTGCAAAAATTATAAGGTCCAATGAATTATCATGCAATGAACACACCCATGTGATCATCACGCAGGAGACTGGATGCCACGGGCACTCTGGGAGCCTCTTGCAATCACTAACTTCCAGATCCCCCAAAAGGCAACCACTGTCCTGATTTCTGGCACCATAGATTAGTTGACTTTATTTTTTTTTTACTTTATATACACAGGATCATATAATATATATTGTTTCAATATTCTTTCAATCAAAGAGAATCCACCGCATTTAGGTATCTATCCCAGTTCTGATAGAATAGAACTTGGGGTAATGCGGCTTATCTGTGATGTCTGTACCTACCAATGGGAAAGTTTTTTTCTGGACTCTTTGAAAAGAAGGCTCACTTTATGTTTAAGACTTAACTAAAAATGAAGTTTTTGTAGTTCTCTATGAGCTAGATAGCTACTGGTCTATATAGCATTAAACAGACATCTCTTGGAGGAATTGACGTTGTTACTTACCCTTTCAAGCCAAATATGGTACAGGCTTTAAGGGAGTCAAAGAAGTCAAAGCAAATGTCCCTAAGATAAGAAGGATTGCCATGATGCATGAAACACAGCTGACTCTTTCAGGCAATATAGGATATGTGGGAAGGAGCAATACTGATTGTAGAGACTATACATTTTTGTGACCTTATTTTCAGTAGGGAAGCATGGTCTCTTCATCTCTGGGACAGAGGTTCCAAAGAATTTTCTGTCAGAACAAGTTGTTCAAGTGATTTGCATACAAGATATACACTTAATGAATGCTAGTTAATAACTCTTGCATGTTGAATGAAGTAATTGATATGATTTTTGTGGGAAACAAATGGTGTCATAAAAGTACAGAATTGAGATAGCATTTTCTAGTAATACAAAGTAGATATTTAGACCTTACCAGATTCTAAAATCCACCTGCATTTTAAAAACTGTGGCAAAGGATACAGATGATCTGTTGTAAGGAGATAGGGCTCATTAACACATGCACTGAGCATGAAAAATGAAACTATAATGTGTAACTCAATCAAACCTTATTTAATTTCAAGTAATGAACAGGAATTTCAAATTAAAATCCATATGAGACTTACTGGGCTCTTTTTACCAAGTCAGTGTTTGTGACTAGGGCTCTAATGTCATGCTCAGTGGTTAAATCTAGTTAGTCCCTTTTTGCAGATAGCAAATATTTTAAGCTTAGCTTGAGGAGAATGATATGTGACAGGGACTTCTCTAGGGAAACTCCTGCATTTTTTAGGAGAGGAATATTTATGAAATAGCATCTGCTCTTTCCACATAACTCTGCTTCAAGACCAGCCTTGCAATGACATCAAGACTGGATGGGTGGGCATAGGCAATGCCTTTCTGGTAGAGCTTCTTATATTAGCAAAGGATCAATAAATAGACCCTTTCTTTAAATGGTGTCCATAAGCTACTTTGTTTTAGCCACTCATAAAGTCATGCTGATGAAGTGAATTTCCAACTATTGCTCTGACTAGAAAACTAATCCAGTTAATACTTTCACTAGGAAGAGTGGATCTTGAGAGATTTGCTTGAAATCATGTAATTTGCTATAAAACTTTCTTAAAGTAACTGTTTTCTTTTTATTTTTTTCGGAAGTTATTTTTAGTTTGATGGCTCTGTACCACATACTTGTAAAACTTCCTTTTTATGACTTTAAAACAGTTTTCAGGTTCATTATTCTGAGCAAAACCCCTCATTGTATAGTTAATATGACATTCACGATTCTCATAAAGTATTCCAATATTGACAAAGTCAAAATAATTCTAACAGCTGGCATGGTTCTAATAGATTTTGAGGCAGATTCACACCCATAAATCTCCCTCAGATCAATGTACTTACATGCCAACTATATTCACTCATGTTGAGGACTGAGGAAATAACTTTTGAAGAGATTCAGAAGACTCGCATGAACAGAGGTAAATCTATCAAGTCAAGAATTGTTTCAAATACATATAATTTGAGTGATCATAGTGGCTTTTAATAAATAGTTTCTTCTGCCAAAGAGAGGATAATGTACCAATGTCTCCTATCTTCAATAGGTTAAGGAATGACAATTTCCAAAATTCTTAAGATACTTGTTTTAGACAATATAAGTAAGGGAGTATGAAGTTTATAGAGCAGTTTTCTCCAAACACCTATCCTTGGACCACTGCAAGTCTATGGTGTTACTTTCAGTGATCTATGGCAAAGTGAGAATGCTTTTATTATTTATTTTAAAGGGTTGTTCTTTAACATTTATCCTTCTTATATTTTTTGGTTTTATTAGGTCATTAAATATGAAATGCCCAATTTTGAATCAAAAGATTAGTTTATTATATCTCAAACAAGAATCAGTACAATTAAAGTATGTGCCTAAACTATTGACACAGTCTTGCCATCTTAATGGTATCTTGTTTATGCCAGCAAGAAAGAAGTCTGGAGAACAAGTGGTGATGAAATCGCAAAAGGCGTTTTCCGCAGCTTGGTGAGAATTGAATATTTTTCCTTGCAAGAAGTGGTCTAAAGTCTGGAAGAAGTCATAGTCAGTTGGCGCAAGGTCTGGTGCATACAGTGGATGACAGAGAGTTTCTAAGTCCATCCTCTGTAGTTTGAGCAGCTTGTTTGTGTGACATGTGATTGAGCTTTGTCTTGCAAGAGAATTGGCCTGTCTCTATTGACAATATCGGCTGCTTCGTTGCAAGCATCCATATCATTTCATCCAACTGGTTGCAGTAGACATCCACTGTAATTGATTGACCAGGTTTCATGAAGCCGTAGTGGATAATACCAGTGCTGGACCACCAAACAGACACCATTAACTTTTCTTGATGAATATTTGATTTTGGATTATGTTTCGGTGCTTCATCTTCATCCAACCAATGTGCCAAATGTTTGTGATTGTCAAAAAGAATCCATTTTTCATCACACATAACAATAGAGTGTAGAAATGGTTTGCCTTTATGTTGTGACAGCAAAGAAAGGCAAGCTTTGAGATGATTTCTCTTCTGACACTTCTTTAATTCATGCGGAACCCATCTAGCCAGCTTCTTTACCTTGCTGATTTGTTTCAGATGGTCCAAAATTGTAGCAATGTCAAACCTTGCTGCTAATTCACGCATAGGTTGAGATGGATTCACTTCCACTACAGCTTTCAGCTCGTCATTATTCACCTTGGTTTCAGGTCACTCACGTGGCTCATTTTAAAGATTACAATGAACAGAACTTCTCAAACCATGGACATACTGTGCATTCATTAGGCACATCCTTCCCAAACATTTTGTTGGTATTTCAAACTGTGCAGCATTGGCTCCACGACAGAACTCGTATTTGAAAATAACGTGAATTTTTTATTTATCCATGGTTTCACAGAAATTGCTCTTAAAAAACCTTCGAAAGATAATCGAAAGCCAAAACATGCATTTGAAAGACTGAGGATATACCTTTACAACAGGAAAAAAAAAAAAAAAAAACACAAGTGTCAAAGTGAAATATCAGAGATAGCAACTGTCAAACTTAGTACTTAAGGAAATTGGACATTTCATACTTAACAACCTAATAAAATTACTTATTTTATGAAATAGGTTGGTACTTGGTAAGGCTTATTACTGTTGCTGTGGTTGTTTCATTAATGGCCTTACTTGAAAACATTTTAAAAAGCAGACAATTTTGTGATGAGTGCCATTTAATTTTTTGAAGTCTGTTCTATAAATAGCGTAATACCAGGAACTGCTATTTTACCGGATGTTGTTCTTGAAGATCAGAAATAGGTGGGGAATTCTTTCTTTTTCTACTTCGTAGACTGTAATATGTAAGTACATTGTAGGACGAAGGGTAAGTGGAAGGCACCTCCAAGTTGCATTCTCAATTGATAACTTAGAGTATCATCCTTCTATTGGTCACTGTTCCCCTTAAGGGAAGGGTTTCCAAAAATATCCCCCCCCTACTTCTCACTTGTCTTCATCCCCACCCAGATTATGCAAGAAAAAGTTGCTATAAACTTGTCTGACTTTTGCATAGCTGTAATTATTGTGCATAGATGTAGCTGGCTTTCTCAAGCTCTGTGTTCCATGTCATCTAAGTGCCAAGAGGATCCAGTTCCAGGAGTGGATCTGACTTTCACACCCACCCCCTTATCTCTCTCCTTCTGTGGCTATTTATCCAAGTGTTCAGCCAGAGTGCAGCAATATCTGAAATTAATATTTCAGTTCAATGGGGAAAGGGAGACTCTTATGCGGGCTAGAATGACACTTGGAATTTGGGGACCATAATACACTTCTATTCAACTTTGTGATACCGTTATTTCTTGCTTATATGTCTTGAGAAATTTAAGGATGAGGATGTATTCTGGGATAGGATTTGGGTATTTCTACATTTTCTGGTTGTGACTCCACCTAATAGAAACTCAGTTACAGATTAACAACTAATATTCCAGTACAATCATCCCTCAGTAGCTGTGGAGGATTAATACTAGGACCTTCCAGGGATACCAGTCCTCAGACGCTCAAGTCCCTGGTAAGAAGTGGTGTGGTATTTGCATATAACCTATGCACATCCTCCCATATACTTCAAATCATCTCTAGATCACTTAAAACCCGTAATACAATGTAAATGCTGTGTAAATAGCTATTATAGTGTATTGTTCAGAGAAGAATGACAAGGCAAAAAAGTCTGTACATGGTCAGTACAGAGGCAATTTTTAATGAATATTTTTGTTTCACAGTTGGTTGAATCCATGGATACTGAACCCATGGATACAGAGGGCTGACTGTACCAGGAAAAATGTCTACTCAGCTCTTTTGTTCTAAGAGGAGATTTCTATAAAACTCAGAATAAGTTTCTGAGATTATTAATAGCTACGTTCCTCTTTCCTTAGTAAACCCTTTTCTTACCCCATTAATCTGTTTATCCCTTTCTCCATCATATCCCCATTTACCTAAAAAATTGGTTCTCATAGCATATATAATGCTTCGTTGCAAAATGGTGGTAGAGATTTACGTGCCTCCTAACAGCTCATCCTTGGCTGCAAGGGCTGAATTTCATTTATCTTTGTATCTCCAGCATTTATCACTGTGCTTCACATATGTTAAACATTCAGCAAAATTTGTTCAATGAAGACAGGAAGGAATGAATGAGTGATTTCATTAATTGTATCAAGTTTGAGACTGGTACAATTGCAATAAATATTTAATTACATCAGCAGATATAACCATCCTTGTCCTTAATATTCAAATCCTTTCAATCCTAATCCTGTGAGCTGGTAATATGAATTCTATTTTCCAACCCCCATCGGTTCTCAGATTGAGTTTTCTTTGGTTTGCGATTTTTCTGGAATAGCCATAAAAGCGACAATCATTCCTTTGAGTGAGGCTATAATCAATGCTTCTGTTGTCCTTATGATTACATCGTATAACTTTGCGTGCGTGTGTGTGTGTGTGTGTGTGTGTGTGTATGTGTGTGTATGTATTTCAAAGCAATGGGACACACATTGACACAAACAAACTAGCACTCTCATCTGATTTGACTTTATTGGATAGTAACAGCAAGTCCCTGTGCCAGTGCACAGGCTAATTGACTCTACTAAGAAAGTCAGAATTGCACAGTACCTTTCCATTTATATAATAAATATTGCAGCCACTTAAATTTTATTTTTCTTATTTTGTTTTCCTAGCACATCTGTTTTCCTTACAAAGGCATTCTTTATGTGTTTGGTCTTTCCCACATAGGTCATTTTTTCAGAAACAAAACCTCAGCATATATAGAGAAAATGTATTTTGCTTTTTGGTGTCAATAAATAGCTATATTATACTTTGCAAATATACTGAAAGTAAGGGACAAAAATCTGGAACTGGTTACCTCCTTGTCATCAGTAACTACAGCTTTATTAATTCAAAATGGTTGTTGCTTCCTCTTTTGCAAGTGCTATAATTTATTGAAGTTTAAATATTAATTATTGCGTGAGATAACCAGCCCTGTAACTTCATATTTACCTTCTTGTAACTCTATAGGTTTGCCACTTTCCTGTAACCTGATATGGGAGCTACATAAAGTTACCACCCTGCGTCATAGTTTCCTTGCCTACAAAATGAAGATTTGGACTAAAATTTTCTCCGACTCTAATGTACTATGAATCTATGAATATTTATTATTTTTCCCTATAATTCTAGTTAGTTAATTTAAATTCCTGGTTCTTCTATGTATTTTATTCAGCAACACTCTCAGGTTTGTGTCACTTTAAATTTGGTAAATATAGCCTCTAACCTCTCCAGCAAAGTCACTGATAAAAATATTGATCAGGGCAGACTGGGGACCAAAACCTCTAGGGAATCAATTCATTAGTTGCTACTCTTTGTGCATGGTACTTCAATCAATTATGAATCAGCTAAATTTTGCTAGTCTCTTAAATTTATTTTTATATTTTACATACAGCTACCAGGAAAGGATTTTAAAATGCTTTGCTGCAATCCCACTATATCAAGTGTATGTCGGTCTGACTTAGCCATTTTTCAACTCTACAAAAAAAAAAAAAAAATGGAACAGTTTGATATTGCTTGTTTCAATTACTCATGTTTTTAACAAACCCATTTCTGCTTCTTAAAACCCATGAACCATTTCATTGTAACATCATTCTAGAAGACCTTCCTAAAAATTCTATAAAGCTTGCCAGTCAGAAGTTTGTAAAATCTGCCTTCTTCATTTTGAGACTTGAAAAGATGCTTATATGCCCATCTTCAATTGCTTTGTATCATTCCCATTCTATCCGATTCTTCTAAGAGCATGAATGCAGCAGAGATAATTATTTCCTTCAGCATCTGAGCATGCTGACCTTCTAAGGCGGAGCCTGGGATTATTACAATCCATTTCGGTTTCTCACTCACATTGGATTTCTGCAATCGTTTATCATAAATAATTGTGTATCATACTTTTTTTATTGGAGAAAGCAAAAAATGTAGGGGTCGAATGGTTCAAATTAATATCTATCAACAACCAGCATTAAAACAATTGATCCTTTCTGGAACTCTCATTTCCTTAATAGTTTTTACAGAGTGGTTTCAGTTTTACTGACAATGATCATCATGGTTTATTGAGACATGCTTCTTTATGCAATCTCTATATTTCCTCACTCATTTGAGCTTATTGCAGGCCTTTCTATGCCACCATGCTGGCGTCCCTTTCCTACCTCACTGAGGTATTTCACAATTTCATGAGCAAAATTACGTTTCTTAGAACCTTACAGTCCTCTCAGGCCATCTTCCTTTCAGTGTGATCTGCCAGGGAATGATTCCTACTGCCTGAATATTTACAATTTGTCTACTCAAAAGTTTATGCTAGTTACTTGATAGCCAGCCTTCATATCTTTAAATAGTAGATATCAATAAGCAAAATTTTTAATTTTATTCACAATTAACTGTCATTTCAAAAATCTGTTAAGAAACTCTCTCACTTTTATTTCACCAATAAATATTTCTTTTTAAGATGAAATCACAGCTTTCCTAGAGCAGGGTTTGTCAGCTTCTGCATTATTGAATTTGGGGCTGGGTGAATTCTACTGTGCACTGTAGGACGCTTTGCAGCACTCATGGGTCCTATCCACTAAACGCCAGTAGCACCTTCCCCCAGTTAAGGCAGAGCCTCCAGGCACACAGCCTTTGAAGTGACACAAACAAGCTTAATAGAGAAGACAGGATTTTGCTTGGACATTGAAGAAAATGTAGGATCAGATATAGAGAAAGAGCGAGGAACTCCCAAGTGATAAAATTGTGAACAAAATATTTGGGGGAGTGACATAGTATGTGAACTAGTTCAGCTGGAGAAAAAGTTTCTGGGGAAATGAAGATTTTATTGGATGGTGCATTATTTTTCTATTGCTGCCATAACAAACTACCACAAACACAAAGCCTTGAAACAACACAAATGTATGTATTTTTTTTACCATTATGTAGGTTAGAAATCCTCGCTGGGATAACATCAAGCCATTGGCAGGTCTGTGTTTCTCCTTGGGGCTCTAATGGAAAATCTTGAGGCCAGTTGCATTTCTTGGCTCCTGGTTCCCTTCCTCATTTTCAAAGCAAGCAACAGCAGGTGCACTCCTTCTCATGCCGCCATCTCCCTGGTTCTTTTTCCAGCAAAGTTACTCTGATTTTAACAACCCATGTGATTAGATTGGACACACCCAGATAACCCAGGAAAATCTCCCTATCCCAAGGTCCCTAACTTAATCACATAAACAAAGTCCTCTTTTTCTATTAAGTAACATATATACAGGTTGTGCAATTGTGATGTGAATATCTTTGGGGTGGGGGATGTTATTCTGCCTATCACAGATGGATTGGCTAAATGTAGCATGCCTCGAATAACTGTTTACAGAGATTACATATATGTCTCTAGGGAAGGAGGAGCTGTTGAAGGGGATCTGGTTTCATAAAGCAGCTCAGATCATCACCATCATCATCAATATCACACAAGAAAGTGTTTCCATCATTTTAGTAGGTTTCAAGTTTATTTCTATTTCTCCTTTTGTTCTAACATTTCTGCATCATTCACTCAATCCTTCAGCACCTGGGACTACCTTTTTGCCCCTATGCTACCTCTTATAATGCAACCCAGATCCTACCAGTGTCAAATTTTCTAATGGGAGTTTTGGCATCCTCTTTGTCTATCTGATGTAAATCAAGGTTGAAGGTAAATAAGCCAGGGCTGAATACTCAAGGGCAGGACTGGAATAAAAATATTATCTTTAAGTCACAAGGGACATGCAGCCATGGAGTAAAGCACAAGCTCATATGAAACATTCCTCCATAGAAATAATGGTGATGACTGGCCAGAGGTCGAGACAATGGAATAGTAAGGAAAGCAGAGCGACCACAACATACTCTAAATGTGACAAGAGTTGAAAACTGAGGCTAGTCCATCTCAGCAGTAAATCCTCCTGCAGTAAGAGCCAGTAACTTGCTTCTCCAAATAGGGTTAATGTCTTGATTAGCATTTCTTCCTAAGTCCCAGAAGACCAGCACTCGGCTAATAGGAAAATCATAGCTGGTTAGATAAAACGTATAGATAATAATCACCAGATTCCAAACCTACTTTATAATCTCTTGGGAAAACTTAAAAAATACATAGTCCCCAGCCCAACCTGCTATATCAGAATCTGCAGTGAGAGAGATCAGGGAATTTGTGTTTTTGTACGAGCTTCCCAAACAACATCTCTAAAGAGAGCGTGGCACAGATCAGTGGTCTCACTGCGGAAATGACAGACACGTGACTGTGTTCTCATTTAATACCAAGTGAAATTGGAATCTAAAGGAGTGAAGAGATTTCTTTTCCTGAAGTCACACATTTAATGAATTAGAAATCCTCAGCCCACATACCTGCAGTCCAATCACCCGAATGTGACAATTTGGGGTCTAGGAAGACACACAGACACATATATTCTATCCAGTGAAAGGTTTCATGCACAAAGCTTCTTCTATGTCCCAGACAATTTGGGGCTTGTCATTAAAACCTAGCAAAAACTAAAATATGTCACTCAAAGAATTGATGCTAAATGCTTGAGTAGATTTATGCTTTCCTTTGCTCTGGAGCATATATGGACAATTTTCTGCCTGTACCATGAGGAACATAAAGGCACCTGATCTGAAACCTCTGGCCTCTTGTTTCCCCCCCTACCTCTACCTTTAAGTTGGTCTATTGTGCATGAAATGTTAGACATTCATGACTTTCCTTATGCCCGTAATGCATTCTCTGAAATCATTCTGGATAATGGGAATTTGATTAAGGTGATGCATTTCAAATGTCAGAGGTCTTTCTACCTCATCTAAAAGAAATCAGGAACGTTGACAGATGTGCTCACAGATAACGGGAACTGAAGAAAATCCTCAGAAGCCCTTACAAACGACCTTAGTTATTCCATCTATCACTTTCCATCTTTGGATTAAATTAGGTAACTAATGCAGATAAATATATAAGGAAATACAATTTTTATCAGTCAAACCTAGTTCTAATATGTTTTATTTTATGGCTCTTCTCTCTCCCCTTCCTCCCCAGAGTTAGCATGTAATAGACAGAAAACTTCTTACCACATTTTACTTTTCCATTTGAGGAATAATTGCTTAATGCTAGAATTCTTTGGATAGCCATTAACTCAATTTATTCAATAAATCTCGACTCTGCCCCTCAGTGGCAGATAGACATTAAGGTGGCCCTCATGACCTTCCCTTTCTGGTGCTCATGCCCTTCTGTGATCCCTTGGCTCCAAGTGTGGGCAGAGCCTGTAACTTGCTTCTTATCAACAGATATGGCAAAGGCGATGGGATGTACACAATTGTGTGGTCGTGTGATTATGTCTCATAAGATGTCCATCTTGCTGAACCTCTCTCTATCTAGCTGGCTGTGAGGAAGCAAGTGGCCATTTGGGGGGATCTCACATGTCAAGGAACTGTGGGCAACCCCTAGAACTTAAAGAGACTTCCAGCCAACAGCAAGAAACTGAGGGCCTCTTTCTTACAGCTTCAAGGGACTGAATTCTGCCAACATGAGTGAGCTAGGAAATATACCCTTCCCTAATGAGTCTCAAATAAGACTGTAGCTATGGCATGCACTTTGATTGAAGGCTAAAGGCTTGTGCCCCAGCTAAGGTTTGTCTGGACTCCTGACCTACAGAAAATGTGAGATAATAAATGTGTATTGTTTTAAGCTATGAAGTTTGTGGTATTATGGTACTGTAGCAATAAATAACTAATATACCCTATCATGCAGCAAAAAGGGTTCTAAGTGCCTGGGATACAACAGTTAGACTAAACCACAGATAATGCTCCTGCTTCAGAGTTACATTCCAGAGGTGGGATAGGTAATACATACATAAATAAAGCAATTTAGCTTTTGGTGTGTGTGATGTATGGGTACATGTGTGGAAAGTGATACTTTAGACAGGGCTATCTGGGAAGTGCTTCTGAGAATGTGATATTTAAACTCAGATGCAAAAGATAAGAGACCAGCTGCATGAATAGTTGAGGGAAAAGTTTTAGGCACAGAGAATATCAAATGCAACGATTCTGGAGTCAGAAAAATTTAGGAATTAGTATGTTAGTATGGATAGACCATAGGGATTGAGTGGGGAAATTGGCACTGATTGGAGTTGGAAATTTTGCAGCAGCCAGTAGACCCTGATAATAAACACGGTTTAATTCTAAGTATATTGGAAAGGAATTGAAGTGTTCTAAGTAGAAAGGAATATGATTTCAAGCATTGTTTGATTGATTGGGAAGCCTATGAATGATTTGTTTGTAGTGGTTGTTTTCTTTTAATTGTATTTCTCTGGATGTGCCCTCTGCTTCACTCAGTCTGGAAACTCAATGAGGGAAAACCCAGTAGAGCGCCGTGCTGAAAAATGGAAGTATCTAAGTATGCTTACGTTAAAACAGTTTACAACATTCATGCAAAGATTAGACTAGTCCATGGTAATAAATGAGGAAATTAAGGTTTTGATGGTAAGATGTCTTAACCAAGATTACAAAGCCAGATAAAGATCAAGTTATACAATTTAGTGTTATTATTTTTTACTGATTCAGATTGCCTTATTTATATCTGGTTAAGATCTCCTTTTTCCATTGACTATAAATATATCATAGGCTATTATTATTGCTATTTGGAGTTTAGAAACAAATGTAAATTCACATTTCACTGTTAAATAAAAAACACAAATCGCTGATAATCAAGTCACCCAAATATGATGTCAATTAACATAATGATGAGTGTCCTGCTGAGCTTTATAAATGCATTAATTATTTATTTTATTTTGTATTGTACATATCATTGGTAACCTACTTCTTTTCTATTCATATATACTAAATTATTTCCATATCTATAAACATTTATAAAATACGACTGCATTGTCATTTTGTATAAACGTATCACTATTTCTTTTAAGCGTCCCTTATTGTTGGAAATTTATATTTATATGTTTATAAATTGATATAATTTAAACTTTTTTGATTTTATAAATAGTGCTACTAGGAACATATAAGAACAATATAACATGGTTTCCCTCCAATTTCTGAGTTTCCTTAGGGAAAATTCCTAAGGAATCACAATGTCAAAGAATAAATTAACATGATTGGCGTGTATTTATAAACTGTGGTCTATCGATTTTCTACCACCTTTTAGTTCAGGCAAACTTAGAGTAACTGTATTTTTCTCATGTCCTCCCTCTTACAACAAAACATCCTGGACTTAATACAACAAATAAGCACACGAAGATTCTTAAAGATGGAAAGAACGTGGAGTACCTAAGGGACTCAGGACTTGAGCAATGACATGGCAGTGAGTTCTCTGGGTTTCCTTCCTGCCTCCCACAGATCCCTGACCAGTCACTCCAGAAGCCCCCAACCCAGAGCTTCCAAGATGCAGAGATAAAAAATGCTCCAAGAGAAGCCATTTTTCCCTTAGCCAAAGAATGAAGGAAAGGGTGACCTAAAAAGAGAAGAACATTTTGTAACACCTGCCCTACTACAACCAAACATCAATGAGAAAATTGTACCTACACTACTGCGGCTTCAGTGGGACTGTGCAGGGAGCTGGTCTTCCATCCCCATCCACATCAATGAGAGTGAACAATGAGGCGTGAGTTGAGGCTCTCCAGCCCTTCACGTTATTTTCATCCTTATCCCTGCTATCTGTGGGGCCAGTGGGTAGTGAGCCTCCCCATATTCCCAGCAGAATGAGACTGAATCAGGAAGTATAAAGTAGGAGTATTTGGTGCTCTGTTCCTATACTGCTGTGTGAGCAGGACCTGGTGGGTAGTTGAGCTTCCACTGGCATTGCCAGGTACAAGGAGGTGGTGGAAAGTGGATTAGTCGCCACTGCATTCCCTATAGCCCTTCATCTAGTATTAGTGGCAACCAGCAGGAAACTGAGCTTCTGTCTTTATCCTGAAGTATCAGAGCAGTGTAAATCACTCCTCATTCAGAGACAATGAGATGGTGTAAATTAATGTCCCACTTTCACTAGGAAGACATTGGCAAGACTGAAGGGAAGCTGAACCTCCACCCCACCCACCTGGAATAAGGCTGTGTGAGTTAGCACTCGATTTTTACTGGGGTAGTGTCAGCAGGCCCCAGTAGGAGCTTAAACATACATACCCACCCAGCGCTCATACTACATCTCAACAGAGGGTTTGCCTGATAAATAAAGAATATTAAATAGGATCCATAGCATCATAATATAATACCCAAAATGTCCAGGGCACAAGCAAAATCACTCATCATAACAAGAATCTGGAAAATCAAAATCTGAATGAGAAATGGCAATCAACAGATGCCAACACTAAGATGAATCAGATATTAGAATTCTCTAACAAGTATTTTAAAGCAGTGATTATAAAGATGCTTCAACAAGAAATTACAGATTCTCTTGAAACAAGTGAGAAAATAGAAAATATCAGGAAGAAATAGAAGTTACACAAAAGAACCAAATGGAAATTGTATAAGTGAAAATTATAACAGCTGGAATTTTAAAAAATGCTAGATGAGCTCCATAGCAGAATGGAGATAACAGAGGATAAGATCAGTGAACTTGAAGACCTATCAATAGAGTTTACCCAATTCAAATACCATAGAGAAAAATAGATTTTAAAAATGACAGAATCTCAGAGACCAATGAAATAATTATAACAAATCTTGCATTTGTTCCACTGGAGTCCCAGAAGCAGACGTGAGGGAGTGAAACTGAGAAAGTACTTAAAGAAATAATGACTAAAAACTTTCCAATTTGGTTAAAGACATAAACCTACAGATTCAAGAAGTGGAATTAACCCTGAATAGTAGAAACATAAAGAGATCCATCAAAAGATATCATAATCAACTTTTTTACAACTAGCAAAGAAAAATCTTGAAAGCATTCAGAGAAAAATGACATGTCACTTATAGGTAAAGACCAGTTCAAAGGACAGTGGATTCCTTACCTAACAAGTCACTCAAGGCAGATATTATATAAAACTGTTAATATTAGTATATAATTATCCTGTAATATCACCCTATACCACACTCATTGATTCTAATATGACTTTATTCTTAATTGTTTTTTGCTTCCTGTGATACATCTTTATTCCAAATTAACTTTTCCTTTGAATTTTAAATGCTAAGTTTTAGGGGGTTTTTTTGGTTTTTTTGTTTGTTTGTTTGTTTGTTTGTTTGTTTTTTGGTGCAGACTGTTTCATTCATTCCACCATAGATTTATGCCTGCTTATTCATACTTGTTTGAGTAGGGATGTATGAGATCCTTTAATTTGCACGGTCAAGCTTTTAAAAATAATCTCCTTAAGTTCCCCTGTTGTCTACATGTGTGCTGTTGGAGATAGATGGAGAGTTGATGTAAGTTTTACTGTTAACTCAGTTATTCCAAGGCTCAGGATGCTGGAGAAGAAGAAGCTGGAGTTACAGCCATTCACATCAAGAGATCACACCACACCCTGCGTTTGGTGCACTTGACATATTTGGCGCCTGTTTTCTGCATGTCATGTGATTTTCGTCTAGCCTCTTTCACCAGATATTTTAGACAAGATTTCAGCTTTACCAGTATACATCCTGCCTCCGTGCCCCTCCATCCTTCTACTGCAGATGCTTTTACGCAGTGCTGACCAGTTACAGTAAATAGACGTCCACATACATGCTCCTGTCTTATCTGTGGCTACCCTCTTGCCTTTGTCTTTCTAAATTAGAATGTATTTATTGGTGGCATTTTTTCCGATCCTCTTTTATGTATTTTACCAACTCTCGATTACTTTCCAGAAAGACCACGTGGAAAGCAATCTTAATATCTTCCTTTGACCTTATTCCAACACTAAGTGAAGAAATTCTTCAATTTCTTCTAAGTTGTTTACGTGGGAGAATGGTCATGGAAAGGCCTATGCTAAGATTTATGTCTAATCATTACTTTCTTAGAGAAAATCTTACCTATTGCTTTAACTTTTCTCATAGATTCAACACCTCATATTGCCAACGTTTTGCCCTAATACTTCCTCAGGTATGCTTATATTTACCATATTATGTTCACTTGGAAGTGTATTTGCTCTATTCTTTCTCTTCATTTAACTGCACATGGGTTGCTGACACTTGATCTGTTATTGTAAACATCATTGCCACTGCCACACAATTTCTATATGTTGGATATAGTACAGTGTTTATCACCATTTATTTCATTATTGTCCCCCTATAATGAGTATTTTTAGACATTTTTTTTCTAACTGGCATCCCCAACATGATTTTTAATACCATGGATATATTATATATCTGCTGATATACTCTGACCCTTTGAAACCCATTGTAGTTTCTACATTTTTTCATCCCCAAGAACGAATTTGTACCCTTTTGTGGATGATATTGCCCACATTGAGAACACGGTGTAATCTATGTGCCAGGCAATTCATTACATAATTTATATCCTTATTTATGATATCTTATTATTAATTGATTATTTCTGGGTAGATGATTGACCATTTCTCTACTTATAGATTAACATAAAGCTATTTCTATTTATACAAAGTAACTTATAAACTGTACCTTCCAAATGGCTAGACAATAGATACTGTACTTTTGGACCTTTTTTGCTTTATTTCCCCTGCCAACCCCTTTACCACACACACTTCTGTGTACCTAAACCATGAGAAATAACTAGTGTCAGAATACCGAAGGGCTGACAATTTATCACACCACATGGCAAAAGCAGTGTCTGCAACTACGATGGGATTTTCAAATGTTAATCATTTTTTATTTTTCTTATTATCTACATGATGCCTCTGGAACCAGGCTTTAAGAGATAGGAAGCTATTTGTCTCTTTGGAGTGGAGTAGAGTGGGATTCTGTCTGTGCTAATGTGTTCTACAGAAATCCTGTTTGCTGTGTACAGTCAAGGAATAGTTCTGCCCATAGAGCACATTTATAAACAAGGACGTTGCCAGCACATTTTGTATTACTGGTATGTTCTGGAAGCATAATGTAAGTTATGGTTTTAGAATATAATTTTATTTATTCACAAATAGTGATCAATATATCCATACTTATTTGCATTCTACACATGTGTGTTTTGTAAATTGATTTAAAAATAATTGCATACCTGGGGCATGTCTGTAACAAGTGATCCTGTCCTCAGTGGCTACTGTTGATTAAAACATGAATGGACAGCTGACTCTGGATTGGTATCCACTGATGGTCTGGTTAATTAAATTACCTATGGAAAATTTGAGCTGAGAATAAAGACTGGGTTTGGGCAGTAGTTAGCAGACATGGAAACCAAAACATTACATTGAGTGGGCCTGGAATTAGCCTTATAAGAAAAACAAAGCCACAAGAATATTGGCATTAAAATAGAACAAAAACAAGAGGCTTGCAGTGAGAGAGAACTGTAAAAACAATTCTCTGTGGAGCAGAGAAGAGCAGAAACTAAAATCCGTGCAGACCTAGGGAAAGTAGATAGGATGGTTTTCTGATATTTTGTTATTGCAGGTGGATTATGAGGGTGCCTTTGTACTCTTTCAATGAACCTCTTTTTAACTTAAGCTTCTTTGATTGCGACAAGAATCTCCACTAGGCGAGAATTCTTTTGCCAAAAAACAATTCAGCAGGAAACTATATCCCGTGAGAATATCAGTGCCATGAGATTTGTCTGTTTTGTTGACCATATTTCTGGTGCTTAGAAAAGTATCTATTCCAAAGCAGTTGCTCTGTAGAAATTTGTTAGATTAATAAGAGGAAATCAGCATTATTAGCATGCACATGCATTGCAGAATCTCTGATGTCTTCCAGATGTAAAGACATAGAAGGGGAGTTATATGGAGGAATAATATGAAAATGAGGAAACATTTAATTTGACCTTCCTTTCTTTGTTATCCTGGTGTGAGATTTGCTTTGTTTTGTTTGCTTTTTTTAATTTCTTTATAGATTTTAAGAAAGAAACTGAACTGAGGTTGCCAAATACTAACGTTGATTATTCCTAGCAGAAAGCACTGTGAAAGATCTTGATGATTCGAGATGCTAAGAACATTTTTCCAGGGAAATACCACATACATTCTCTACATAGTGCATAGAAAGTACTTCTTAATGATAGAGCATATTTCTTCAGATTTTTGGATTTCACAGACTATTAAAATTTCAAAATAAATTTGGGGGATCAATTAAGGTTGCATGTTTTCATTTACCCAAGTAAAAGCATGAATCACAGCAAAAGAAAAAAAAAGGATCTGCTATCAGTGTTATTTCATAGGGAAAAATAATGTTAACAAAAATAAGTGCAAAGAACATAATTTCAGAATAAAAGACACCTTAAAATGAACATGCTCGGTTTAATAAAAAAAAATTACTACATTGTTTAATGTACTTTATTTCAAAGTAATCTGATGAAAACTTTAACTTTCACGAGAGTAGCTTTTCCTAACCTTTGATCCGAGATCAATAAGGGTTAATGAACTCTTAGCTACACTGTATTTCAAAATCTGAGATACAGCTGACTAAAAGACCAATGCTTTTGTTCTTTTCTTGCCTTGACTTAGATCAACTTACTCCAGTAACCAGTGATGATTTCATGCAGATGAAAGATGTTGATTGGCAATGACATAAGCTTTTATAACAAACAATATTCATTTTAAGGATTACTTAATAAATATCATTTAACTGATTGACACAATCTTTCAAAACATGGGGCTCATGAGGGAAGTTGCTGTCATTTTTTTAAATTCTAACATTAAAAAAAAAAAACTATTTGGCAAACTATATTGGCAGTTAAGTCAGTGCTGTTGGGACTGAAGGCATAAATTTAACCTCATTTGATTTTATCTTCTTGACCATACAATGCTTTAGGTGCAACCTTGCCATAAGGAAAAGATACCACTGGGGGAAAGAAAGATCTAGGCCAAGGATAATTCTTTGTATCATTATCCATATACATCCACACACCTGTGGCCTTATATTAAATATGTTTTCTACCACTGAGATTTCAGGCATTACTATGCATACACAAAGGGAAACCGATGGCTAATTATGATATGTGCCTCTTGAGGTACTTAAATTATAATAACATGCAAAAAGTTCAATCAATGCAGATTCATTTTGCTATTAATGTTAACTGAGTTTTTTCCCCAGATTTTCTCTCCTTTTAAGGGTCAAACACAGTGGAAGTTGAGTTCTGACTGAACGACTTTTTAAAAAATTTTAATCAAGTGTTACCTCAGAAGGCAACAGATGGAGGAAAAGCCATTTGATATCAGTTCAGTAGCAATGTGCCCAGCACACGATATGAAGCACAGATGTTTATCTGGAATGGCCATGAAGTTGGAAAATGAAAACTTGGAAGAAATCTATTGAGTTCCAAAACCTCTTTAATGCCATATTGTAAACAGGCAGGACAGCCTCCAAGGGGTAATATTAATACCTGATTCTCTAACAATCTCCTAGTAATAGAGTAGGAACAGAAGTATTTGTGTTTGGCACTAAAACCTCAAGCCAGAAATGTCTTTTTTTTCCATGTTCTGAACCATATTTTCAGTTCATATGTTTGTGTGAGAAATTTTTCTTTTTTCTCCAGTGACTCTTTTGAGTTTTACAATCAACATTTTATTGTATCTCTCATGCATTACATGATGAGAGTCCAAACTACTTCTCACACATCTTTCCACTTGCTTTAAAAATGGATGCCTTACAACATTTAGGTGTCCCAGGTATCCTATGCCATAATTAACCTTCAGATAACTGAATGGTTGGGAATTTTTTGCAGCTGTTTGCATTTATTGATGAGGTAGCATTTTGTATTCTGTCTTCTCCAGAGGCTGTTCCTCACTTAGCAAAGAGGGGAAATATTTGAGTGGGTTGTCACTGGACACCATAGGCATGGATGGAATTATCTGCTCAAGGTGGTATTCCTATTTTCAATATGTAAACAGGCCCAATTCCAACATTTGTGGGGCTTGGGGAAAGAGGACAAGTGGAGAATCCTCAGTCTAATGCCCACCTCTCTCCAGTGCTTTTCCCTGGTTCCAGCCTGAAGCATGTTTGTGGACACCTCACTGTAAGTCCCAGCTGTGACAGCCAATGCCTTCTTTAAATGAGCCACCCCTTGAGTTACTCTCAGGACTTAAGGATACATGCACCACAGTGGCAAGCTCTGCCCTTGAGAGGATAGATTGAAGAAAAAGGCTCCATGCTCGTGGAAGAAGGCTTGCGGCTATGTGAGCAGGGAGTTCTGTGGACTAGGTACCCAGAGGGTAGCATAAATGTAGAGGTATGCGTGCTTGCCTTAGTCCATTCAGGCTGCTCTATTAAAATACCATGGACTGAATGGCTTAAACAACATACACTTCTCATGGTTCCAGAGGCTAGAAGTCTTAGATCTGGGTACCAACATGACTGGGTTCTTGATGAGGACCCTCTTCTTGGTTATATACTCACATGGTCTTTCCTTGCTGTGCGCGCGCGCGCGCACACACACACAGATCCTGTTTCCTCTTCTTTTTATAAGGGCACTAATCCCATCACGAGTGCCCCACCCTCATGAAGTAATCTAACCCTAATTACCTCTCAAATGCTCCACCTTCAAATACCATCACTTTGGGGATTAGGGCTTCAACATATGGATTTGGTTGGTGGGGGTGCACAAACATTCAATCCAGAGCAGGACTCCAGTTTTGTTATTTCCTTGGCCTCATAAACCTCTCACCCTTTATGGAGAGATACAGCTGGAAGAGTGCCACAGCAGGGACCTCTACAGCAAAGGGCTCAAGACAGTTGCCCAGGTCTAAGGTGGATATTGTGTGTAAATTTTATTTCTTTGTAAACATAAAAAAAGAAAAATGAATTAAGATAATTCACATTTGGACAAAGACAAATGCCCAGTTTGTGCTTGTTGATCAATCTCATACCAGCTTGATCATTATATTGTTTTCATTTTTGGTAGACACATCTAAGGTGACCCCCAAAGACCCACACACCCTTGTACTCTCTCTTCTTCTTGGGTATGGATGGGATCTGTATCTTACTTCTAACCAATAGACTATTGCAAATGTGATTTGATTTCACTTTCTTGATCAGGTAATGTTACATGGCTAAGGCGATGAGTTGCTTATACTGTATACAATTCAGTCTCAGCAGGCTGGAGAAAAAGACTCTCCCTGCTGGTCTTAAAGAAGCAAGCTGATATGTTTTAAACAGTCTATGGAGAGGGCCACATGGCAAGGAAATAGGACAGCCTCTAGGAGGATTTCAGTCCTACTTCCTGTAAGGAACTAAATTCTGCCAACAACCACATATGCTTGGAAAATGATGCCCAGCTTCAGAAAAGATCACTGTCTGGCTGTCACCATGACTGCAGTCTTGTAAGATCCTGAACCCATTTATGCTATGCCCAGACTCCTGACACTGTGAGATAATAATTGTGTGTTATTTGAAACTAGTAGATGTATGATAACTTGTTACACAGCCTAAGAAAACTGACATACCAGTTCTTTGCATTTGTTCTTTCTTGTCTTGTCTTCCTTGTATTTAGTCTTTCCCCAGATTTTATGGTCTGGTAATCACTCTATTCTTGTGCATAGATACATGTTGACATTGGGAAATTTTGGGGAATGCCAAATTCCCTCAAATTATTTGAGGAAAGTCTTTTTTAAGACTTCCTTATTTGATTTACTATAACAGAGCAAAGATGATCATTTTCAAAGATACCCCAGATTTTTTGAAGACCTTGTTATGACTTATCCCCTTTCTGTTTCTTTCTGATCTATTTTTCAAATACATACTTATTCCTCTGAGATCTTTCAGATTTCTTATTTGTCTTTTGACACAGGCAGAAATACTTTTTCTTCCTCCTTTGATACATAAACCACGTTCCTTGATTTTCTTTCAAGCTTTCTTTTTTAGTCCCTTACTTAGTAATTTTATGTGAGCTCTTCCTTTCCTAATTAGATCATATTCTCCTGGGGTGGGAGAAAGGGAAGAATCAGAGATAAAATATTTTACGTCTTTATATCGTTTCTCCACATCCAACCATGGCTTGGATAGAGTGGGCTTTCCTCAGCTACTTGTAGGTAAAAATGAAAGTGCTATTGTGGAACTGCATAGTTTTTAGCCCACACATATCTCAGGGAGAAAACCAACTTACTTTTTTTTCCTGGAGTCTAGCAAAAGAATATAAGATGATAAATGTCTCATTAAGGCTCAAGTGAGTTTTCTATCCTGAAACTGACATTGCCTTATTGATAGACTTGGTAACTTTGATTCAGCAAATCCTCATTTGCTTGGAAATTTGGGTGCCGTTAAAATATAGCAGTCTAAGAGAGCGGTTGAAGTGAATGATGTGGTTTGATCTATAAGACAGGAATAAAAAATGCCTACAAGTATTTTTAGAAGGACAGATAGAGACTGAAATCAAGTGGGACAGTCTGGAGATGAGTTCATATCTCTGCTCCAGTTCTTCCCTGTGCTGGCAAGAGCGAAACGCAGCCTCCTGGGGGTTCTTGTCATTGTTGGGTGAAGCCCGGAATCTTGGCAGACTGTCCCCACAGGCAAAGTAAAAGGAAGAGTTGAGACAATAATCAGGGTAATTCAAGCAGTGTGTGTGTGCAAATAAAGAGAACGGGTGCTTGGGGCTTGGTTTAACCAGCATGGAATGAAGACCCTGGATAAATGGCCTTCACATCGCTTTTCGTTGCATGACTGGGGTAGCTTGAAATCTCTGCTCTATTGATGCCCCTAAAAATAAAGCCCGTATCTCCTTATGAAAATGTCCAAATTGCTGCAAAGCTCAATCTACTTGCAAAGAGATTATAAACCTCAGCCATAATTGCAACATCTCCTATTAAAATGCAAGCATTCCCTTCAAATAATACTGATAATTTAAGATTTGAACAATTACACAAGAAATGGTTTGAGGACTCAAATGGCTTGTCACAATAGGGAAAATTTAGCAGAGATGCTTTGTGCAGGGGAAATCATGTTACAATCAATTTGACTCAAAGTGTTAAGAGCCTTCTTTCTTTGGATTAAGTGTACCACTAATGCTTGGGGATGGGGTATCTTGCTCTAGTTTGCTGTGCAGAAATAAGAAAAAGGGTGGCTGACCACACATATCACTGCCTACTTTTAAACAGTAGATGTGTTCATTTTTGTGATGTTGATTACAATACCCACCCTGGGTGGATGGATTGAATCAAGATAGTTGAACCAAGCTTTTACTGCACAAGCTTTTTGGAAGTTGAAAAGGGGTATCCAGAAAAATCCATGTGATATCCTCATTTGATTTTAACACACATTTGCTTAAGTCTGGTCAACAAAATGACATGCAGTGATAGCGCCCATGGAGTTCACTTACAAAACCAGCAAACAGAAAATTTCTTGGCTGAAGTAACAGGGAGAAAGTGATCACCCAAGATGTATTTACAATCAGTATTTATTAATTCTAACAGAATCACAGAAGATTAACTCCATGTTGAGACTGGCGTGAAATAACAATAGATAAATCGTGCAGTCCCATCTTGGAATCATTGCGACTCTCTTTCTTTCCCTGATTTTCAATGTAACTGCTGATTAAATTCGAGACTGTAGTGCAAAGTTTTCTTTTTTCAGTTTTTCAATTTTTCTTTAATGTAAGAATGGATACTCTTTGGTTATTTAACTTCCATGAAAACTGCCTCCAAAATTTAGTTTTCGAGTAATCTCTACTCTTTAAAAAAAATCAATTTGTATATTATATATGTTACTTCATTGCAAATCCAAAAATTCAAAAGAATATAAAGAATTTAACACATAAACCACCAATTCGAACAATCCTATTTAGGAATAAACTTAAGTTCTTGTACGAATCCATCCACCCCTTTCTCTGACCATATTGATATTGGTCCGCGACTTAACAACGGTTCGACTTGCAGTTTCACTTAACAATTTTTCAACTTTATGATGGTGTGAAAGTGATACACATTCAGTAGAAACCGTAGTTCTAATTTTGAATTTTGATCTTTTCCCAGGCTAGCAATAAGTATGCAGTAAGATACTCCCTCAATGCTGGGTAGCGGTAGTGAGTCGCAGCTCGGAGGGCAAACAACTGACACTCCAGTGTTCCGGATGATTTTGCCTAACTGCAGGCTAATGTGAGTGTCCTGAGCACATTTGAGGTTGCCTAGGCTAAGTTATGATGTTTGATAGGTTAGGTGTATTAAATGAATTTTTGACTTATGACTTTTCAACTTAGGATGGGTTTGCCAGGACGCAGCCTGATCATAAGTCAAGGAGCATCTTTATAAAGAAATATCGTCCTCTCCTACTTCTCTTTAACTACATGAGATTGCATCGTACATATTATCATCGTTTCACAGAGCTAACTCATTCCTTTAGTAATGTATGTATACTCGAATTCCATACTTTGTTTATACCACATTTTATTTAAACATTTTTCTACTGAGAAACACCACTTATTACGGTTTTATTTTTAATTTACCGCAATGCTCAACAATTATCTATGTGCATGTATCTTCTAATTTTTTCTCCGTATGATTGATTCTTAAATAGGAGCTTGCAGGGCCAAAAGTTATAATATGTGCATATGTGTAAATAATTTCAATGGATACCTAAACAAACTTTAAAATAGGTACTTACAAGCTGCAAAGGAGAGAAGATTGGGCCCCACTTGTCTGTGAAGAAGATGAGACTAAAAGCCTTTACTCCTTCCAGAAGCTTGATACCACTTTCTTATTCTATAATAAGATAACCCAAAGAACCCTTCTTTAAAGCACTGTGTTTTTTGTTCCCAAAGCCTCAATTATATATGTTCCTATATCCTCCAAATTAAAGAAAAACACATCCAATTTAATTTTTCTATTGAAAATGGGTTATGTTTTCTTCTAGAAGTACATAGAATCATCAATGAGTTACAGGGAGGCAAACGAGAGAGATTGTATTGGAAAATTGGAGGTGGATGGCTCCTGCATAAAAACATTAGTAATCAGTTCTGCTTAATCGATTGGCTGATTAATTGATTCATCTTTGAACAAATTTATTGAGCATCTACTATGTCTCAAGCATGATGTTGAGCAATATATATCAACATGTATTATTAGACATAACCAGCCTCTGCTTAACTAAATTCTGGTTTAATGGATAAAAATCCATTCATCAAATAATGCATATTTTAATGAGTACAAAAGTACAAACTGACATAAATTCCATGAAGGAAAGAAAAACAAGTTTTCAACAAGGTATTTACAAAATAACTTGGCTTCTCTGAGGAAAAATGCTTACAATATTGGTAAGTGATAAATAGATAAGGAAGTCAGTGATGAAAGAGCATTGAGAGCAGTCGGGGCTATACATCCGATGGAGTCTGGGTTGTATGAGAAGCTAACAGAGTATTGCACAGTTGAGATAAGCGTGTGTGGAGAGAGCACTGGGAAGAGTGAGCGGAAATCAGATTGTACTGCCTGCAGGCCATGTTAAGTATTTTGGGCTTTATCTAATGTGCAATGGAATGCACCAGAAGATTTTAAGCAGACATTGACATAGTTAGATTTAAGGTTCGACAGTTAAACTTGGAGAAGAGAACTTTAATAGGTATATAGAATCACTTTGGAATTCTTGACCGATTATGAACCAGAGGCAGTGCTTACTTTCATACCCAGTGAACATATGTGCCATTGTATGAAATTTGTGTGTGCAAAATTGAGTCGTGCCCTTACGCTTTATGAGAGGTGTTTCAAGAGAGCTACAACAAATTACAAGTTTCCCAATTCTCTTCTAGATGCTATCTTTATCGATACATATCCAGGCTTTTTATATGTTCTTTAATTTCCCTTTATTTTTACTTCAATTTAACTTATAATGATACCTGGCAGAGACTAAATATTTATATTTCTAGTTTGTATTGATTTGGTGAACCTAACAGTTGTTATTAGTAATATCGGCACATGTTTAAAGTTTTTAACCTCTTCATAAGAAGGTTATTAATATGATGAATTATTAATTTAATTGCATAAACTGATAGCAATTATGGCAAATAGACTCCTAAGGTAGCTCTAATGACCTCTGCTTCCTAGTGTCCATGGTATTATGTGATCCCCTTCCCCGAGTATGGGTGATGCTTGTGACTTGCTTCTAATCTGACAAAAGTGGCAGGATATACATGATTACTTGCATGTGATTATGTTATTAAGTCACATAAGACTTGTAGCACTTGTCTTGCTGGAGTTTCTCCCTCACTCAGTTTGAGGAAGTGAGTGACCATGTTGGGGAACCCCACATTGCAGGGACTGTGAGTGACATCTAGGAGCTGAGAATGGCCTCCAGGCAATAGTCAGCAAGAAACTGAAGCTATCATTCCTACAACTGTAAGACACTGAGATCTTCCAGCTACATGAATGAGCTCAGAAAACAGAAACTTCCCCACCTGAGCCTCGGATGATACCACAACCCAGACAAATTATCCTTTATTGCAGACTTGAGAGACACTAAGGAAAACATGCAATTTAGTCATGTTCAGACTCCTGAGCCACAAACACTGTGAGATAATCAATGTGTGTTGTTTTAAGCTTCTAAGTTTGTGGTAATATCATAATGCAGTAATAGATAAATAATATAATGGTGATGCCAAAATTGTACTGTGTAGGGCAAAAAGTATCACCACTCAGTGAATAAAATGTTATTGATGGTCAATGCATGGAAAACTGAATTGAACCTGGGAAACTTGATTTAAGGTTATCTATCCATTTCTCTGAAACTGTACACTCTCAAAAAGTCAATTGTATGAATGTAGAATGTAGAATACTCACCTATTATCTTGAGTAAATCACAACTTCCCTGGTCTTAGGTTTTTTTTCTAATCTCTAGAGGGATAATATTTGTTCATCATGAATGAAGGATTGCTGTAAGATTAAACTGAGATCACTTTAATTAACAATTAAGTTTACACTTGGGTAGTGCTTTCACGTATGATACATGGAAGCCAATGCCAACTGTAGAATGCTAGCTATTCAAGTGAAAGTGTTAATATAGTGCAAATGAGCTCTCCTCCATTCTCTGTGGCCCACTATTCATTATACGTCCAATGTGGACAGATTCTTCACTCAGAGTTGATGATTTTTTCTCCATGTTTAGGTTAAGAAGAGATGGTCATCAATGCCTTTATTAAACACCCATATGTGGCCCTTCAGTTTATCTGTGGCAGGTGTATTATTCTAGGTCTAACTTACAGGAATTCTTGCAGATGAGTTACTTGCTTATACTGAAACCCTGTTCTTGGATGTGGTGGTACTTGAAATTCTCATTTGCAAAATTCAGTGCTTTCCGTTTTTTCGTGCTTTGCCATTAATATTCGCCTTTACTTTTGCAAGCTTGTCACAAAGTATGAATTTATTTTCAATCTTTTTAACATTTGTGCAAAAGCTCCTGTCACTGGAGGGTGAAGATATAGACAGAATTTAAATGCGTAATATCACAAATGTTTTTAAACCTTTTTATTAATGCAGTTCACAGCACAATAACATAAATAATATTGTTTTTAGTCCATTGGTTCCCAAAAGCATTAAGATGCAAAAGCAGATGGTGGGGGAAAGGATTCTCAATATGGTTAGAAAAAAACATCAGTGGCTGCATGCAAAATGTGGTTCAGCTGCTCCTATAATGTTAATAATAATAATTTAAAAAAAAGATCTGAATTATGAGGGACCTTTTCATTGTTGTTTGTGTGTTTTCCCTATTGGCTGATTTTTCAGCTTATAAAGCATCCTTGCTGTCTGGGTGAACCATCTGTGATAGCTCCGTTTAGGCTGATTTTCTTAGCCCACATGGTAAGGAGTGAGCATCATAGACAAGAGTTCAATTTGATGGGTATCATTATTTCTTTAAATCAAGGAGACTTGGAAGACACTTTATTTAAATTAGGAAGTATCCCTGAAAATTGTGGTTCTCAGGAAATCCTTTTTTTAGGTTTCAAATTCACTGAATATAAAATGTATCATCTGTGTAACCAGTGATGAGCAGAAAATGACATAACCGAATGATAATTCATTGAAACATCGTAACTGCATTTTCAAGATTTCACTGTCCCAATAAATGGAAAGTAATGACAAAGGAAATATATATTTATTTAACGTAAATATCTTGTTTCCTTAAAAATTTAGCAAAACAATGTAATTCATGTGGTTACTGAGAAGCGATATGAAGGAACCAAGTCTTTGCTAATATTTATTGGATGCTTACTGTGTACCAGTCTATGTCATGCGTGTCTCAACATAGATGATATAGTCTGCACCTTACAACTAATCCTGTCAAGTGTGTATTGCTATTATTATCATCTCTACTTCACAAATGAGGAATCTGAGACAGTGAGATGTTAGGCAATCTAGCCAAGGGCCAGACAGTTGGGATCCCAATCCTGGTAGCGTAGGAGCTGGGAGTTGATTCCAGGCAGGTAAACTGCAACCTGAGCCAACCATGAATCTTTGGTGTGGTAGAAGTAGGTCAGGTTTTGTAACTGGCAAGAATAGGAATTGAGACCTGCCTCTGCCACTCAGTAAAGCTCTGATCTTGGGAACCAAGCCCCTTCTCAGTGAGTGACACATTTCAAAATAAGACGATCTAGAAACCCAGAATTACACAAACATGGCAAAAGTTTTTCCTTGAATTTTGGAACCCCGCAATGGAGATGATAGTACATCATAGCAATAATTTCCTAAATCCCTTCCCAGAAGCCTCCTGTCTTGTTCCTATACCCATTCTTGAAATGGCAAGAGATGGCGAGGGAGGGAGAAAGATAATTGGGAGAGCCAAGCCAAAATTATTCCTGGTGCGCAAAGACAAAGCAGCATTCACACATCACTAGCTTTTGTTTGGTTAAACATTATTGTTACACAGTTAGAGGCACCCATGGTATAAATTTTGGAGACTGCAAAGTTTGAAAGGTTACATATTAAAGCATGGCCCTCTGATATGGGAAACAGAAGTATATAGACTCACAGTGACTTCGTGTGGCTTTTATATTAGACAATCTCTTCAAATTGAATGCAATGGGAGTCGACATGGATAAAGTTAAGGAAGAACAGGATTTCAAATATTAATAAATCAATTGAAGTTTGTCTGACTATCAAGATAGGCTTGTTGGTTTAAACCATAAAGCTGGCCGGGCATGGTGGCTTATGCCTATAATCTCAGCATTTTGGGAAGCTGAGGCGGAAGGATTGCTTCAGGCCAGGAATTTGAGACCAGCCTAGACAATATTTTGAGAACCTGTATCTACAAAAAAAAAAGGGGGGGGGGTGGAAATGGTGGTGCCTTCATGTAGTCGTAGCTACTCACGAGGCTGAGGGCAGGAGGATCACCTGAGCCTAGGAGTTTGAAGCTACAGTGAGCTATGATGATGCCATTGCACTCCAACCTGGATAACAGAGTAAGACCCTGTCACAGAGAAAAAAAAAAAACCAAGGGGTGGGAAACCTGTAGCCTTCTAGGTCCTTAAGTACAGCCTTTTGACTGAATCCAAATTTTACATAAAAAATCATTTTATTAAAAGGGGTGCAGCAGAGAAAGATGAAACTTTTCTTGTCTCCTTTGGTTCTTAAAAAAGAACAATCTTCAAATCTGAAGGCTGCAGGTTTCCCACCTCCAATGGGCCTCATGATACCATCACTTTTAAATAGTGTATATTCAGGAGGGGCATCCAGAAGCCAACGTTTAGAGGACTGCTTGACCTTGGGCTTTATCCAAGAAGAATTTACTAATAACTTCCAACCAACCTCCCATCTTCACCAAGAAGCAATTTATATTTGGCCAAATCCACATCAAACTTAAGCACAATGTGAGCAGCCCATTTTTCCAATCTTAATTAACTATTTTTTATATCATCCCCTTATCCTATGAAGTATTTGGTTTCTGTAGATCAGAAAATGTATTCAAAAAGGCAGAGGAAAACCAACATTTACTATGTTCTAGAATCCTCCAAGGAAATGTGTTAGATATTTCATATATTTTAATTCATTTAATCTTCATAGCAGTTTTCTAGACAAGGGATCATCCCCATTTTAAAGATAAGAAACTGAACTCCTGCCTATTACATACAAAGAAGGGCTAGAACATGGTTCACACTCAGACCTAAATACCCGGTTTATTTTTTTCAGCAAACTTTTATTTTGCAATGGTTTCATATCTGCAGAAAAATGGAAAAGATACTAGGAAGATTTCCCATCTACCCCACACCCAGATTCCTCTACTATTAACATCTTGCATTAGTACGGTGCATTCGTCACTGTTAAAGAGTCAATATTGAAACATGTCATTATGCACAACCCATTCATAAGGAGTGTGGAGTTTTGCTCCACCTCTTTAAGGGCAGAGTACCTAGGTAAATTCTTTGGAATTGTTTTGCACAGAAAATTTGGCTCCTCTCCCGTTCGTTTCCCCCATTTACATTGCTGTCTCTAACTCTCACCCATTACCGCATTACATAGATTGTTCTAGCCTATTTCCCTTACTTTTTTGCAACTTCCCAATCCTGGAGTAAGGAACCTCGTTCCCACCATCTGCTATCCATTGACTTAATTGCTCCATTCCAGCGTAGCTGTGCATTAGCTTCCTAGTACCACTAACTGGGCAGCATAGAACGACAGAATTGTATTGTCTCACAGTTCTGGAAACTTCAAGTCTGAAATCCAGGTGTTGGTAAGGCCATGATCTCTCCACAGCCTCTAGGGAGGACCCTTCTTTGCCTCTTCCAGCTTCTAGTAGCCCCAGGTATTTCTTGGTTTGTGACAGCGTAACTCCAATCTCTGTCTCTGTCTTCACTTGGCTGTCTTCCCTCTGTGTGCCTATATCTCTGTGCCTCTTTTCCTCTTTTTGTAAGAACAACAGTCGTATTGGATTAGGGACCACTCAAACAACCTCATCTTAACTTGATTGCATCTGCAAAGACCCTATTCCAAATAAAGTCACATTCCCAGGTGCTGACTGTTAGGACTTCAACATATATTTTTTGGAGAAACATGATTTGGACATAACAACATACATGATGATTTCAGATTATTAACCCATATCCCCATGGGAAGCAACTTGTTCAGCTAGATTGTAGTTCTCATGTATAGTTTCTTTTGCCTTTAGTCTTACAGACTCTACTTGTTTCCATAGTTATTAATCATTAGGTCAGCACTTTCTTTTCACACCTTTCAGTAAGGTTATTTCATACATTTTTAATATAGTTGGGTTATTTTTTCACATTCTTCATTCCATCCTTGGATCTTCCAACCTGCTAAATGTCTTTTTAAAAACTTGCATTCAGCAAGGTCCATTCTTTGTGCTATAAATTCTGTTGAACACACACTGTTGTGTATCCACCATGCAGTATCATGCAGGATGTAGATGCTCCTCGACTTACGATGGTGTCACTTCCAGACAGACCCAGCATAAGCAGAAAATGCCTTTGGTTCTAGCAACACAGCAGAAGGTCACTGGCTTGTGAAAGTTTGACATAGGATTTTTCGACTTTGCAGTGGTGCAAAAGCAATATTCATTTAGTGGAAGCCATCGCCCCATTGTAAATTGTAAGGAGCATCTCAATTTGTGATGAAGTTACATCCTAATAAACCCATCATAAGGTAGAAAAAATGTAAATTAAAACCATCGTTAAAGTCAAGGACCGTGTGTAGTTTCATTGTCTTAAAAAATACCATGTGCCTCATCTCTTCAAACCTCCACCCACTCAGCTCCTGGCAGCAACTGGTCTGTTTACTATTTCTGTAGTCTTGCATTTTCCAGAATGTCATCTAAATAGGTTCATCCAATATGCAGCTTTTCAGACTGGCTTCTTCTATTTAGCAATGGGCATTTAAGATTCATTTGTGCCTTCAGTGGCTTGATAGCTTATTTCTTTTTATAATTGAATACTATCCCACTGATGAGTATTGCACTGAATAGTATCCCATTGGATAGTATTCCACAGTTTGTTTATTCATTCACCTTTTCAAGATCATCTTGGTTGCTTCCAGTTTTGGGCATTTTTGAATAAAGCTGCTGTAAGTATCATGTGCAGGTTTTTATGTAGAATGAATTTTCAGATTAGTTGGCTAAATACTTAGATATGCAATTGTTGAATCCAATGGCAAGGCTATGTTTAACTTTGAGGAAGTGGTAAAACTGTCTTCCAAAGTGGATGTGCCGTTTCGTATTCCCACGAGCAGTGAGTGAAGTTCCGGTTCCTCTCCACCCTCACCAGCAGTAGGTATTGTCAGCTTTTTGGATTTGAGCCTCTGTGGTAGATATGTAGTAACACCTCACTGTTTTTTTAATTTGTATTTCCCTGATGACAAGTTTTGAACATCTTCCCATATGCTTATTTTTCATCTGCATGTCTTCTTTGATGAAATGTCTTTTTAGATTTTTGCCCATTTTAAAAATTGTGTTGTGTTATGTTGAGTGAACACCTGTTTTTAATGTGTAATTTAAACTACAGATAAGAGTAGGGAGGGTGATCTATATGGGTCAGACTCTCTGGCATGCATCATCTCATTTTAGCCTCAACCTATGTGGTGAGTATTCTGATTCTCTTTTTACACATGAGAAGTCTGAGGTTAAGTGATAAAACTTAATTCTCAGAGGCCACACAGCCAGTCAGAGATAAGACAAACTTTTCTTAATAGACTCTAAACAGTGCTTTTTTTTTCAGACCTAGTAGGCCTAACAGCTTCCTTTTTGTTATAAATATTTTTATATCCTATTTACTTTCACAAAATGATATTCATAAATAATATAATCTAATTATATACATAAAAATATAAAATCTTGCATGTAATGTAGAGGAAAAATAAGAAGGAAGAAAAAAAAGAAAATAATAAAATATTATGTGTTTATATACGTGAATACTTTTGCATGATTATGTTAGATTGCAATACTAACATTAATAAATAGCACCCACTTATAATATTTAAATTGATATGTAAAAAACCAGAAGGCTTTCCATACAATATGTTCAGGAAATTAAAAGTGAATTTATAGAAGAAGATGCCAGAATAAAACCTAATTTCAGATTATTAACCAACCAGACTTATTTGAGTATAATAGAGGAAGAAAGGATAATGCTTTGTAAAATAGGAAAAATATGCCAGAATAAATTGTAAAATCTACAAGTACAGACCTGAGGAAGCACAAAGTCTTTGTATGCAAGAGGTAGTCAGAAGTCATGCAGGATATGGTTAAAGTCTTTATAGGATAAAACTCTCCCACGCATTGTAGGATGTTTGCCATTCTTGGCACTCAACTATTGCTTTCCAGACATAGCCTTCATTCATTGTAACAACCCAAAATACATTCCAAATTTTTTTAATTCCTCCTTATTGTTCTAATTTGTAATACGTAACTTGAGGATTATTGTGACGTGCCAGATTATAAAATTTAGGAACATTTTAGAATATTTTGGAAATTTTAATTGACAGCAATGTCGAAAATTAGTAAAGTGCAGAACTTCAATTTGCCCAACTTTTGGCCATGAATCAAATTGGTCTTATGTTGGGAAGCAAAGGAGCTTCATGAAAATTAACAAAATACATTAGATAAAATAGTAATAGATTCAGATACTACAGATTTAGACCAAAATTGGCCAAAATCCTCTTGGTTCTGCTTCAAGGGCCTCCCAGCTGAACATTCCCTTTCTAACACTAATACTGAACGATGGGATATGAAAAAACATTGCTTTTATTTTAGTGAACTTTCATTAGTATTTTCTAGTTACTAAGATGTATGCTAGGTAGCCATGGAAGACACCTATATAATCTAATAAAGATTCCTCCTTTCAGCTTTTTAACTTTCTTGACTCTAATCTGAAAGATTAAGGACATGTGGCAATCTCAATCTTAATAAACCAGTGTAGCCTTATCATCTTTGAATTAATCTGAATTTTCTTGGCATTAAATTGTATTTTCATCCTGGGCTACTTGTGGTCATGCATTTTATAGATTTATTTTCTGTTCTATCAAACAAGTCTTGAGTTTATTAGTCTTCATTTTTACTCTTTCAGTTTTCAAGGCAAATTTTTTATCATGCTAGCCAGACAAACACACTAGAAGAGTCATCACGCTGGAATGGGCATGCAGGGAGTCCACAGTTTGAGGCCGAACAAGAAAAAAGATATGACCACCAGGGGGCAGTAAAACATATGAATTTTATTTGGGCGGCCCCTTGACAGGTTTGCATGTGGAGAAGTCTCTCACCACATGAGACTGTCCAGAGGTTAGAGGAGGGAACAGGGGTGCCATCCAGAAGGACAGAAGGTCAAGAAACTCCTGGCGAAAAGGAAGATCAAAAAGGGGGCATGTGTCTAGGTGATGTCACTCAAAAGCATGGCGGGGAGTCTGTGGGTCTGAGCACTGCAAAAGGCAGCAGTGGCTTAGGGTGTTCATTCCACTGGGGCTTATCTCAGCTGCGATGACTAGCAGATATGGGGCAGTTTCACGGGGTATGCAAAGCAAGCAGGCTCTAAATGGCAAAATCTGCTTATTATGTTGTATTTAAAACAATTGGATATGTAAAAATTTGAATTTGGCACCAAAGAGCTTTTGAGCCAATGGGTCTCAGCTGCCTGTAAACAACGGAGGGGCCACTGCACCGAGGCCAACTTTGGCTCTTTTATATAACAGGGAGGCTCTGTGACACTGTGAAAAGGTGGGTTTGGAATCAGAGAATCAAGATTTGAGGTCCTTATTTTATCTCTTATTAGCTATATCGGACCTCCGTGAATTCTATTACCTTTAAGAACCCCACATTTCTATTGTGGAACAAGGGGAACACAATAGCCAGCATAAGACTGGGATGAAGATTGAATGAGATAGCACAAGCCGAATGCCAGGTACGTAGTATATGTTCATAAATATTATTCATAGTTGCTTTCGTTCTTTTACATACTTTGAGGTGTGTCATAATTTGAGTGCCCCTTGGATAATTTGAGTCTCAGATAAAAAATTTCCCCCAAGAGTTTGCATGCAGGTAGTTTATTTTAGAAAATGATCTCAGGGAATAGAAGTGGGGGAAGGGGCTGGAGAGAGGGAATCAGAGAAAGAGGGAAAGTTTATGTACCGATGTCTTCTTTTTTTTTTTTTTTTTTTTTTTTTTTGAGACAGAGTCTCACTCTGTTGCCCTGGCTAGAGTGAGTGCTGTGGCATTAGCCTAGCTCACAGCAACCTCAAACTCCTGGGCTCAAGCGATCCTACTGCCTCAGCCTCCCGAGTAGCTGGGACTACAGGCATGCGCCACCATGCCCGGCTAATTTTTTCTATATATTTTTTAGTTGTCCAGATAATTTCTTTCTATTTTTTTAGTAGAGACGGGGTCTCGCTCTTGCTCAGGCTGGTCTCAAACTCCTGAGCTCAAACAATCCTCCTGCCTCGGCCTCCCAGAGTGCTAGGATTACAGGCGTGAGACACCGCGCCCAGCCCCGATGTCTTCTATGATCGGTTTTTGTAGTGGTCACTTGTGGTCTGAGGAGCATATTGAATGTGTCTCATGATTATCCAACAAAGGAGCAGAAGAGAAAAGAATGTATCTATGGACATCACCCTCCACTCTGCCCAACTGATCGAGGATTACTTTTTGGAATATTAACTCCTTTCCACTTCTCGTTTGCACATGTGTGAGTGCCGGGTGGTTCCCAGCAGCAGTTCAACAACACTAACACTATAAAGCCAGAGGCCCAAGGGCAGAAAGCCATAGAAATGGTATCACTGGGGTGAGATGCTTTGTGGTTATAACCTGCATGAAGTTGGTTGCTGCAGCAGTGGTTGGAATACAAGATGGGTCAGGAGGTAGGTAAAGGGAAAGCACGAATGCTAAGCTGAACTAGTCAATAATGGGCAAAACCATCTTGGGAAGAATAGATCATTTTTTATAAAACCACCAGCTAGCTCATTGATTTTTCAGCTCTGAGGTATAACGTTTTTGTGGGCTGCATGCTCTACAATTCTCCTTGATGATTTTGGAGGAGAGCTAATTTTAGATCTTTCCAATTGTCTACTTCTCAGTAAGCAGACAAAGTGATAAAACACATGATTTTTCTATTCTGTTTAGGTTCTTTGGTTTGCAAGAAATTAATGCTGTCTTACTTGACTTAAAGCATTAGTGATTATTTAGGAGGATGCATACGTACAAGAACCCAGGACACATCTTGAGACAGGCACATTTAATTTATGCAACTTCCATTTTACTGGCTTTTCTAAGAGGGGATAGGAATGGAACATTTAAAATGTGCGAGACATTCCTGTAACTGTTCCACTCAATTAGCATATGCCAGGAATAAGCATAAGCTGGAAAATGAGAATTTGCTATTCCCTTGGTCATTCCTTTCTCCTAGTGAAAATATCACATGAAATTCTGGGAGATTATAGTGCTTAAAGAAGCATATTTTTCCTACGAAATTTCTTCTAAAAGCAAGACAGCCACTTCATCTAGTACTCAATGAAAGAAACTATGAATTGGTTTGAAGCTGGAAGAAAAAAGAAAAAGATATTTCAGTGTCTATAATGCCATTCTTCCAAAGGATTTTCAAGGGAAATGATAACTGTATTCGATTTTGTCTCATGAGATCACTGTAGACGCCAAATTCTGAGTCAAACGTGATGCAGTTGGCAAGCCAGACGAACAGGAGGGAAGGACCACCAGAAACACAAGGGCCCCTGACCTGCTTCTCTCTCGCTTTGTTATTTCACCCTTTCTGTGCTGCTGACCATTCTCTCCCTTGATGCTGCTGCTTTCCCTCAACTTCGGCTTACTCAGCGTTTCGCCGTATCAGAACTGACACGGATCGAATTCTGTTTCAAGTCATTCTTTCATCATCTCTCCTTCTCGTAATGGCCTAATTCTTTGGTTTGGTTTTGTTTGTTTATTTTAGCTTAAATTCCTGAGAATCCATTTGACTCAACCCATGAGTTTTTTGTTTTTTTTTTTTTTTCAGGCTACAGCACCTCAACTGTTGCTGACTAGCCTGAAAATTTACTTTGTGGGGGATCGTCGTCCCACAGATCCCGTCATCTTTTGGGATAAGGCAGGGGCATGGGGTCTACATAGGGTTTTTTAAACAACTAACAGAGACTACAGGTGAGACGGTTTTATGCAGAAAGGGGCTGTGGCTCTGACAGGCAATCTGAGAATCGGTCTATTTCCCCAGTTATTTAGTACAAAGAATCTTCTCCACGGTACAGTGCTGTATATCATTCAGATCAAATTGCAGCTGGAATTGAAACTTCTTTAGCAAGCATTTTTTTTATTTTTTTTATTTTTTTTTATTTCAGCATATTATGGGGGTACAGATGTTTAGGTTACGTATGTTGCCCTTACGCCCCCTCCCCCCTGAGTCCGAGTTTCAAGCATGATCCGAGAGATGGACATGCTAGCAAGCATTTTTTATCTAAGGCTCCTTGCATTTGTTTCTCCTCTTCTTATTTTGAAACTTTCTAATAGTCCTCAACGTAAAAAACAAACAAACAAAAAACAAAAAAAAAACCCAAAAAAGCATGATTTTAATACTCTGACATTTTTACTTAACTTTCTTTTGATTGTTAAAATAATGAAAAAAACCCTCTTATTCTAAACTTCCTTGCAAACCAAAAGAGAAAGAATAACTTAAAAGTTGTGGGTATCACAATTAAAGTGCCTCTGGCATTTTGAGAATGTCCTAAGCTGAAGAGGACAAGGGCTTAGTCTCAATCCAGGGCTCGGTGGCGACGCGGGCATTGACATCTACTTGAAATTCCTCCACTTTGGGCAGTACTCGATTGGCTTTAACTAAAGGTATTTGTTTTATTAGAGCAAAGTTTAAACAATCCTCTCTTTAGAATATTGTTCCAAAATAGTGAGAGAAATATTACCATTTATTATTCTATATTAGCCAACTTCTTGAGGATTTTGAGTATGTTTAAAGTGGACAGCGTATAAAAGAAAAGATAAATGCAATGGTATTTTTTGTGAAAGAGAGAGGAAAAAATCCATCAAAATTTAATTTCTGTGATTTTTTTTACTCCTTAGACACAGCTGAACATGTTTTTGTGGAATGTAAAATATATTCTAGTATTAAGTTAAATGGTTTTAGGATTTATATATATTCTTCTGCTCTGTAAGTGCTTCAGGACATAGATCATTGCTGAGAGAGGCGGTCTTATTATATCTTCAAGTGATAACAGTATGTTCAGGTATTTTACAGTATATATTAATTACATGTCACCTATCTTTCCAGAATGTACTATACTGTATAGACAATAGCAAGAGTTTCTCAATGTCATTATGAATTATAATGATGCAAAATTTGAATCAGTGAGTCAAGATTTAAAATGTATTCATCCAACCATTCTTTCATCCTTATACAATTAATAAATGCCCAAAGTGCATGGGGGAGGGGGGAAGAACCTGTTTGTGTTTGAATAAGATGCAAAGATGAGTAAAACAATAACCTTAAAGAGGAAGAAAGATATGTATAAACAATTATAATACACAACAGTATATTTTAAACCTCATAGTCGTAACAAAGGTAGCAATAACATGGTTTCCGAGTTGACTATGCAGGAAACTTTCTGGATACATGGTCAGGAAAAGCTCCACGAGGAAACAGGCATTTGGGATGGTCCTCCAGGGAAGGGTAGAAGATGAAGGGGTATTGGGCAGGAGGAAGAGAACTGCAGGCAAGAGGAATGGTATATTGAAGGGGAAGCATAAAAAACTGGGGAAAGTTTATGATAAATATAGAGCTGATAAAGGAAAATTCTGCACAATAGGGCTGAAAAGGAAGAAAGAGGTAAATGTGTTGGATACCTTGAATGCCAAGCTACGTTTTGGTTATTTCCTTTGTTCAGTGGATGGGGCATAAATAGGTTACCAGATGTTTCAGCAACTAATCTCCCACAAAACAACATGTGAGGCCTTTTTGAACCCTGAGTCTGCATAATATGGTTAGGTACTTATTCGATTATACCTTAAAAACAAAAAATATTTTGCTCTATGCATCTGAAATTTCCTTAGAGTAGGGCAATACAGCCCCAAATATGGAAAACATGAACTATTCTAAACTGCCCCATATTTTATATATTACATTTTCTTCACAAATTAGCTGGAGTAGAAGTCTTTTCTTATTATTCGATGTGATGAATCACTGCAGGGCAAAACCACAGTTCATCCCATAGTAGGTCAGGCTCAACTGAGAAGAGCATCTCAGTGAAGCTGGGAGATTGCTGTGTTTTCAGACCTTGGTTCTCAGGAGAACAGAGGAGGAGAGAAGGAGGGGAAAAGGTAGTTGTTCTACGGGCAATGCAAGCATCTCTACCTGGCAGGTGTTCACACAGAGATGTCTGGTGTTTGATATGAGTAGAAAATACTAACTGCCATTAGCTAAGAGATATGGCTTCATTAACAGGCCACTGTCATTTGTTGTCTGGGTCCCCTACTAAGGTATAGTTGAAGAGATCCAAAGAATAGTAGAAGCTTCAATAAAAGAAAATTAAGTACATTTAGACTTGCATATTGAGAGCTTATGAAACTAGAGGGGTTTTAAACAGCTTTGGTAGGAAGAGGAAACAGTGCAATCAATGTAACTCAGCTAGAGGGATATTTTGCAAGCCAAATGCAGCATACAGAAGTTCAGACCCAGGGAGGTAATCAATAAATATTTATTGATGATGATAAGCATCAGAAGATGGTTTAAAACTCATGAAATCTTAGCCAGGCAGAGTGGTGCCTGCCTGTAGTCCCAGCTACTCTTCGGGAGCTGAGGCAGGAGGATTGCTTGAGCCTAGGAGTTCAAGACCACAGTGAGATATGATTGTGCCACTGCACATCAGTCTGGGCTGCTGAGCAAGACCCTATCTCTAAAAAAAGAAAAAGAAAAACTCATGAAATCAAGCATATGTGTTTTTATTATTGTGATTTTTTTAGATCTAGGTGGTTCCAGCCACTGCTTTAAGGTTCATATAGTAAAGCAAAATGTGCTATTCTTTTTGGGCCTCAGTTTTCTCATTTGTAAAATAAAAAGTTTGGACAAGAGTCACAAAACTACAGCCCAAGGGCTAAACCTGATGTGTTATCAGTCTTCATAGATACATTTTTATTAAATACAGGCATGCCTATTTGTTTATGTATTGGCCATAATCATTTTTGGGTTACCATAACAGAGTTACATAGTTGCAACAGAAACTAAATGGCCTGAAAAGCCAAAATTTTTACCCTTTGGCCCTTGTAGAGTTTGCCGACCCTGGAACTGGATGATCTTTTAAGTCAGTTAAAACAACCACAAGTCTAAGAGTGGATTCCAGTGTTAATCAGGGCTGTGGTCTGCTACGCAATTCATAAGAGGAAGACTTCCAGAGTATAACATATTTGTATTCTTGATAAACACCGGATTGAGGGATCTGTGTGTGCACAGATAATTAGCAAGTACCTTGAAAACCACAGCCTCCTCTTCTAAAGCAAAACAAAGTCTCACTAACTATTCTCCTTTCTTTTCCTGGGACTGCACGATTATTGCTGCATTCAATTTGATTAGTTCAGATTTCATTAACTTGAAATTTGTTATAATTCAGGCAGACCAGACTACAATATATCATTGTTACTTTTTTTCTGTAAGTATTCATTGAGAAAAATTTTATAGGGAAATACTTTACCTTACAAACTAACCCCTTTAAAATATAAATTAATTGTTGGTGGCCCAGTGTTCCCCCTAATATTTTCTGTTAGTTGTTGAAACAAATTCCAAAGAAATTCCCTTATGAAAACCTCAGTTTGCCATTTGAATTGGAGACTAAATGTCCTGTGCTTTGGATTTAAAAGACCTAGGTCCCAATTCCAGGTCTGAACCTTTGTCAGCTTCCTTAATATCTTTAATTCTCATGGCCCCCAAATATATTGATCATCCTTTCATCAAGCGGTGGGGACTATGTATCTTCCCTTTCAGTCTGGGTGGCTGCGACTCTTCAATCCCTAGAATAAGGCAGATATCGTGTAGCACAATGACCTCCGGGTTCATCCACGTCCCAAATGGCAGGATAGGATTTCCTTCTTTTTTATGGCTGATGTTGATTGGTTTGTGGTTGTCATTACAACACATGTATATATCAAATCATCACATCGTACACCTTGAATATATACAATTTTTGTTAATTATACCTAAATAAAGCTGGGGGTGGGTGGGAAATAGAGTATGGCACAAGTGTTTTCTGCATAGACGGTGGACTCTGGAACATTTGCAGTCAGATCCCTGAGCTACCAGGTGGACATGCCGTGGGGAAGACAAGCCACTCAGTAGTGTTGTTCTTCAGTGGTCTCTGCCTTGGAGCGTGACATGAGTGTGAAAAGACCAGGCGATTCCATCTTCCCATGCTTGAATTTCCCCAGCCTTTGAGTCTTCCCAGATGAGCATCCAGATATTGTAGAACCAAGAAAAGCCATCACTAAAGAAAATAAAATATAAAATAAAAATAAAATAATGGTATTTTTAAGCCACTAAATTTGGGGTTGGTTTGTTTAGCCACAACAATAATCAAATTGTTCTATCATTTGCAAAATAGAAACCATATTAATAAATGTATAATTGTGTTGGGAAGACTAAATTAAATAATAATAAAACATGCTAAAAATGCCTGATCTATAATAAGCAGTAAATTGTCACTATTAATGTACATTTCCTGAAAATGATTATTTAATTCAACTTTTGTGACTAGGTTCTATATTCCTTTTATGGCTTCTCTGCAGTACCCACATGGCCAGTCTCACTACTACACAAATGGAAACTGTGGATTTAAGAATATCAAGCTCGGACATTCAATAAAGCAGACTGGTTGCTAAGACTTATATGTACTATCCAGGAAACTAAAATGTAGATGAGAAGTTAAAATTAATTATTTGTTTATTTACTCATTTGTTCAAATAAAGATTTATCAAATGTCTACCATGTGCCAGACCCTCTGGCACAATCCGTGATAAACAGCCACAGGAAAAACATCTGCTTTATCTTTGGCCCAACAAAATAGTTACTGAAGTTCTTGATTTAATAACACAATCCTTTTCAGCAAGGAGTTTGTGATCCATCTTGCATCTTCCCAGATCAGACAGACACTTGTGTACATCATAAGGTAATAAACAATCACCAAATCTCAGGACTTCCTCACATTGTGAAGTCAGATTCAAGTGTTTCCTGCAAGTTTATGTTTTTATTTTTGGCTTATCAGTAAATAAGGAATTGCAGTTTGTGTGGCAGAGACTATGGGTGAGCAGTATGAGATTTAAATGCACGGTGAATCGAAGTGACATTTTTTATCCAAAGCAATTCTGTTCAAAGCCGCGTCATTTGAGAAGGGCCCTGGAACTGATGAGGACGACTGTGCATTGAGACCACTCTCGGTAGACAAATTGTCCCACATTTAAGCTTGCAAACAAGCACTGCGGTAAACAATCCTTTGCTTCAGGATCGTAATTCAACTTGCTATTTGTTCCTTTTGAAGACATCCATACCGGTTAGTTAAATTAGGCAGTAATTCTTTGATTACATGGTGCCATCCTAATGGTTATGATCTTTTGCAGAACTCTTAACAGATTACATGGGATGGGTGTGAAGAGATGTCATAGGGACTGGGGGGAAGGTGGAATTAAGCAGAAATTTGTTGGCCAAGAGGCTTCCGTCTTCTCCATCCTTCAGACATCGGTAGAAATAGCAGAGAATGGTAGACTGGGAGGAATGGGGATTTGGGGTAGATTAAATGCCAAGCACTGTTATAGGCACTTTATGTACATTTTCTCATTTAGTCTTCATGATAACCCTATAAGGGAAATGTTTGTATTTCATTATCCAGAAGGAGAAAATGAAGCATAGATTAGATAACTTGCTCAATGTCAAACAATTTATGACCTTTTGAAGTGTGAGGATACAGATGTCTCCCAGGAAGAGCTGTTTAAACCCATAAATCAAATGATTGAATAGTAGGCAGAAATATATTTACTATATTCTTTTAGAGTATTTTTACATGGTTTTAAATAATCCTTAAACACATTATAAAAGGACTGCATACTCAAAAAGAATTGTAAAGTAGTAGCTGATAAAGAGTTAAACTAACATTACCTTCAATCCTACCACCAAGAAATAATCATTGTTAAGATTCCGACGGACTATGTTTCCTTACAATCTTTTTGCTGTGTTTATGACTTAAAAAGCCTCCCCCCTTATACTACAGGTAATACATACTTATTTATGAAAGACAGAAATTTATAAAAAAAAAAATAAACCAATAATTCACAATCCAGATATGTTAACATTTAGAGAAATTTTTATATAAAATGTACATATGTATTCATATGTATAAATGTGTCACGTGCATAATTTCTATATGTTGATATATATTTTCTACCAAATTGGCATCATACCCTATATACAATTTTATGTGCTTATAAAGATGTTATTGTCTTGATAGGAAAATCGTCTATTTAAATCAGATTCATTATGAGAGAGAAAAAGAAGAGAGGTAGAAAAGAAAGAGAGGAGGGGAGAGCAGGAGAGGAAGAGAGGGAGGAATGAGACAGAGAGAGAGAGAGAGAGAGAGAGAGAGAGAGAGAGAGAGAGAGACTAGTCACATTAGTCATAGTACTTCTGGCTTTACCAGCCTCTAGTGTAACTGCAATAATTCATCTTCATCTATGTTTTTCTATTATATTTAAGTCTCTATGACACATCATTATCAAAGACTATGTCCACATTAGGAACACATTTATGTTGCATTTAACAGCACGGAAGCCAATTGATAAGCCTTATAATCACAAGACATCTCCCAATGTCGCTATCACCATCACGTGACATCATGATCACCAACACTGTTATCATCCGGTGCTTGTTGAGTGCTTAATTCTGCCAGTTCTTCAGAATTTATGTGAGACATGTCATTTAATCCTCACCACCCTCTAAATAGAACAATTTTTAATTTCATTCTGCAAGTAAGGGATCTGAAATTCAGAACTATTAGGTGAATTTCCGAAAGTCTTACAACTAGGAAATGGTTTTGAATTTATGTTTTCTGACTCCTGAGACCATGACTGCAGTTCTAGAAATCATACTACACTGACTGGTTGGTTAAAAGTTGGGATTGTAGCTTAGGTATTTGCTATATAGATTGATAGTAGCATCATAGACTACAGAAACACAGAATTGTAATATTTCAGAAATAGAAAGTGTCTTGCTTGATAGCCACAGGTCCTAATATTAAACCATGAAAGTCAGAAAGTGACTTGCCCAAAATCACCCTGCAGGCTGTAGATTTATATCACATGACTGCCAGGTCAGTATACTATAAACTTAAAAACAATCCATAACATAGAATGGCAGGAAAGTCAGTGCTCTGAAATAATAGCACTGAGACAATTTCCAGGTCCAACTCTGTCATGGATTTGTCACGTGACCTTAGTCTAGATATTTAATTTCTCAAAACGTCAGTTTTTTTTTTAATTCTTTCCCTTTTTTTTTTCTTATTAAAAGAATGGGGTTAGAATCAGTGAAACCCAGAGGAAAAAGGCTAAAATAGAGGCTTTCAAGCATTAGATCTTCTTTCCTTGGGTAAATCATTTGGCCTCTTCAACGTTTATTTATCCTATACTTAAAACAGTGATAAGAATAGTCCCTACTCAGGGGTTAATGTAAGGATAAGATAAGATAATCTAAACAAAATGCCTGACTCCTCATATGCACTCAATAAATGATAGTTATCTAAAGTCCCTTCAGGTTCTAAAATTAAAGTGTTACAAATCTGGAAATACTCACTGAATATCTACCATGTCCCCAAGGTCACCTACCAATACCAACTCTGAAATACACATTGCTTATAGAAACTCTTCCTTTTCATGTCCCTGAATGTTAGTTCTTTAATTTGAAAGAGTAATTTTTAGTCCACGTTTTTGTAGATCTTGGAGAGAGAGAGAGAGAGAGAGGGTGAGCGAACACACACAGAGACGATTTTAGTACATGCCCTTCACAAGGTTAAATCACTTAATTAAATCTGTACTAGCTCTTTTCTCTCTTAGAATTTGTATTTGAAATCTCTTCATTTTAAGAATTACATCTAGATTTATGGATTGTTTCATTTTCCTGGATCTTTTCTAGTTAAACTTTTGCTTTTTCAAGGTAAAAGCAAGCAGGCATGCTATTGTCTTTGTAACTATTAGCAGAAAGTAAGAGCTGTGCTGTGGTGCTCTTAACCGATGTGGTTCTGACATTCTGCAGTTTGGAAACATCTTACACTACATGTCTGCCTTCGGGTGGCATTGTCCTGTTCTTCTCAATTACATAAATTATTGGTATATGTTGATGTATTGATGATAACTAATTATTGCTTTCAACTTTGTCTTCAAATATTAAAAGAAAGGAAAAATGATGAAGCAATCATTAAGTACATCCTTAAAATAAGAGTCTATACTTAAGTCTTGAGTTTTTAGTTTTCTTACATCTTTCATTTTATCTCAAAATATTCCTTGGTGACTCAAATATATGGAAAGCATGGTATAGAAGGTCGGATTGCCTCTCTAAATAAGGCATACTTCTGAATATTAGAAATTTATGAAAGTAAACCCCTTTACCCCTGTTAAACCAAAGAGATTAACCTGTTCACTAAACAACGTTTGGGGACAGAAAGATGACAAGATGACACTATTCTCTCTGCCCAAACATATTAAATGGTTTCCATTACATAGGATAAAATACACAACATGCTAATGGGTGATAGCCACATCTATCTGGTTAGGCTCTTTCAGGTGGCAAGATCGGAGATTTACTAAGTCTATGGGATTAATTTTGAGGATACTAAAGGAAATCAGGATGCTCAGAACCCACCTTAGTAACTCTTCAGTGATATCTTATGGAGATTACTCAGATTGTCTTTGCTTCTGGACTGCCTTGTATGCTTCTATAGCAATTCCTAACTGTAGTTTTATTTATTAGTACTCATCTTGTACCAGCTACTGTGTCATGCACTTTATGTGCATCTATGCAATCTTGCCTTCAAATACCCTAAGACAGAGTTTCTAATAGGGTTGGTTAGTTGCTCAGTATGTAATTCTAAGTGTCCTTTCGGGCCGAGTTCTTATCTCAGGAGATCTCATAGCTAATGTTCTTTCTGTGTATAACTTCTTTTGGCTCAGGATTTGAATCAGTAGGCAACTGCATGATTACGTGACAAAGCACAAAACATTTCATCTGTTAGATCAAGAAACCTCTTTATCTCCTTCACTGAACAGGAGCCACATAGCAAATAGGCACATCAAAGCTTCTTTCTGATTAGGGAAAAAATGGAAAAATTATAGATACTATTACTAGCAGTACCAGTGTTATTATCATCATAATTGCTAACAGTAGGAATTATTTCAATCGCTTCTTATATTAAAACCTTTCTCCTTTAAGATGATGAAACTTACTGACATGCATTTATGTCACGATATCTTTACAGGAAACATCTAAGGGAGAAATTGATGCTTTATACATGTAATTAAAAAGTTAGGGCTTTAGAAGCTCCTCTTGGGTTTACTGTACATAACCTGTTCTAATTTTGGGAAAGCAGAATGGAGGGACGGCTAAAACTACATTTGAAGATAAGATATTCGTGGGAGCAGATAGTGCCAGGGCTTTTATTTTGCGATTTGTTCACTCAAGTTTAGCACAAAAATAATTCCTTCTGAAAAGAATGTGTTAGTATTCTTTAAACATGTAGAATTCTTTTTCTTGTTATTTTATTTTTTGAAAGCTTCTATTCCTTTGGATGTCAAATGCACCTAATTAGTATAAGTTGATGTGTGAATCTTATTCCATTTCTTAAGACAAGAGGGGAAAAGTCTTATTAGCATAAAATCTAGTCGTGAATTTTAAAGCACAGCTAAAAAATAAATCATCATGCATCTTAATTAAACAAAAAGTTTATTTGTAGAATGACAGATAAAATTAAGGGTTTTTTTTAATGCAACTATGTGTAATGTAATGAAAAATATGTTTGAAAATGAGTCGGGACATCTACATGCTGGTTCAAACTCTCCCGCTAACTATTTTTGTGATATTTTTTAATATTTGGTGCTTTAATTTAAGTTTCCTTATCTTAAAAATGGTGTATTTTGATTAAATGATTTCTGTTTCCTCCAAAAAGTTTTGGGAATGCACAGTATTACATACACATGATACATTTGAATCAGTTTTTCTCTCCCCTTACCATCCCAAAAATACCATGAAAAATAATTAAAAATTGTTGAAAGGACTTAGATTTCTAATCGTGAACATTATTTATATGATTGTATATAATCAGACATTCATAGGGATTTAAGGAAACATTTGGCCCCTGATATATGTTGGTATCTTTCTGGTACTTTCACATTTCTTCCTAGTAAGACTTTGTTAAGTATTGGGTCACCCAACTGAATTTCGAAATGAAGATACCCTCAGCCCACTAAATCTAGAAATAAAATTCTCCCCTACAGATTGTATCCCAAGTTCATTTATGACTCTTCTGCCTTCACTCTGCAGTACGCCCTCTACCTGCACAACTCAAATATATAGAAGATTTTGCAGCAATATTGAATGCTGAAGATCACCTCTCACAGGGCAAAGTTTTAAGCATTTTGCAAATTCCACCCAGAAGGGAAAATCCTAAAACTTTAGCAACTGCTGTGATCCCTTAGGGATGGACATGACAGCTGTTTTAACAGCTGGAAAGTCACATCTTCCAACAGCTCAGCAAAAGAGCTATAGACTGCTGAACGTATCAGAAAGAAAGTGTGCTTGAGCAAACTGTCTTAGAACTTCCACAAGACAAATTGATCTAACAGCTTTGCTCCTCTGAATAGTTTGCAACCATAAGCTGTCAGCAGGTCGGATCTAAGACCTGGGAATGTTTCCAGCTCTCCATTCCTCCTAAGTCCCTCGTAGGGACTCTCAGAGTAGGAACGCTTTAAGGGGAATGAAAGCTCCTACTTGATACTTAGCATCACTGATCTAAAAAGAAAATGATACCCAATCAATTGTATTTAATGAAAGCTGACTGAAATACTATGTGGGAAAGGGGAGGGGAAAAGGCTCTTAAGAGGTTTTATAGAAAAAGTCATAGACATAGACCAGGAAACAAAGATATATATATACAGTTAACCATTGAGGACAGTAATATGAATGTTTTGCCCCATTTTCATCACCAGAGCATGATGTCTTTTTAACAAATGTCTAGACATAGTTTTTAGAATATTATTCATGTGTTCATTCATGCATTATTCATTTATATATTCATTCATTCATGCTTTCTATATACTTAATGAGCACTTATTACAGCAATCATCTACTGAATAACACTAACCCCGGATTAGGTGCTAAAATATACATTATCTGCCCTCACAGAAACTGGGAGAATTCCAGGCAAAGTGAATAGTATGCACAAATGTCCTTAAGGAGAAAAACAAAAAAGAAATTATGAATTAAAAGAAAAAATTATGGTGCTAAAGTATACAGGCAACAGCAAGCCAAGACTTTAGGCTACATTAACTTTAGATTTTATCCTAAATATATTAATAGTTAGAAGCTTTGGAAGCTTTAAACAAGAAGAGAAAAGAGACAAGATTATCATAGATCTTCTGACAACTGAATGGAGATTTGGAGGAGTGGTTGCTGGATACGATGGAAAATCGGCTTTAGGATATAAGTTAGGAAGCTATTGCTGTGGTCAAGACAGGAGATGCTGCTGCTCCCATGGCCAGATGTGGGATTATAGAGAAGTAAACAGATTTGAAAGACAGAGGAAGTATAATGTATGGGACTTGGCTATCCATTTGTGTCTTTGTGCATAAGGAACAATCTAAATTATTAATTTTCTCAAATCTAGAATTGTTTTAAAGCAATGATTTTACTGAGAGTTAATATAAATGGCTACAAAGTAGTACTAATTTCTTTGATATCTGCTCTCACACACACATATATATACATACATATATAATTACTTAATTATATATTATTTAAATTTCTATATTTGTATGTAAAATAATCTATGAATAAAATATTAATTAAATTATATATTTAATTCAAGGTTCACAAAGTGTCACAAATAATTATAACACATATATACAGATATACGATTATGTAATTATTTGTAACTCTTTGTGAAGCTTAAATAAAATCTAATGATTTCAATATTATGATAAAAGAATTGTCTTTAAAACACATGTTTAATATCAACTGTCTCTTATTCCTCTGTAGTAGAGGTTGACGAACTGTGGACCTTGTCCCAAATTTAGCTCAGTGCTTGTTTTTATAAAAAAGATTTTATTAGAACATAACATTTTATTAGAACATCCCAACATTTGGGATGCCAAATTCTGAAAAGAGGTCCATCTCATATTTAAGAATTTAAAAGGCTGTCTTAAATGCGGCAAGCTGAAATGTTAAAATATTTGGAAAATAGATAATTTAAGTCAAATGAATGTTTGTAAGTGTTTTACATGGAGAACAGTGTATACATCACTGGGTATCTAAATTACACTATTACAGTTAAATAAATATACAAACTTCTCTATTCCATTTCCACCTAGCCAAGAATGGATTATACATTTTCTCTCTATATTTGTAGCTGCTGAAATATTTCTGATCCTACCTAGATATCTCATAGCAAAAAGAGAGGCTTTAAATTTTTTTCCTAAAGGCCTTTCATCTTGATTACTTGTTATAAAACCATTAGCCAATGTCAAATCAATTGGATTTTATCCCTACAAAAATAAAGTTTAAGTTTGAATTAACTTCTTACCAAATTATTTTCACAAAGCATGAAATTATCTCAGTGCTGAGAATCACCAACTGAAATTATAAACCCCTGTCAAAATTTTCCTAATTAGTCATTATTCGTGGCAACTGGCCCTTTTTTTTTTTTTTCCTTTGCACAGCTGAAGCTATGTGCATTGTGCATTGAGAAAAAAATGATACCTCTAACCAATTGTTACTGGAATCTGGCCGAGTGAGAAGATCCTCTTACAGCTGAGAAATTCATTGTGAGATGTGTTAAGCATATCCTTGACAATGACAGCAGTGATAGCCACATTCCCCTTGTCAGTAAGTACCATGACAGAATCATTAGAAAGCTCTAGCAAGGTGTATCCTATAGACCACTCTGAATGTCAATGGTGCCATTAAAAGGCAATTGTCTTCACAAAGGAGTGAGGATCTGAGTTTTTACTGTGTCTACACCTTCCTTGGTGTTCTTTAACATCTTTGGTGACTTAATGCAAAACTATTCATTTTTTTAACATTATGAAACTAATATATATATATATTATATATATGAAGAGAGGGGGGAGAGAGAGAAAGAAAGAGAGGGAGGGAGAAACTGGGGAGAGAGATTATTTCACAATGCATCGAAAGTCCTTATTAAGCAAAAAGAAGGGTCTCTTTATTTTCATTATTTTCTTTACTCATCAAACACCTAATATAAGCCAGCCCTGAGGATGCAAAAGTGAATTCTGACCTGGTCTCTGATATCAGTAATTAACAATTAGCTAGGTGAAAAAGGTAGGAGAGTCAGACAGGAGGAACCATGTGTGCCAAAGCTTGAGGTGGAAAAGAGTGCATAGTGCATTTTATTAATATTTGTGCCTTAAATAAAATCTAAATTCTTAATAGGGGCCTACAAGGTCCTGTGTCATTAAGCCCCTCCCTCCCTCCTGACATGGAATTATTCTGTTTTTTGATATGATAAACTACTTTCCATCTTCCCATCTCATGACCTTTTTCTTTTTTATGGAGACAGAGTCTCACTCTGTCACTGGGCTAGAGAGCAGTGGCATGATCATGGCTCACTGCAACCTCAAACTCCTGGGCTCAAGTGATCCTCCTGCCTCAGCACGTGCCAGACTACAGGCATGTGCTTCCATACCCGGCTAATTTTTATAATTTTTGTAGAGACAGGGTCTCGCTCCTATTCAGGCTGGTTTTGAACTCCTGACCTCAAGTGATCCTCCTGCCCTGGCCTCCCAGGGTTCTAGGATTATAGGCATGAGCCACTGTGCTCAGCCCCATCTCAGGGCCTTTGTATTAATAGTTCCCTAAGCCTAGAAATGTTTCTCCAGTCTTTTGGTAAGGAAAGTTCCTTCTTAAACTTCAGATCTGTGCTTCAATATCACTTTTTTAGTAAGCCCTGTCCCCAGCCCTGGACTAATTCTGTTACCACTCCTTCCTTATTTATTTCATCATACCTACTATGAGCCATAATTTTACTTGGTTATTAATTAACTTACTTATTATCTTTCTCACCCTTCAGACTTTAGTTACCATTTTCACTGTGATCCCAGGGACTGCCACAGTGCCTGGTTTGTGGTAGAAATATAATGAATTCTTCTAAAATGCATATTCTACAAATCTAGTGGATAAAATCCAGTGATAACGCTGGACAGTTCATCAGAAGAAAAATCATGTAGATCATGAAGATCTTGTTAATAAAGACTTTAAAGTTTATTTTAAAAGCAATAGGAGGCTTTGGATGATTTTTAAGCTGGGGAGTTAAACTGTTGAATTTCATAGACCATCCTTTCCTCTCTTTTTTTTTTTTTTTTCACTTTTTTGTAATCACTCCTTTCTTGCTGGTATTATAGACTCTGGTTTCTAATCTCTGTGTATAAGAAGACATAGGCCTCCTTGTTTCCATAGGGATCTGTGACTTAGCTTATTTGCATGTTCCAAGAGCAAACCCCAAAACCAGCTCAATTTTGAGTGGGCTGAGGTTGCTCAGACTCATGAAGATGGTTTCATGTAAGGCAGAGATTGGAAACTGGGAGGCTCTTTGGCTACCTCAGAGGAGTCTGTGGCTTCTGTCATATTGTCTGACTGTAGCACAAAGCGCAAGGTTTATTGTTGGTGGTTAATGGTCCATGTATACATGCGTAAAACCTTAGCCAAAAGAAATCATATGCACATGAGTTAAATCTTAACTGTCACAGAAAACGCATTAGAAAATAGATACATCAATTCTCCTTCTCTGATTAACATTTTTAAAAAATCCACTGAACTATTTATTTTTAATACTTTTATTTTATTTAAATAGGAAGCTATCACAAAATTTCCATATTTATTTTTAGCAGAAGTCCTTTTAGTGAGCTATTCTGTTCAACAATTCATGAGGAATGTGATTTTTAAAAATAATGCCTTCTCCCTTCCTTCGTAGTCAGAAAGCATAGTCATTTAAGGAGTGAAGCTAATTTTATTTCCTTTTTCATTTTATAGACTGCATTTACTACATTCAGCCCCAGGGTAATTACAGTCATGCAAACCTTAAAAACAATTCCAGCATGACTTTTAAGGACAAATTCTACCACTTTCATTATAGAAACTGAACAATATTCTTCCTCCTTCAAATTGCTCTTGGAAAAAAACAAAAACAACATGTTTCTATGGCGAGTTTTGTGACATGATTTGCAAAATGTTGGCATTTTGGACTGAGGAAACAATTATTTCTTGTCTTTCATTGTGTTAAAGTCATCTCTGTGAAACTCTATTCTCAGGTCCATGGCAATTAGAATGACAAAGTAGCTTACTTTTTAATCAAAAGATGTTAAGTCATTAAAACCCCTTTTCCCCTAAATAAACACGTAACTTCTGGTTTTAGAGATGAACAATAATCAACTAAATTAAAAATATATATTGGATGCCTCTGGTTACAAAGCATCAGACTCTGATAGCGTGAATGATGCAAAGATAAGGGAAAGGTGGTTTCTGCCATCCAGGAAATTAATATCGGGTTGGGAAATAGGAAAGACAAATAATTCTGAAATAAGGCCTGAATTTAGTGGTGCTTTAGTAGAGGAGAAAACGTGCATCTGTATATTGTAATATGTGTCAGAGATAACTTAATGCTCCCTATAGGAACTTGTGGCGTTGGTCACATAAAAAAATTTTAAAATGAAACATATTTTTTGTCTTTGTTCAAAATTGGGTAAATAGGAATGGGTCCCTTGGAAAACAGGGTTTCATTACCTGCTCACAAAAGATGCCACATGTGGTTTGAATACCTCTGTGTGTATCTGAGCATGAGAGGTCTCTGGACACTGAAACAATGGAATGTGTCATGTTTCTATCTGGTTCAGTGGCCACAGAAGCTTGATAAACTTCTAACACCCTCTCTTTCCCTCAATAGGGTGGGTATAATCTACTCTAGAATCTCAAATAATGGCCTGGGAGCTTTGCAGGTAGAGACAATTTTCTTCTTGACCTTTAGAACTTTATTATTCATATGACTATGTAACCATAAGGGAAAAAATACACAAAAGATGCCCATTTGTATGAATTAAGTTATTTCATGGTTAGTAGTAATTATGTGGCAAATTTTCTTCTCACCCATAATTGACAGAAATTTTGGAGTTTGCAAGTTGCACCTCTAGTTAGAAAATTAAGCAATAGGACCAAAAGCTAAACTGTACTTTGAATTGTTTCAAAGGACCATTACCATACTATAATGGTTTGAACCAAGCTTTCTTTTCTGGAACTTGATTTTCCTTATAAGAATATTCGCTGAAAAGAGAAAATTGCTTTTATACTAATTAAGGTCAAAAATTGGTTGTAAGTACAATTTCCTTAGCTAATTCCTGAAATAATTAGCCTGCCAGAAGTGTAAAACATCATCAATGATCTTCAGAGCACTTGAGAATGCATCAGTAATACTCATGGATGATGAGAAGCGGGAGAAAGTATCTTGAGCTGCTTTGGGGGGTATTTGTGGTGATAACCCCATCATTTGGTTACCATGAGAATCTAAAATCTTTTCGCTTGTATTATACGACACACAGCATGCTGGAGGCCTACTCCCAAGAAACATTTCCTATCCTAACTCAATCCAATTGAGTTAACCCTGTGGTTGACTTGATCCACATGGGATTGAGCAGGATTTTATTATATAGATAACTCATTAAACTTTGAAAAGTTATCAAAAGCTCTGTTGGATATCCAAAACCCTTACTAGGGTAGGAGTATGAAGAGAATAAATATAACGAACACTTGTTAAACATTTATTTTGTGCCAGGTAATTTTGTCAATGCTTTACATATATTAACTATTAACGTCTAATACAACAAACTCATAAGGTATGCACAACACTCCCATTTTACAGATGAATGATGATTAGAGGTATTTTTTAATTTCCAAAAGTCCTCTACAGTCAGTGGTAGAGCCAGGAATCAAACCAAGTTTTCTCCAAAACCTGTGCTCTTAATCACTATGGCATACTGCTTATAACAGAATTAAGTAGTCTCTGATTGTCAGTTAAAAATAATTATGTGGGATATTTAAACTGTCTTTTCTGCAGTTTACTTAAAATACACATTCTGCTTTTCTTACTTCTTCTAGCAATGCTGTTTGCTGAGTTTTTTAGTTAAGGCTTGCCTTTGTTAAAGAAAAAATTATTCTGACACTAGGCTTTCTTCAAGACTATTCTGATAAGGGTATTATAATAGTTGAGAGAGATTGGGCTCAACTCTGAGTAAAGACAGATGGGGATTTATAGCCAAGGAGGAAGGTGAGATCAGGGAATGAAAAATTTCTAAGAGGAGACATTAAGGGTAAAGAGCTCTTGTTAACTTCATCTAACAAGATTCTTGCTACCAGCAAGCCAAAGGCTTAGACATCACAAGTGGAGAATGAGGAATTTCATCAGATATCGAGGGGGGAGGTTCTCACTAAATTGGCCGAGCAGGTTTGTCGCTAGAGAGGCCAAAGACAGGATGGGGTGAAGGTCAAAACTTAGTTGAGAAGAGGGGTCAGTGGAGATTGATTCAAGTTTGGCCAAGGAGAGAATCCTTCTTGTATGAGAGACATTCTTCTTCCCTCTGAACAACATGTATATTTCTCGTGTGGTCCTCTTGCATTCATTAAGGAACATTGGAGCCACCTGGTGAGACTTGGTAATATCAAATAGAGGTGATTTTCTGGATGGTGAGACATCAGGCATTTAGTCAGTGGGATTTCTATGAAGACAAAAGAAAAACAAAGATGAAATGTTGGAACAGACTTATGAACCCAGCTTCTGAGCCTGGAGAGCAGCCAGCAGAGAAGATTTCTAGATGTGGGGATCAAAGCATCTTCAGGTGGCCAGGTAAGGACAGCAGTGGCAATCTGACAGATTTTCTGGTTTGAAGTTTGAATGTCTTTGGTGATGTCATAGACATCAGTGACAGGGTAATGGTTATTTCCAGGAGAAGAGCGTGGAAGATGCGGGTGTTTGGTGAACTGCTCCAGTGGCCCGCACTGCAGCAGGCACAGTTTGCCCAATCTGTTTGTGGTGGTGAGTTCTTTGCAGTTTGTTTCAAGCTGTCCAGCTTCGACGTCAAAGGCTTCTTTAGATCTTGAGGGAAGGTCGGCTCAAGACAACCTAGAGTCCCAGTAAACATCTGGGCAGTCAGGTTTTAGTTCTCAGTGATGCTAAGTCAGGGGGGTGGGAGACAAATTGGAAATGTTAATTTGGAGTGCTGTAGCCAGATATTGAAGGGAACTAAAAGAATCGAGAATTTGGTAAGGACCGACAAATGCACAAGACAGCAGGACCCAGTCTATTTTACAGGTAGATACGGTAAAAAATAGCATGTATCTTCAGAGGAGGTGAAAAATAGCTCAAAGACAATGAGCAGGAAAATGTAACAACTCACAAAGGTGTGCTATAGTTTTCTATTGAAACATAACATTTCTTTCTATAGTCACTCCCTTTTTTGATGCAAGATAACCAAGTAAGATCATTTTCATTTACAAAATAAATCTAGTCTAATTGTATTTAGCCTGATTATTTACATAAGTGCAGCAAAAAATGGCAATTTACCACATAGACTGTTTTAAGTTTGCTTTGCTGGAACTTTTCATAAGTAATCTCAGATTAGACTTTTGAAAGTGTCTCAAGTCTAGGAAGCCACGCCAAGAAATTGCCAGTAGACTTCACCTACGGTACCTATAGATCTGGGTATATTCTCTTCTTGATGTCCCCCAAATATCCTAAGTTTTCTGGGCCTTCCAGAAATAGACCTTATTTACTCACCTGCTATGCTGGGATTACTATAAATCAGGTACAAGGCTGATTTTTCCAACAGGGCTTTATAAGCATTGGCTTCATGAAATCAATCTTAGCTCTTTAAAACTATCTGTTCATATCTGATTCCACGTATCATCATTCTCAAATATAATATTCATTCCAGTCAATTATTTGGTCATATAACCAATTTTTCAAATTATGAGTTGTTACAAGGAGGACAGATTCTTATTGAACTTATACAAGTAATTATATTGTCAGAAAAATGAGAACACTCAATAAGAGTTTCTGGATTCTGGAGGAATCAGTCAGGAAGAAAAAAAAATGTGTCATTTATACTTGCAAAAGTATAATATACTAATTGCTGTGAATAATACGTAGCTTAGGAGAAAAGAGAAAGGGGTTCCTTATATCCAAAAAATAGAACATTAAAGAACCAGCGATGTTTCCCCCAAAAGCCATGACAATGATAGTCATTTTTTATCAGTTCATTCAGCGTTATGTAATTAATTCTTGTCCTCCTTGATCTTGGTTTAGCAGTTTCAAAAAACATTAGCTTTTCCACTAGAGTTCTAAAAATCTAACTTCATCCCAGTGGTGTGGTCTCAAAGTTATTTAAGCAATTCCGTCAGAACTCTGTACCCCAGAGTTCTTGTCATAGTTTTATTAAACCAACAACATTAAACAAGTCTTACTTGCCCAAGATTTACCCAAATTACATAAACTTAGAAAGCATTTGGTTTAGTGTCTATATTTTGGGGAATTCAAATATTATTTACTTTATATAAGTCTTATTTATCTTGAAATCAATCAGAATAGAGCTTCTTTACAGAATTTTATGAATTAATTTGGTAATACCATTTGGAGGTAGAAAAATATCACAAATACAATAACATATGTACATGCATGCATCACTATACAGACAGATGCAAACTGAGATCTTATAGTGTTCATTCTAAAATTTTAGCCATGAGTAAGATAAACACAATGATATAAAACACACTGGTTTGTATAAAATAATTAGCCCTTATCTTTGTCTCACTTACTATTTTTATCCAAATTGTGTTTCTGACAAACGGGACAAGATTACCTGCTCAATATTAAGGCTAAAACATTTTACCATTATGTGTGAAGGAGGCTTACGGTTTTTCTTGTCCTATCATGTAGTCGCTTTTGGGGGTCCCTGAGTTCCTTGAGAGCCCCAGTCGGGGCAAGAGCCTACAATTCAAGTGGCTGTAGGGAGTTGAGCGATTGGAATGGGAAGAAAAATGTCCGGCAAAGGCTGAATAGAGGTTCTGAAAAGGTAGAGGCTTGAAGGGGGGCAGAACAAAGGATTAGAGGGAACTTAGGGTGAGAGTCAAGGTGGTAAGATGGTGAAAGGAGGAAGGAGGAGCAGAAACAAGGGGAGGGAGAGGTCATACAGGAGCCTATCTGGGGAAGACGTTCAAGTTCCAAATTATCCTTAGTGAAATCGTGCCAGCAAGAAAGGAAGCAGACAGAGTTAGCGCCATAGTGGCAGAACTTACCGTCAGCAGGGTTTTGTGAAAGGGCTGTGGGGGGTTTCAGTCAACTGAGAAGCTCCTATGTTCTTAAATATTCATTCCTCACAAGCAAAGAACCTGGTACTCTCACCCAGCCTCTATGTCCATTGAACATAGGAGTCTCGGACTCTAAACCAGTGTCTGTTCTTTACAGAGAAACCTGGGATGCTAACCCAGCTTCTAAAGTGTGCTTAGAATCTGAAAAATCAAAATCTGTCCTTACTGTGATCTTTGAAATGCAAGATAAATAAACACAATTTGACTGTGGTTACATATGCTTATTTCTTAGCTCATACACCCAAGAAGTCCTACAATAATCCAGGCCTAAGACATGGCAAAATCCAAGTTTTGGCTTTTCCCTTCATTTGTTATCTCTATTTAATCTTTCTTTGTCTTATTCAAAGGTAGGTTCTGTCCAGGTAGCAGCTAAGATGACTCAGTTTGAACTATACAATACAAAGTGGGAAATATATATGGAAAGAAAGACCATGTTCAATTACAGACATACAAACTTTAGGGATCTGGAACTTCCAAGGGAAAATGGTGCAGTTGACATTTGGTTACGTAAGTCCTTAAAAGAGAAAGTAGAAATAAGCGTTAAAAGCTTTGAAAAAATTCAGATTACTTTCTGAACCTCAGTTCTTCAACTGTAAAATGGAGCTAATAATTAAAAAGACTCATAGGAATGTTATAAGGATTAAATACAATAAAGTATGTAAACAATTTAGTACAAGACCTCACATACGCTAAGCATTCAATAGCCCTTAACCATTGTCATTAACATTTTAGCAATGCATTGATGCTACTCCATATGTGTTCTTCAGATGGGTGTCAGTCTGAAAACTGTTCCTAGTCCATGATGAGATAAGTTCTGAAATGGAGAATAAGCATTTATATAATTTTATAGCAATTTGCACATCATTTTATGCCTATTGAATGTAATAATGAAAAAGGGCTTGCATTTTATATGCCTTTGACTTTTTATTTTATTTTTCTAGTAATCTGTATTTATAGAATCGGTACAAAAATATTCATCTGTGGTAGATTTAAGGGAGATGAAAAAGGAGCAACTGTCCTTTACCATAAACGGTTGAGACATGCTGATCCAGACTAGAGACAGAAATCATTGATCCACTGGCACATTAATTCTTCTAACTGGCCAAGAATGTGGTGGCCTGGGCTTAAAAACCACAATAACGCAGCTAAAATGCAGCCTTTTCTTGCCTACCATAGTTTCTTCTCTCTTTACAGTGTTTATCTTTATACATGATGTCTCTACATATATATATATATATATATATATATATATATATATATATATATACACACACACACACACACACACACACACCTAGGGCAGACTGTAAGCCATGTTTCTTATTTTTTATTATTTTTATTTTTTTGTTTTGTCAAAAAGTTTAAGATGAGTTTACTCTACATGTTCACATACAATCATAATGATGACAATGATAATCACGTCCTATTTGGTGAAGTGTTATGGGATATCTTTCACTGTCCACCCTGCTCACACTATGGAGCATTTTGCAAACTTAAACTCACTTGGTGGAGTGCATTTGTGGCAAAGAAATTACAGCTTTCTGTATCTTAAGCAGACGAGTTGACATAATTAAGAAATGACTTAACCTCTACCTACACAATCATTGAAAATGAAATCCTGAGTCAATCCACTGTTATTTCTTCCCTACAGTATGAAGAGTTGAGTTTGCCTTTTTTTCCTCTTTAATCAACTAGTAGTTGTAGTTATGGCATTCTGTATGCAGAGTCTTAATAACTTGTTCATGGGAATAAGTAATCAGACTGCATATTGATTAAATCTCAATTATAATAAAACAAAATTTTAAGAAGTCCAAGAGGAGTATATTTTGAATGAAGACGATTAAGGCTTTTGTTGAACTTCAGCGATTTATAATATTCTGACATCTTCTCTTCCCCTGAGCGATTGATGTTACCTACAATTTAAAAGGGAAAAGGGAAACAAAGGAAATAATGCTTTTACAATGTGTAATAAACTATCATTTTGCTTGTGCTAAATTATCTCCTTTCAAGAAAGGGTTTTTGTTTTGTTTTGTTTTGTTTTTCTCTGCTATGAGTTTGTAGTTTTTTCTGATTTTTGTGTGTGGTACTCGAATGTCTTTACAGTTTGCATTTTTTAAACAGATCTTTTGTAACAAAAGCTTGAAAACGCTTTTGATCTCAGATTCATAATTATCCATTGAAGCTTCTTAGTCTCCTTTTTACAGCACAGCAGTTTCTTGCAGGAAACAGTAAAAAGTGGTATATTCAATAGAAAGATTCAAAGTCCTTGATGAGTTTGGTGTGATCTTAGGTATTTAACAAAGGCTTTATGTTTGAATGTCCTGTTATGCCTTATGGGAACAATGCTGGTCCTATTGATTTCACTAACGGCTTTGTGTGAAGATCACATGAGATAACGGATATAAAGGCAATTTGGACATGCATTAAACATACTCAAAATGCAGGGCATTAACATTTTCTCATCAAAGAGACTCTGGAGAGGTAGATTTTTTTTCTTTAAGGAATACATAAATCAATGCTGAGCAAGCAAGCAATGTAGGTTTTGCTGACCTTGTGGCCTATAAGCAATACATTAATAAGGACATGCTGTTCAAAGTTTGGATCTGTAGTTAGGTACGATGCTCATGCCTGCAGTCCCAGCACTTTGGGAGGCTGAGGTGGAAGGATTGCTTGAGTTCAGGAGTTTGAGACCAGCCTGGGCAACATAGTAAGACCCCATGTCCACAAAAATTTAAAAAATTAGCCAAGTGCAGTGACACATGCCTTTAGTCCCAGCTATTCGGGAGGCTGAGGCAGGAGGATTCCTTGAGCCAGGGAGTTCAAGGCTGTAGTGAGCTCTGATCACACCACTGCACTCCAGCCTGGGTGACAGAGCAAGACCTTGTCTCTTAAAAAAAAAAAAAAAGGTGGGGGGAGGGTCTTTGCTTACACTTTTACAATCTTGATTTTTTGCTTCAATCCCTGTCCCCATGGCTGTAATCTGGGCCTTTATAAAAAATCACCCCCCATCTGGGGAAATAATGGGAGATTCTTATTTATTATAAAAAAAATAGCTTACCTAAGGAGCAAAATCTCATTTATGGATCTATATTACTTAAAATTTGCCTACGTTGTTTCCCAGGTGGGTGTCAATCCCTACCTTCTTAGAGGGTTACAGGTTCAACTGTGATATAATTGCAACAGAAGCTCAGATAATCATTTAGGAAGCTCTAGAGCTGAGATAACCCTTCAGAGATTTTCTGAATTGAGGCAAGAGGACTGGTACTTTGTACTCCTGCATTGGGCAGTCTTTGGATGAGACCGGCCTCTAGGAAGGGAGCACAACCTTAGGTGAAGCAGCTTTCTTAAGACAAGGGCAGTTACTGGAAAGGGACCCAGTTGTTAAGTTATTAGCATCCAACACTCCCAGCAGTTGGGGAATGAGTATTCTTTTAAGCCAGAGGATATCTCAAGGACACCCCATAGGATTCACTGCAAGGATGTATTAGGAATTTTCAAGCAAAGTGTTATCATCTTACTTATTTCATAGTATCATTCTGGCCTTTCTATAAGTATGTAGGGTACAAAAAAATGGAAATTCAGGGGGCCTTTTAAGGCTATTTTAGTAATCAAGACAAGAGAAATGGTGGTTTGGATGAAGAGAGCAGCAATTGAGGTGGTGAGAAATGGTAAGAACCTGGATATATTTTGATGTAGAGCCACTAAAATTTGCAGATAACTGAATGTGGCAAATGAACAAAAATGTTATGGCCAAATACAAGGTTTATGAGGAAACTAGATAGATGGAATTATTATTATCTGAGAATGAAAAGACTGCAGAAGTAGCACATTTAGAAGGAAGTTCAGGAAACCCATCTGGGACATCCAGAATTGAACATCTAAGTGGAGATGTAAACAAGATAGATTTACATGTGAGTTTGAGAAGTAGGTGAGGGCTGATCATATTTATTTGCAGAAAATGAGACCTTCTTGCTGCTAAGCTGAAGAAAGTGAGGTGTTTATTTTCTACTGCATGATTTAAAAACTTTCAGGGACTCCCATGGAGTGGTTCAAGTTTAAACACTTTAGGCTAGAAATTCTTAATAATTAAATCAATTTCACTATTTAAATATTTTTAGAAAATTATTTTAAATGTAAGGAAAAATATAGAGAATATTACTAACACCCATATCTTCCATCTAATCTAACATATATTTCACTATTTTAAATTTAGATTGCATTTTTTGTTCTTATTCTTACTTTCTTTTCACAGCTACAGTTGGTTACATCTTTGATGTTTTCCTGGTCTCATTCTCTTTTTCACTCTGTCTAGGTTGATTTTTGAGGGGGGTTGTCCCAGTTCTTTGGCTCCTTGCTTGGAAAAATCACAAGCAGGGCCAGTGCCACAGAGTAATGACGGACACTTAACACTTTCACACAAGCAGCCTTTATTGCAGGCTTTCAGCATACAAACTGAAAGTACATTTCCTGAGGGGAAAAGGGTCTGTCTATACGAGTGGAAAAGACCCTGGGGTTTTTCCACATTTCTACTTTTATGTCTACATTTTAGGATATGCTAAATGGTAGGTGGAATACTCATTATTTTCCTGGGAAAAGGGTGGAGAGTTCTTAGAGCTAAGGGCCCTCCTCAGTTTTATTCTTATTAGGGTAACTTCCAGGGGTTGCTATGACATTTGTAAACTGTCATGGCTCTGGTGGGTGTGATTTTTACTATGCTAATGTTAATGGGGAAAAGGTTACCTTTGGATATGAGCTAATAGTTTCTATGCATGCTCCTGACTCGGAAAAGTCCCTAACCTCAAGTTCCTGGTGTTGTGCATCTGGTTCTAAATGATCATTGGCCTCCTCATTTTCGCCTCCCTCCTCTTTTCCTGTGATTGGCACTGCCAACCCGCATCTGTCCCTACCAACTCCAAAGATAAGCACTATTTTGGATTTGTTGTTTATTGCCTTCATAAATATTTTCAACATTTATCAATAATATATACAAGCAACTGTAAAAACGAACTATATGTAAATGTATATTATGTAAAATATATTCTAATACCATGTTCTATTATGTTCTATAGGAGTAATATCACAGTATATCCTCAATCTGCAACTTTCTTTATTTTTAACATTGTATTTTTGAGATTTATCTAGGCTAATAGGTAATGATGTAGGTATAAATATTGATATAGCTCTAGGGAATTTACGTTGTTACTTTATGGCAATCTATTGTGTGGCTTTACCGTAATTTATCCATTCTCCTATGATGAATATTGGGATGTGCCTAATTTCACAGCATTGCAAACCATGAAAAAGAGCTACGAGGATAGGCTCTGGCCACTTGTGACCCTGAGCTGGAATAAGTGGGTTGCAAGAGGAATCAATAGGTGAATACAAATTATTGTAAAAATTAAAAATCATAAAGATAATCATACAAATAAATGCAATAAATAATGAGGTACAAAACCACTCAGTAAGCCCAACATATTGTTTGTTTTTGAACTGTGCGGTGGTAGGAGAGGCCCCTTACAATTTTTGCTTTGCAAACATTTGTTCCTCGATTTAACCCCCGACCACTATGACTGCTGTCACTCACTGATGCACCAAAAATTGAGTAAATAATTATCTTGTTTTTATTTATCTTTCTTAAATACATATATAAGTCACATTTACTTTAATTTTTAATATTAGACATGTTTCAAATCTTTATTTAGAAGTCTGGTGATGTTTTTGTGACCAGAAATATGCCATAGAAACTTAACTCTTATGTATATCAATTAGCCTATGGTAAAATTGGTTTTGTTTCATATGAAGTTTCACTTAAAGTCACAGTTTATGACTTAAAGTCACATGATGTTAAATGAAGACATGCTGTACTTCATCTTTGCATATATTCATGGTTTTTAATATCCATCAATAATGTTTCATAATTTTCTCTATAAAGGCTTGTGTATGTTTTGTTAGATTTATTCTGGGTACCTTACTTTTATTATTTTTAATGCTATTGTAAATGCAGTATTTAAAATTGGAACCCATAACCATAGCAGTAGGCAGCAGTCAATTAATAACCACACTTCCTACAAGATAATTAGATGTTTACAATTCTGTTCCTCTAGTAGATTATAAACTCTATGGGTGGCATGCAAGTTGTAGGTTTCAATAAATGTCAGATGATTGGATGAATCACTGAATGACTATATTTCAATTACTCTTCCTGTATATCATCAGGAACTCCTTGGTGGTACATTTCCCTCTGCTGTTACCTAATCTATCAAACGAGGTTGGTGAGAAATTAAAGCTCTTGGTTGTGACAGGATATAGATTCTCTTTCCTTTGCAGCATGGACTTGACAGTCTGAACTGGAGAGTAATATATGGGTCTCTTTCCCAACACTTAGAATTTACTGTTTGAACCTGTATCAGGTTTCCGGTCCTGTAGTATTAATAGTAACTGCTGCCTTGATGGATTCTTTATTCTGACTTAAACTTTCTAGAGATAAACATGTTTAGAGGTGGCCACACTGCCAATAAAGGACAAGCTGTGAAACAAAATGATCTAAATCTTTAGATGTTTCTCCAAATCTTTTCCACAAATGGATTGTTTCCAGATTTATTTTGCACTGGCTCTGTTGCAAGTAACCTCTGGGGAGGTCTGTCTACTTGTCAGGTAAAGCTTTTTGACTCATGAATTTTCCTTCCAGAACAAAGATAATATTAACAAATGAAAAAATAAAATAGTGAAGAGGGATTTGAATTTGCAATTTAAATAAAATTGCAAGAATATGCATTGATTTATTCTGAATGTTCTTTCAAGGTTGGACAAAAACCTTCTCAAGTTCGAGGATTTTGATTTTTATGGGGCATTTACATTATGAATAAAATATTCCTTGATGTACTACTAATAATGCAAGCCAGTTTGTAAAGAGACTGCTTATCAAGATCTTATACCGCTTTTTTTTTTTTTTAAAAAAAAAATAAAAGCCTTTTTGTTTTTCTGCTCAACATTCCCTGTCTCGGGAAGGTCAAGTTGTCAGATGTCACTACATTTTTGTAGTCCATGTCACTTGGACTGAGTGTTTTTCACTAATTCTTCTCCAGATGAATTTAATCTGTATATTCCTCATTTTATTCTTCCATTTCATTGCAAGAGATAATTAAAAGAGTGCTCTGATGCAGGTAAGAAAAGACAGTCACAGTACAAAAATTCTCCCCCCAAATAAATATTTTCTTTTTAACTGAGATGGGAAGGAAAAATATTAATGTAGTCATGGTCTGTGAGCCTGACGCTAAGGATGTCTGTATTTTATTTAAATAGCCCAAGGAGAAGAATCAATTTCTTGTGGGAAATAATAAAATGATTTTTAACAACAGTGATAACAATCTTAATATCAACACTGCCATAATAAAAAGAATAACAAGTAATATTGGGTACATATATTCCAGGAGCTATCTACATTATCTCACTTAATACTCACAAATATCTTTTGGACAGATATTTTTATCATCATTTTACAGATGAAAGACTAAGACATAAAAAAACCAAATTGCCTTCCTAAGATCACATAGCTAGAAATAGGTGATCTGGGATATCAAACTGATGCCTTTCTAACTTTCAAGCCACGAATTTTAATTACTACACTACATGTATTTTTCTCAGTACAATAGTGGTAAGATTGTGTAGAAAAGGAACACAAAAATATTACTATATATTTGACATCATGGATGAAACAAAAGATCATATAAATCACACTTATTTCTGTAAAATAATTAGAACAATTTGGATTCATTTAACGTTTATATATTGCAGAGACTGAAATTCAATTACATGTTAAGCACAAGATAGAATACATTTGGCTGTCATTATGGCCAGGCTGGAATTTTCTATTAAGGATATCCTAAAACCCATTGAGAAAGGGTGTCCTGTGTATTAATTACAAATATCATTTGCAATTTTTTTTGACCAGTGTGCTTTTTTCAGGATTCACCCACCTTTTCTTTCTCTTTCTTTCCTTCCTTCCTTCCCTCCCTCCCTCCTTCCACCCTCTCTCTTTCTTTCCTTCCATTCTTTCATTCTTCATTCTTTCCTTTTTTCTTTCTTTCTTTTCCCTCTTTCTTTCTTTTTTTAAAATAACTATGGCTATTGTAGATGTACCTTCCAAAGGACTGTTATTCTGGTTATTAAATCTGTGCTCTAAAGGGATGTAATTCTACTCTTGATCTACTAAAGGCATATTCTTTATGGTGTATGAAATTAAGCACTTATTGTTCTCCTGCTTGTCTCTTTCTATGTTTACTATTTTTAAAGCTTTTCCTGTTTGCTGTTCATAAGCTTTTCACTTACTGAGCTGGCTGGGTTGTGTCCTGAGCTAGATGCCTGCCTCATCCTGGCTCCTTTGGAGGGCTTAAAATAAAGTACATGGTCAAATGCAGCCATGCGACAGGGGATCAGTGTGTCTAGAGTGCAGCAAGTATCCGCTAAGAACCTCGTCTTTCTTTCTCTGCCCTCCATTTCCCTGGGAAGATTGTTTACTATAGCTGAGAGAAATGTTTCAGGCAGAGAAAGTTGATTTAATGTAAAGGTTTAACACAAATCTTCCTGTTGGTGGGATTAGTTGCACTTGTAACATTGGCAGGAAAGTCACCCTGAAATTGGTAGAAGGGCCCAGATAAGGGGAGGAAAACTCAGTTTTCAACTGAGTATCTGAAAAAGATACCCCCAGTTGTAAATCATGCTTAGAAGAATTTTCAAAACAGGCAAAGAATTTTAGCAGGTGTTTCAAGGTAGGATTTAGTGGTTAATTCTAGTTACAGACTTAATCACTGGGATGCTGAGAATTCAAAGCCAACCTTCTCCATTTGGTTAGCTTCAGTTGCTTTGCTAAATATAGTTCTCAGAAATCAACATAATCATTATATCCCATGTTCAATATTAAAGGAAGACAATGAATACTGAAATGTGTATGTATGTGCTACTTTGAGGCTAGAATTTCTATGAGTTATCAATAGTTTAATGTAAGTTCTTAATTTCTGAAGTCAATTTGTAATGCTTTGGGGGACCAGCTTTTCTTTTAGCATCAAGCAAAAATTGGAATGCTGGCTAATACTTCCAAGGTTAAACAAAATTCTCATTCTATAATTTTGTTTTGCTCAAGGAATAGGAAAACATATTCTTGACATAAAATCCTCAATTTGTCAGAGATGCTTCATAAAGGGTAAACAATTATCATTCCATTTCCAGGCTCTTATCATATTAAGTATATAATTTAAAACAGAAGGAAAGATATTTTTAAAACCCAAATAATTTAAAAATAAAATTTTTGTCTCTCACAAATTGCTCGCTAGAATTAATAAAAAATAAAAACTGAAGACTAGGAAATTGATTCACATGGTGCCAGGGATGAAAAACTGCATGATATCAAAAGTGTGACAATCCCTCCAAATGTTTCTCTCTGCTTCTCATTTTTAAAATATCTCTGCCTGACTGAAAATGAATTTTTTAAAAAAGTGCTATTTCTGAAATTTTTATTGATTCCTTCAAAAAAATCCTCCTTCACTTCCAAATGTCCAATTTTTCTTGAAGTTGAGTTGTAAGGATGTGGCCTCAGGACCCTGGCCTCAGGAGGTTGTGCTTCTGTGGGGCCCTTAAAACTGAGAGAGGAAGCCAGAAGGACTTAACTTGCCTCCCCTTTCTTCTCAAGTCTTTGGGGAAGAAGTTTGCATGACCACCAAGGTCTGCTATTTTCTCTTTTATTCTGAGTTCTTAGATTTCTTTGGCTAATAGAGCTTTCATTTGTAATTTGATAGTAAAAGAAATTCTATAAGCATTAAGCGTAACTTTCTTTAACAACTAATATGCCTCCTTTAGGAGGAGCTTCCAGATATTTACCCTGATTTTTTTCCCTTGTGTACTCATACAGCTCTTATTTTATTTTCTTATAGAATATTTAATGGAACTCACACATGCCTGAAAACTCATTGACAAGAATAGTAAGGAAACCTTGCAGATCTAGACTACATTCATTTTATTAAGTTTTTTTTCACTTTCAAAAACATCATCAGCTAGTTAATTTTTGCAGAATTCACAATGTTGAGCTGTAAACATTCCTGTCCTTTGCATTGCAAACCAGTGAATTTTTAATCATATATATATACATACACACACACACACACACACACACACACACACACACACACATAGAGGCCACAAAACAAATACAAGCATTTGTGTTATGGTCCATGTTCATCTTTAATTTACTTCTTAAAAACACAAATAATAACCCTAATGAATTTTTTAATTACTAACATTAAGCATTGAAATGTTCAATTATTTACAGTTTTCTGGATGGATCACAAGTGTGCGTTTTTAATTATTCTTCAAAAGGTTTATTAAGTTTGAAAGAAGTAGCCAACTCGACATGCATCATACGGTCTATTTCAGCCTCATTACCTGAACTATTAGATTGCAAGTAAAGAATATTTAAATACCTATTTATTATCTAATTGCTAAAGAATCCTGATAAATTTAAGTTGCTGGCTCACTGAAAAAATAAGATAAATTGAGAAGTAACTGAATGATTGATTCATCTCCTCCAGGGGAAAAAAATAAAACATAAATGTGTCAAATCCAGTTATAGAGAATTGATGTTTCATGTAACTCCTTTTGAAGTAGAAATTAAATTTCCTTAAAAGGTTATATTAAAAAGGAGATGGGATGGAACCATGAAGCAACACACCATTACTCTAATAAATCTGGGGGAAAATACATTTTTGAAAACTTTTCTGAAGTGTGATATTAAATTGATTTATTCAGTCCTAAGCAGTAATTATGGAATGTGCTTATCTAGAAACCCTCTGCTTCTATTGATCCTCATGTCTTCTGATGAAAAGCTCATAATTCATTACATTCTTGAAGGTTGGAATTGTTAGAATTATTTATGACCCATGGTCCTAGGTGCTGGTAACTAAGGTAGTTGGAGTGATAATTTTAACAATGTAGCACACTGGCTGTTTTCTGGAGTCAAATGAGTAGTTGATGAATCAGGCAGTGTGTACACAAAAGGTGCAGGCTTCTTATGGGATTTTGGAGAGACGTTATTGTGTCTGAAAACTAAGAAATAGGTAAGAATTTTAGTTTTGATTTTGTTTTTGTTTTGATAAGGGGTCTTGCTCTGTTGCCCAGGCTGGAGTGCGGTAGCAAGATCATAGCTCACTGCAGCCTCAAACTCCTGGGTTCAAGCGATTCTTCCTCCTCAGGCTCCTCAGTCTCTGGGATTTCAGGTGTAAGCTATCATGCTCAGCATAAGAATGTAAGATTTTTGGGTCCAGTTTTCCTCTGGGGTGCTTTCTTGGTTAAGGAGGAATAACCCTCACTGTATCTGCTTACTTAAATTTTTAAAATACCCTGAACTTGGCTGGGTGCGGTGGCTCATGCCTATAATCCCAGCACTTTGGGAGCCCTGAGGCAGGATTGGTTGAGGACAGGGGTTCCAGCCCAACCCTGGCCAAATAGCAAGGCCCCATCTCTACAAAAAATAGAAAATACAGCTATGTGAGGTGGCACATGCCTGTAGTTCCACCCAGCTACTTAGGAGGCTGATACAGGGGGATCGTTTGAGCCCAGGAGGTAGAGGTTGCAGTGAGCTGTGATCCTGGCGCTGTACCCAAGCAAGAGAGCAACCTTATCTCAAAAACAAACAAACAAACAAACAAAAAAGAAACCCTGACATAATCCTCTGGAAATATAGTTCTAGAGATTTCTGTTCCTATGCGCCTTGGGCAGGCATATAGCATTTTTCTATTCAAATTCCTGTTTTCAGTGGCCATACACTGGACTTAAATCTAAACTAGTTGCTGCTCTTCATTTTAGAATCAGCATCGCATCTTGCAATCACCCTCAAATCTGTTCCTCCTTCCCCGTGTCCTATTTCTGCTGATGGCACCCAAATCTGTCCAGTCACCTAACACTAAAACATGGACTCTTCTGTGACTCTTTCTGCTCTCTGATCTCTTTTTTCTAATTAGTCACAGTGTCCCATTAGATCTGAAGCCACATGTGCCCCCCATCTGTTCTTTTTTTTTCTATTCCCATGGTCACTGCCTTGTTTCAGGACTGTCTTATACCTCGTTTGGGCAATAACAGTCTTCTAAATGTGTTCTCTCCCTGCTTCCATCCTCTTCCTCAGACAATCCTTCCTGCTGCCAAATCAATCTTCCTGGAGCAAAGCTCTGGTTATGTCATTCTCTAGCTAAAAAGCATTTAACGGCTCTCCTTTGACTCATAAATTAAATTTAATTCTTCCACTTGGCAACCATGATTTTGGGCAATTTGAACGCACCACGTCCCTTTCGAACTTTTCCAACCATTGCTCCACTACTTGGCCTTGCTAACCAGAGCGGTAATTTCCACAGTTTGGGATTTCATGTACATTATTATTATCATTTTAGTTTAGGGCTTTGGACATGTCTGTAATAAATAAGATCGATATAATATCAAGATGGACAAAAATGTCATCTACTATAATTATGCCACAATTATTTTATAAAATAAAAATGGCTTTAACTTAAAAAATAGATTACAAATTGAGGAAAAAAATTGCTTTTAAAATGAACCAATTTTTCTTTACAAAACATTAATAATCCTGTACTTATTTTTCTCATATTGAGAGGAACCTGTGAATAAGTACCTTAATGGTGTACAAACCACAGGACCAGATTACTTAGCAAACGCATAAGTAAGAAAGTAAGAAAGCAAATGCTTTCCCATCTTAGGTGATGTTCTTCTACGTGTTGGAAGTTTTTTGAGGGCAGGGACTGTGTCCCATTCTTCTTCGGATTGCCAGAGCCCCATGCTCTCGATACAACCTTGACAACTTCCTCAGTACAGCAGCTGGCTAGGCATACTAGGTATATAGTTATTGAATGAGCTGAATCACATATTGTTCCTAAGAGTGTTTTACTACGAATGATCCTCTGGTCATTCAGTGTTGGATAAATATGGGTCAAAGTTTGGACTCTTCACTCAGCTACGAATGAGAAACAAGAGCTGGGAGAGCACTAACCTCCTGTTCCAAGTGCCTATTTCATGCCCTGGGCTTGATTGTTTTGATAGTCAAATCATTTTGTATTATTCAGATGGAGATTCATAGTTAGAGAACACACCTTTTTCAAATGATTAGAACACATATTTTCACAAGAGAAGATAATATTTGAAATAAGTATTGTTCTGGAAAAATAAAAAATGTTAGAAATTGAGGATCCACAAAGTTTTCTGTAAAGAGCCAGATAGTAAATATTTTAGGCATTGCGGGCCACACGCTCTTGGTTGCAACTACTCGCTTGGATGTTGTAGAGAGAAAGCAGCCATAGGAAATACATAAATGGATGGGCATGGCTATGTTCCAACAAAACTTTATTTAGGGACACTGAAATTTGAATTTCACATAATTTTTACATGTTGTGAAATATTATTCTTCGTTTAAATGTTTCTTAACCATTCTTAGCTCATGGGTTGTATAAAAGCAATCAGCATGCCACATTTGGTGCATGGGTTATAGACTGCCAATACCAGTTATAGATGTAGCACTAGCTTAGATAGTTAAATACATGGATGCTAATAAAAAAAAAAAGCCTTAAGTAAAGGTTATTTTGGTTTCAATATAATTATTTTTTTTTAATTTCAGGATATTATGGGGGGTTTACCCTTGTTTTTAGACACTAGTATTATAACTGGATTTTTCCCTATCTGTAACTATTTCTGTAATGGTTCTTAAATATAAAAACTCCATTCAGGAATCTACTATCTACAGGGTAGACTAAAGGGAAATTGATTTTCTCCTTGTAAATCAGTGTTTAGATATTGATTTGTTTTTTGTGGACTAGGATATTAGGTAAAGTTGAGGATCTTAACTTGGGCTATAGGGGAAAGCTTTGTCTTAAATTATGCTTTGGGTTTGTTTAGTTCTGTGTTTTATATTCAAAGACTCTCAAGCGATTTGATAGTCTGTCTAAAAAAAAAAAACTATACTGTACCTAGATTTTTAAGTATTCACCACAGTGGAAGGAAATTGACAGGAATTTCTATTACATATTTTTTAGAAAAAAAATCAGCAGTGTTTTCCTTTCCAGTTGAAACTTTCCATACTTTTTAAAGGTACATTTTCAGGCAGTAATTTATCTTTTTATTTACCCTTCTTAGGACAATGTTTTCCTTGGGGTCTTCTCGTTCCATCTTAGGTGAGCAGATCTAATTCAGACTTGAAATATTAATTTAGTCTCTGATGAAAGGATAATTTATCATGCCTTAAGGATATCTGTAAAAATAAATAGTGGGAAGGGCATGCCTTAAACCCGCACTTGGGTGAGGCAAAGGCATAAAGTGTAACTGTAGTGTTTGTACCCTCACAATACCCTGGAATAAAAAATAAAAAAATAAAAAAATAAAAAAAAGTTTAAAAGTGATTATAAATTTTGCTACAGTAATAAGTAGATTTGCATATTTATAAAGTAATAAGATTTTTAAGTCAAACTTTTGAACTTAAGATTTTACAGTTTGTAACTTTAATTAAATATTAATTTTAAAAACCAAAAAAAAATAAATAAAAAAAATAAATGCACAAAATGTGAACCTCTTTACTTTCCTGTAGGGTTCAGGTCTTGGTGCTTCCCAATTCTTAGATGCTAAAGATATCCTTCTCTTTGGTTGTAGATTATGGCTCAGGTTCACACTTCTCTATCATTAAATGTTTAAATCCTTAGGCTATTTAAAACCTTTTGTGAGCTAATTGATATTGCAGAACACCTATGTTTAATAAAACAAGCAGCAGGTTGCATAAGGAAAAGAAGCCACCTCATTCGTATTTTCTCAGGTTTTCTCTATAATACCTTCCCTTCCATCACAACCTTTCTCTAAAGCTTTCTTTTTGTCTAAATTTGTACATGAGTAGAAGCATCCTTGAATTTCTACTTCTTTCAGAACTGTCGAGAAAACCCAAGTTCCAAAAGTACCACCTAACTCGATATAGGAAGGAATAGATTCAAATATAAGCAAACTCAGGAACATCCCATTGCCTGAATGTTCTGACATCTACTACCACTACCTTATATTTGAATAACAAGCACCCTTTGGGAAATCTACTTTAAAATCTATTTAGAGTGTGTGGTATGGAAAACACTGGCATGAGACAGACTCAATTAGCGCTTCAGATTGCACTAATTATTAATCGGTTTATTCTTTCAACAAACATTTATGGAGTCCATGATTTGAGCCTGGCATCTTTCAGGCTCTGAATACTGCAAAAATACATGAGAGGAAGGCTCTGCTTCTAAAGAGTGCATCATGTAGGCATCACAGTGGATGAGATAAGAGGACTTGCTCTGGACTAAAATTGTTTGAGTTTGAATTCCAAGTTCAGCCAGATATTAGTTTTGTAGTCCTGAGATATTATTTAACTTCCCAACACCTGAGTTTCCTCATCCATTAATTGATGAAAACAGCACCATTTCTGTAGCGTGCTCTGAGGAATAAATAAAGATAATAGTTGAAATGTGCTTATTATAGTCCTCATCATAGAGTAAGTCCTGCAATACTAGTTCTTTTTATTTCTATGACAATTATTATTACTATGTTTGTAGTTAAGAAAGAACAGTAGCAATAGAAGCATCTAACCTAGTTTATGGCTTGGGGTGAGAAGGTATTTGGGAAAGATTTTTTGGAGGAGATGATGCCTAGGTTAGGTCCTAAGTAACTGGACTTCGAACAACTACTTAAGTTCTTCACCTGTTGAGACTGGGCTAATGAGTCCCATATTGCCAGATATTGTATGAATCAATGCTTATTTCCCTTTCTCCTCCTTCCCTTGGTCCTCATGACAATTTAGTGACTATGGCCTATACCTGCACAGATGTGATTTCTCCACATTGTCCACTTTCTGGTTAAATTCTAAAAGTTTTTCTTTAAGCTTCCTGTGCACATATGGATGTGCAGGATTGAAATGTAATTGTAAAATAAACTGGAAATGAAACTTTTAATAAAACCAATAGGCTTTTTTCGAGGTTAAATACTATTCAAATATTCTAAGGTCTCATGAAGATTAATAGCCGAGAGAGGCAAAGGTGTAGTGTCTGATAACAGACAGAACACAGGTTATAACAGGGCTTGATAACTATCAGCATGGAGATTACCCAAAAGGACTCTGTAGAAATCAAACATGCACAATGAATTTTTTCATCAGGACACAGCTCTGGATGAGGTACAAGGTCCTCGGATGTGCACGAGTGACAAGAGATCGGCTTTACAATTGAACATCCTAGATTCCTCATTCATATTGGAAATGTTATTTTTGTCTGCTGAAAATGATAGAAGGATACTTCTCACTGGGAGAGGTGAGATGAGTCTAAATGAAACCTATAATTCGTATGATTATAGCCACTGCAAATGAAAGAATCTGATTTGCCAAAAACCTAATAATAGGCAAGACTATGGGGGCAAAATAGCAATCAGAGATTAGTGAAACATTTTCTACATTTATGGAGAAAAATCTGCATTTCTTTTATTTCTTCTCAAAGCCATGCAGAGAAGCTAATGTTTCCACTCAGTCTACAGTGCCCACCACACAGGCTCAGACGCATATTTGCATAGATACAATTCTCACTTCCCAAAGCTGATTGTGTTGATAATTCTGACAAGGCTACTTTCTATTTCCTGTTTGTCTCAGATTCAGATTTATTTTCTTTAACTCGATTATCTGCTCTTTGCTACTTTTTCTTTTTCCTGAGCACCCACACGAGAGGACAGTTTACCTTTTTGGGTTTCAGTGACCTCATCTGTAAAACACAGATGACCAAGATCTTTTTCAATCTAACACCCTATGGTTCTTTTCTGCCATTTTCAAAGCAGCATTGGACATAGATTTCACCTTTACACCAAAAGCTAATTGGTCCCCGAAACACCAAAAAGGCCAAAAAATTATTTTATCCTAAATTTAAATGTTTTTTACTGTAACAGAACCGTTACTACAAGGGCATCCATAGGGTCTCACGATAATAACTGTCGGTAGTTAGTTTAAGGTGAGGCAGCAGGACTTATTTTTGGAGAACCAATTGTAAATGATTCATTTTGCAATTAAAAAATAATAATAATGTATTATTTTCATTACTAATGACTTGTAAAAAAAGTGTAATGAGCAAAATTCCACAAGTTCTTATTTTTAGAATAGCTTGGAAAAGGTCCCGGAAATTCAGGTGACTATTTGCTGCTGTAATAACTCATAGGCCATTTTTTCATGTTTGATAAAAACATTAAACTCTATTTTTTAGCTATGCCATTTATTCTTTTTCTGTTTTTCTTTGTCTTCTTTCTCTTCCTTTTTTAAAATTAAATTGTTCAGTTTCATTTCTCTGTTGTTTCTTTTTTCTAATTTCAATTCTCCTAGTCACAGGGTTTTCTTTAAAACATACAGAATCTTTCTAAAATATATTTTCTTTAGCATAAGACTCAAAGAATGCTTTTATTTTGTTCTTTTTTCTGGGATCTTAAAAAAACAAAAAAAACAAAAATAACAAAAACTGCTATCATTGCTTTTTCCAAATAAAATTTTTCTCAATATCTTTATTCATTAGCATTTTTTGTCCAAATATGTTTTCTTAAAAGCCACTGAAACACTTTTAGTCTACAAGAGTTGTTTAAGATGTATGTTAGAGAAGACTTTATTGAACTGCTGGTGTATATCAGACCATCTTTTAGATGGACAATGTTACATTTGTTGTTACATGTATGATTAAATTTTTTTTGAGACAGACATTGTTAACTTCATTTTACAGGAGAACAATAAGCTAGTATTAAGCCCAGGGCGAAGTTACAGTTAACTGACAGTAGTTGAAATAGTGGAGAGGTTTAATTTAAAACCCAGGTGTAGAGAATCCCAAAACACATCATCTGTCCCTTAGAACCATTGATCCTACATGCCCAGGTATATTAATGTCAGCGGGGAAGGATTTCTTAAAGCAAAACATTTAGAGTGACTAAAAATCACTTTTTAACAGTTTAAAAATTTCGTTTGTGCCTTCTCTCTTATCAGAGGCAATTCATTTTTGGGACAAAGAGCTGCCAACCAATTAACTAAAGCATCACAAGAAGATGGTGGCACAGGTGAAGCCCTGATGATGGTTTTGATTGTAGCAGGGCTCAGGGGCTACACCTTCACAAGATGAATATTTGCACTTTTCTGAGGCATGCACATTTATTATTGGATTATTAAACTGCCAGCAAACATTCTGCTCACTCTCCTTATCTTCTAACAGGATTATTTTACTAATCCAATTGTAACTCTAGCTAGAACTGTACCTTCCTCCAGATTGCAATATATTAATAGTAATCATCTACCACCTACTAAGAACAACTAAAACTCTGCCTGTTCCTCAGCTACATAGATTTTATTAAGTTTTATTTTCTGTAATTTGTAAAATGAACACCATTACTATTTTTTTTAAATACAGACATAATATTATGTTTTAATGTTTCATTATTTGCCTTTTAAAGCTCTATCCTGTAATCCCTTCAGAAGCAAAGCAAATTGCTACATTTGGGCATATCAACCCAAAGTGTCTTAGAAAATATATAGGATTTTCAGTAGCTAGGGCTATGGTGAAAAGATGCTAGAGGAAGCAGTGTGAGATCTCCAAAGAAGACACGTAAGAGGTTGTTTTTACACAAACCAAAATGGAAGATCTGTGGCTTCTCCTTGAAAGCATCGATGGTTTCCCTTCATATATTGGTGACACGAATACAAAACTATGTTTGTGTTATTGGCTCTGGCTTTGCTAAGAGAAGAAATCTGTGGCCATGTGCATCAAGTGGACTCTGAATTAATGCTCGCTTAGATGAACAGCGTGAAGAATTTGGATGGGGTCTCTTCACTAAGTTTTAGTAGTGTCTGTATCTGTTTAGTGCAGGTTTTTAAACTTTCCCCCCAAGACTCAGTCTGGGATTATAGACATCTATGGAATAAAAGCCATCGTAAGTATCTGAATGTTTGCCTCAGAGAGTTTATCCAATTCTTGACTTTTTCCAGCCCCTGCTTCCCAACTGTTTGCTCCTTACTTTCTGACGCACCATTAGTTGCATTTGTTTTCTCATCCTCGTGGCATCACCTCAAGGACCCTTCCTCCCACTCTACCCTAACTGGGACAATCGGTTACTCATATCCAGATTATTACAGACTAGGAGACCCCACAGGGTACTGGGGAACAGACATTTTTACTTTGTTTTATTTATTGACCATGGTACATATTGGCCCCAGATCAGTGAAGTGATAAAATTATAAAATTCCCTGCAGGAAGATTTGATCAGAGTCATACCCTTAGCCTCCTGTGTTTGCAAGTAATGAATATACATTTTTATTTTGCAATGTACAATGGTCCCACAAAATTTCAGGAAGGAAACTCCAACTCTGGCTGAATTAAAAAAAAGGATAATTCACAGCTGCTAATAGAGGCTATCACCAATGTAAAGTACAGGATTATCATATCACTGTGCAACCTCTTTCCAAGAAGAGAGTAATTTTTTACCGAAGGGGGAAAAAACCCCAATTCTTCTCAACTTAAAGAGAAATAGTCCCCAGATTGTAAGGGGGATAATTTTATTAGAATCGTACTGCAATATAATCAGATGAAGAACAAAACAGCATTTCATTTTCTATAAACAGTATGAGAAACACCTGGAATTTTCAAAATTTGATCTTAGATGTAAAAACATATACAGAGTTTCTTGAAATATATGGTTTCTTGAGCTATGCATACACACATTTCAAGAAACCATATGTGCATTTAATGTTCTTATTATATTAAAAAGCATTGTCTTATAGATATAAGAAGTCTGAGACAAAATTAAGCAATGCACCTCAACTTTATAGTTTAAAAGATAAAGAATTATATTGATATTTTAAAATTACAATCAGAATTTGAACTCAGGTCTGTAAAACCCCCAAGCCTATGCACGTTCTTTCAACTGTGCCATGGCTTCCTAAGAGAAAGTTTTTTTTGTTGTTGTTTGTTGGTTTTTATTTCAGGGTATTATGAGGTACAAACATTATGGTTACACTTTATGTCTTTGCCTCACCCAAGCCAGGGTTAGAGGCATGCCCTTCGCCCCTACAATGCTCCCCATGTCCTTTAGTTGTGGGTATACCCCACACTATCCCCCTAATCCCTGGACAGTATTACTGCCATGTGAGCACCCTAGCGTTCATCAGTTAGTACCAATTTGATGGCGAGTACAAGAAAAAGTTTTAATGGATAATCTGTCAGAACTTTCCCGATAGTTAAGACAGTTGATGAATAAAACAGAATATCAAATTGTGGTTATGAAAGTCGCTTCCAAAAATAAGCAAAGATTCATCTTCAATGAGCCAACTAAAGGGCTCCCCAAAGCACTGGTGTACTTAATAAAGAAGGAAGGTCCAAAATGGCAAAATGACAAAGTAGGTTTGGAATCCTCTAAGCCAATTGAAATTAAGTGTTCTTAATTGGTATCCTTTCATATTATTTAATTTCATGTTACTAAAGTTAATAATAACAACAACAATAACAATAATGATGCGTTGGCCCTCTGTGCACCGTGATGGAGAGAAATATGTAAGCTGCTCCAGAATGATTTAAAATCATTAGATTTTGGGCACAGAAGCAGTCTCTAATACAGTCCAGGGGCAGATGGTAATAATAAAATCAGTTTCCTGAACTGGTTGCATATAATTTCAGATCAGAAATCATTACTGCTCTGAGGGCAATAGGAAAGATATTTTGTAAGCTTTGCACATTAAACTTAAAAGTCAGTACTGCAAACTTCTATTTCATTGTTCCACTTCGTCAACATTAATGGATACTTTGAATAAAACTGGCTCATTTTGCTCTCATCATAGAAATGGCCTGGTCTCAGCATAGTGATACAAACAAAGGACTGTATAACAACTCCAAAGGCTTTGAAAAGATCATGCACATCTTTACTGAAGATTTTTTTAAGGGACCATCTAAGGGAAATTACACCACACAGCAGAAAGCAAAATGTCCTGAAAATCCTTTATATGTAGCAATCCCCCCAATGGTCTATCCACCATGAAACAGCTGTCTTACAAGGCACAACTCTGTTAACTAAAATTCCCAATCTGCCCACCAGGCTCTGCTTATCGCACTCTGTAGAGATGGCAGGTCCTTTAATCCCTTCCATGTTGCCTAAAAATAACATCACTTAGCTATGGATGAACCATGGGAAAATCTTCCCCTTTGTACTTTTTTTTTTAAATTTCATAATTGTGTACTTAATATAGCTCCTCTTTAGTGGGACTTGATTACCAGACTAGGAAGTATTTCCCTTATTTTTGTTTTTCTTTTGTGATTCTATGCCCTCATTCCCTACCTTGTTCAACATCCTAACATCTCAGACCATTAATGTGATCCCTCAAGACATGTGTTTATGAGGATGAACTCTTAACTCTGCAACATAGGCAATCTGGCTGTGTTAATGATGTTATCAGCAAGGAGAAACTCATTTAATGACCTATGTGGGAACCATACTTTCAATCACATGGACATTCTGAGCAGTAAAAATCGAAGGTTGTATTTAAGTGTGTGAACAAAAGCTACACAGAGTTTTAGGGATCTGTGTGTGTAACTGAAGCCACTGTACTTCCTTTCGGGATCCTGTATTTCCGGATCATTCTTATTCTGAAAAAGCCCCAAGTATTCTGCAATTAGTCTTGCCTTCATAAAAAAAGGCATGTACTGTGGAATACAGGGACAGTTGTACAAAAGTAATATGTGGTAAGTAGTCCCATTACTAAATATCATTGGCCATTTTCCTAGCCAGATACCAACAGCATGTGATAACTTTTTTAAAAAACACAGATCCAATAATAGCTAGGATTTCACGAAAACATAAAAAAATATGAGGTTATTAACAGAACAATATCATTACCACTGTTGAATTTCTTCATAGAGATGTTTGCGGACTCTTGCAGGGTACGCAGCAGTACTGAAAACATCTCAGTTGTTCACATTCCTCTTCCTCTTCCCTTTTTCCCAAAGCCTTTTTCGTTTGCTTGTTTTAGGGCAGGCACAGGCACAGTCTTCAGTTTCTGAGCTCATAGAGAGAAAAGAAGCTGTAAACCCACAGATACATAGCTAAAAAGGATCTTTGAGAGCCTCCTAACCGCTTTAAGTAACAGAAGAGAGAGTTTAAGTTGAGAAAAGTGAAATAACTTACTCATGATCAAACAACTGGCAGGGACTGTCTTCTGCCCTCACTACCACACAGCACAGACACCTTGCAGATTCTGGGTACCGAATATGCACTCTGTAAATGTTAATTCAGTGAATAACCTGTTGAATAAATTTATTAATGGTAGTACTCTGAATTCCCTAATTCCATGTATTTTTCCCTATTGCAGTTCACTGTAACAAAATTTCATTTGGGTTGTGGTCCTCTTTCAATCCTCCCTGGCAATGCAGGGAATGGTTGCAAGTGTGAGATGAATAGCTAAATGGTCAGTGTAGGGTATTAGGCAAAATGATGGAATCTGAGGCACAAGGGTAGAAAAACTATGTTCATGATAAATGACCATACACTATTTGAAATTCACAGACTTGCTAGACTAGACACTGGAGTAAAGAGTTTAAAAAATGGTGAATGTGTGATACAGCAGCAAGCAATGACAGACATTTCTACTTCAACATTATGCCCAAAGCAACTTGAGATGTGTAGTGAACACGTATGTGAGCTTCATTTAGGTATGTGTCTAAGGTGTTAATGTTTGAAATCAGAGCACAAACAAAATGCAAAATACCAGACTATCTAAAATCCTTTGGAACATGTATATATGAATTCACCATTTTTATGAATGTTTTCATTACACATGAAGAATATATTCAATTATTATAATTTAGTTCAATTAAAATGCATGAACATGTTAAAAGAACCACTAGAAATGCTGCCATTTAGATAAAACTACTGTTAATTCATGTATGTACATTCATTTTTCCTATGCCAATATATATATCTGTGTGTTTTTTCCTTTTGGAAAATTAAAAGGATAATATTAAATGCCATTTTACCCTCTCTAGTTTGTGGTAATTTCTCATCTTTCTTTAATTACACTGCTGTGTGAACTTGTTTTGATAACAGTCAAATGGTGTGGAAATATTAATGTAGCTCTCATTCTTATCCTGAAAAAGGCCCAGGTATTCTGTATTGAGTCATGCCTTCACAAAAAAATATATATAGACTCTGCATGTAAATGTACATTTATGAGTGTAGTCATTCCATATTTTTATTTCCAATTAAATGATTCTAATGAAGTAGATGTTAAAATGTTTTTGCAAGTTCAACAAATGAAGGAGAAAGGAAAGATTAAGAGTAAAAAGATCTTAGAATTAAACATTTCCTCCAAGATCATCTATCTAGTGAAAAATTTAGAGCTGAAAATGAATATTCCTGACAAAGTAATACTTCTTGTTCCTAAACTGCTCGGTGCCTTGGCAGCCAACCAGATTTCAAGGAAGGAAAGGAATTCACTAATAAATAATGTCAGACTTTAAAATAGAGGGTCATTGAGACTTGGGGAATAACTGGATGAGTCTTCCTTGTCTTTGGAAGCAAAAAAGGAAAAATAAATACTTACTGTATTCAGGAAGCCATGTCAAATCTTCTAGAGCTGGGCTGACCAATATGATAGCTATTAGGTACATGAGCCTATTTAGATTTAAATTACTTAAAATTAAATAAAATAAAAAAATCAGTTGCTTAATTGCACCAGTCATTTTTCAAGTGCTTATTAGTCACCTGCGGCCAACAGCTATCATCTAGGTAATGCAGATGTAAGATATTTTCCTTTGTTGCAGAAAGTTCTATTAGACAGAAAGTTCTCTATTGGAGTACACAAAGCTTACATCCTCCATAGCACTACTTGAGAAAGAAGACACAAATACTCAAGGTTAAATAACAGGAGGAGTTATCATGTAGTCGTGCATATTTAATTGCCAAAGGAATGAGAATGGTGATTCTTGCTGTAAGTTCAGCTCAGATATCATGGACAAAATGGCACTTATAGTGGGCATCAGAGAAAATTTAGATATAAAATGGAAAAGAATAAGGTAGAAGATTTTTTATTCAGACTTCAGGTCCAGGGATAAAACAGGTAATAGTGTCTTTTGAAGGAATCTAGAAGTGACCTGGTAGCCTACTAGTCTAGGGATCATTTAGTTATTCATTGATTATTTAACCTTTGTGTCACATGCTGTTTTAGGTTTGGGGATATCATAATATAAAAGATTTATCACTTGCCCTTGAGGATCTAACTCTGATTATGAATATCCAATGGTGTGCCAAGCTTTGTGTCCAGAAATCACAATTTTATCTCATATGGACAGGAAGTATTATTCCTCATCGCTTCACTTGATATTTTTATATTTCATCCAGTTTTTATTTTTAATATTTCATCCAGTTGCTCAGAGAGGTTGTGGTCTACTTCAAGTTGTCTACCTCATTTACAAATGGAAATTAACAATTAACTTCTCTCCCCTATTTATGATAGCCACATTGCTATTTTTGTTTTAAGAGCAGGACTAAGGAAAAAGGAAAAAAATGAATTGTTTTTCAGAGTGAAAAAATGCTTAGGAATTTAGGGGTTGAAGGCACTGCAAGGCTGACTTGAAAAATATATCTGTTCAGGGGTTTCATAGTTTATATAAAAATGGAACTAACTTGATAGCTTTTCCGAAAGAAATACTTGTATTTACATGAGACTGTGGGCAGTTGTGGACTTAGGAATTTGAAATATGATGGTTGAATAAAGAAGGGATGTCATAATACAGATAGATGGGAGCTGAAGAGAAGCATGATTTCAGAGTGAGGTGAGAATTAGATTTGCAAATCCAAACATTGACATGAAAACAGAAATTTAGAGTTGGAAATACAGGAAGAGGTATCAGCTCTTCCTCCCTCTCTTCCTCCCTCCCTCCCATCCTTCTATTCCTCCCTCCTTTCTTTTTTTGCTTTCTAACAAGAGTGAAAATTTCTTTCAAAGATACAGCAGAGATTTTTCCCCTTAAAGGTGCTTTTTTAATTCACTGGCATCTATACTTGGGTATCTCTGCCTATTCTGACTTTCTCATTAGCATATCAAGGGGTCATTACAGGTACTCAATCAAAAGGTCTGTTTGTCATGGATCAACGTTTTCCAAAGGGAAGCACCTTTCAAAACTCAAGCTAGAATTTCTATCTGATGCAGAGGCCAAAACCTGAAGAGCCATCGACAATACATTTCTGGAAGGGACCCTTGAAATTCAGAATGGCCTGTCAAGGCTACAGGACATTAGTGGATGTTTCTTAGGGGGTATTATGGTTCTCTGCATTTGTTAGGATGTTTAATCTAATCTTCCTATTATGCTTGTAATTTCTCAAACAACTGTGCACTTTCTTAGACAAGGTGTAATTCCTTGCCCTTGGATGTAGAAAGATCTATGTTTGGTTATATTATCTTGTCTCTGCCACATAGATATAAGTTTATTCTTTGCATAGATTTAATAATAGAGCCATGAAAGTCTCTAATTTTGTGGAATCTGGACAATCATTCAACTATTTTTAGTTCCCTTCTCTGTCAAAATAAAAGAGTTGAACTAAGTCAGTGGTACTTAGCCCCAGTGGCACATTAGAATCACTTTCGGAACAATACTTGCCTAGCCCCATCTCAAGCCAAGTAAATTTAAAAAGTTGGGGCTTGACAGTTTATTTGAAAGCTCTTCAGTCAGGTTAATGTGTCCCCAAAATTTGAGGCCAGGGCTCAAAACCATTACACTAGATTATTTTAAATACCCTGTGCAATTTCAAAATACTCTGTGATAGCATTACCAGATTTAGTGAATAACAATATGGGACAAAAAATTAAATTTGAGTTTCAGGAAAAAACCAATAAATTATATTTTTAAAAAATAGATATTAATATGTCCCAAATATTGCAAAGGGCATAGTCTAGAGGGAAAAAAAAAGCACAACTTGGTGTTTATCTGAAGTTCAACATTAACTGGGTGTCTTGTATTTTATTTGGCCAAGCCAATGATAATCATTCATTCAACAAATACTTACTGACTATATGCTAGGATTCATGACCAGTGCTGGGTCCTAAGGATACAGCTACAGAAAAGACTCTTGTAGATTTTGGATCCACAGAACTTACATTTTAATACATACGAGTCTCAACTTTCAGTTCCACTCACCTATTATGCATTTTTTTTCCTCAAAATATATTTGTTAGGTAGTTAGCAAGGGATTCTGGGTCTCCTAGGGATGAAAGTTTGTGCCTAGCTCTGGTACAATTGTTCCACCTGGGAAGAAAGACAAGGGTGGGCCCCAGGCCCCGATCTTGGTCCTGCCCTGAGTCACTGGCATACCCGGGGGAGGAGGGAATACCCTAGGAATCTGTCAATCAGAACTTAGCACGCCAGCTGCAAAAGAATGCAGAGGACTGTCTAATCCAAGGGCCAAGCAGCATGGGTACCATAGAGTCCGGAAAGTGACCTAGAACAACCCACATGCGTAGTAAGACTCAGGTCATAAGTTTCAACCGTCCAAAGTGGTTCCATGGTGACGTCTGAGCCACAGGGAGGTCCCGATCGGGGCACGATAAGACAAGATGCAGACCATAACCAGGCCCTTCCTTTGGCTCTCCCTTTGCTGAGACAATGGGTCTGGTCATCATCTGTGGCATATGTATCACACTCTGTAAACCTATATCTTGCTTTTGCTCTGTAATCCTATCTTTCTCTCCTCAATAAACATCATTTTCGTGCTTGCGTTACTTTGGTGCATCTGGTCATTCTTCAGCCATGAGTGCGCTAAGAACCAACATTTCAGACTGAAACCTGACATATTTAGTAAATTTCTAACTTCTCTTATGTTTACTATTCTTATAAACTAATAAAACGTTGATTCTTTTAAATGAATGATTTAAATCCATTGAATCTATTTTGAATATTTTAAAATGGATAGTTTTCTACTTTTTAAAAAAATAATGCAGAGGTGAGAGGAATTTTATCGGTGACATACATCAATTTTAGTGACAGAATTATAAAACAATAAAAACACTTAGGTTCAGCATTCCCTTAACACAACATTTTTAGGGCAATTCTATTTTGTATTTTTAATAATTATTTTTATTATTTTAAATTGATATTATTAAAATACTTTGGTAATGCTAGCTTAACTGATATTTATTTTATGTACTGGATGTTGAAGTATTCACATAAAGATAAGAGGAATTTACTTCATGATTTTCTTGTCTGCTTTTGCTTATATTATGAATATTTTCTGTAACCCACATTGTCTATGAACTTTTTTAACCTACAATAACATTCTGTGAAGGTTAGTAAAACTAGTTAATGTTTTCTATCAATTGTCTTACCAGGACACACATAAATGTATTAAGTTGCAGAAAGTTGAAAATAAATAAGGATTTTAGGGTATCCTTATTAACCGCCTCTCCCTTATTTTAAAACTTGGCTTTGTCTGACACTTGATCTTAGCCAAAAGGCAGAGAAGTAATTAACAACTTGGCCTTCTTTTATTGAAAATATTATCACACATTAAAAATGTCCAATTTTTAAAAAAAATATATGTAAACACACATTTTACAATATATTTGTTTAAGAAAATTTTAAAATCTTATTTGTGTAGGCAATTCATGTATGTTTTTCTTTTACATTTGAGTCACTAGTTTATTACCCATAATGATCCTCCAGTATATTCACTAATGCTCCCATGAGACTGCCTAACTTATTCTTTTTAATTATTATTATTGTGGGAAGAACACTTAACATGAGATCTAACCTCTTAAGAAATTTTTAAGTGTACAATATAGTGTTATTAACTACAGGCATGATGCTGTACAGCACATCTCTAGAACTTAATCATCTTCACTGAAGCTTTAAATATTAAACTTCGACTTTTAAAGTCACCTCTTTTTTCAGGGCATCTTTTATTAAAAACGACAAAGAAGCACAGCAACAATAACCACAACTGTAACCACAAGCCACATATATATTAGTAAAGCTTACCTTTTTAAAATATAAGAATAAATACAAATATATTAGTTCTAACATTTTCTTCCTTTATACCAGCGAATTATCTTGTGCAACCCAGGTTGAGGACCATCATTAGAGATATAAAATTGGGCCATTGCCCCCATGCATAACCCAGGTAACCACTTGCTATAGTAACATGATGTGTGCCATCTACACCACAGTAAGACTTAATCACTCCTTATGATACCAAGGAAACCTGACTCGAATTGGCATTCCTAAGAGCTCAGAGAAGCAAATGGAACATAGGAGGAAATTATTGCATGTGAAACCTTTCTTTCAAGAGAACCAATGACCATAATTGAAACATCTCACAATATTTGATTTGCTTTTGCCCTATAACCAAATGTTTCAATTAAGCTCATTTGTATTAGCATGGCTGAGATCATTTCCAACACTTTGTCTAAATTATCGCAGGCTTCAGTCTGGAATATCAAACTCAGACTTCAGAGGACACAGCCCGGGTTCTGGGCAGCCTGTGTATATTGAACGTAACAGAGATCTTTATCATTCCTTATGGGAGTTCTCATCAGTGACTATAAGCACTTGTTTCTTATACTTGAAACAAAAGTTCTATCACAGAGAGCTAATCAGTATCTACAGCCAGCAAACAGGATTCCAAAGCAGTTTTCTTATTTAAAGAGGTGTCTGGTTTTACATACAGTAATGGAGGATGAAAATACTCTTTCCGCTTGCATTTTGGATCTATTCAAAATATTGAAATGTCGTATAAGCAGAGATGAAGTTCAAGGTCATCTCTCCCTGGAAGTCCCTTGTATGTGCTTCCTCTAAAGAAATATTGATGACTAGATTCTTGTATATTTGTCCAGTTATTTTGAGGTCAGGAGTTTTACCCGTTAACACCAATTAAAATGTAAGCACCTGGGAATATTATGGAACACAAGGGGATCTTAAAGTGCATCCAAACTGTGAAGGAATAGTCCACCTCCTGCAACCAGTCCTAATTTAGGGAAGCAGTTCATCCCTGGCATAACAAGACCTTAATGAAAAGTAGTAGCCTGGATATTAACTGGTACTCATTGTCTTCTGACACCAGGCATCACAGACTTTTAGAATTCAAAGAAAGCAAAAATGCAATCTGTGCCTCTCTAGATGACAATCCGAGGCCAAGGAAGGAGAATTGGGTTGGCCAAGGTCACAGAGCTGTTTGGGGACGGAGCCAAGACTAGAATTAAAACTTTGGAGATCCTAATCTTATTCTTTGTCTTAGTGACCCTGTTGGCTGAAAAGTAGTGATTTTCTTTACTTATACCTCAATTTAATGCAAATAATTTAAATGTAAAACAACTTAAGAATTAATTTTTGCCTTAGACACAGGTTTTTAAAAAGTCCGAAATGTGTATATGTGCATTCTCCAAATGATCGGAAGCTCTAGGAGGCACGGACCAAGTATTTCGTTTTGTGTGGTTCTTCCCAGGTAGTGCAAGCCTTTCCTCAATACGAATGTTCAGCTCAGTGCTGGTTAGTGAGGAAGAGCCTCAGTGCATGAAGACTGTAGTATCTTCCAGCCTCCACTATACCCCTGCTCATAAGACAATGTAAAAGAAATTATGGTACATGGAAGAGAATATCTGAGCTGTTGAGTATAAATCTGCTTTTTAAAGATGCTTTTGAAATTGTTCTTCTCTTTTTTCTTTTCCTCTCCCACCCCTGCTATGAAATGTCAGAGAGGATTGACCAGCCAAGCAAAGATCAGTCTCGTCTTTGAAGTTTATAAGGATTCTTTGTTGCAGCCAGAACCTTTTGTCTTTAATAAGTAATAGATCTGCAGACCAGCCAAGCCCTCAGATACTTAGAGCTAGTCACCTAATTGGCAACAATCTCAGAACAATTTTGTTGTTTTTGAGATTGGACAGAACCTCCACCCTGTCCTGTGTTTCAACAAATAATAATTTTGCTCTATTATTGCTGGCCAGTTCTTCCCCAATTTCAGTGTTTGATAATTATCCTTACCACACAGGAATGATCATTTGAAGGAAGAGAAACAGAGAAGTAGAAGAGTCTTGAGGCATTAATTTTCAGCTGGCTAAACAAGGTAGAAAAGTGGTTAGTTCCTAGGTGTGAAGAGAAGCCAAAGTCTAATAAAATAAGAAAAGCTATTATTGAAATAAACAAAACAAATCAACAGCCTATAAGGCATATTTTGTTGGATTTTTTTTCCCCTCTTGGTTTCTGTGTAATCGTTAGTTAATAAGACATGAAGGTATGGCTGATCATCTTCATACATTTAATCACCAACGATAAACAAAGGATACGCTCAAAAAAATTTAACTGGGAGGTCATTAGGACCCTTGGGTTCTTATATAAGCAAACTAAAGTTCGATGTAAACAGTAAAACAAATAAAATGAAACTTAAACTTAACCAATCAGAAACTGCAAATTAACCTCTAACAAAGAACTTTCCACTTTAACCAATCAGATATATTTTCTTTTTTGTTGTATTTTATTTATTTATTTATTTTTTTTTTTATTTAAAAAATGTAGGAGGTACAATTATTTTTTGTTATGTGGATAAATTGTATCATGCTGAAGTCAGGGCTTTCAGTGTACCTGTCATCAGAGAAGTCATTTTATCAAAAAGACACCTGCACTTGAATATTTATCGCAACACGATTCACAATTGCAAAGATATAGAATCAACCTAAGTGCCCATCAACTGATGAGTGGATAAAGAAAATGTGGGAGATATATATATATATCTCCCACATACACACACACTCCATGAAGTACTACTCAGCCATAAAAAGGAATAAAATAATATATTTTGCAGCAACTTGAATGGAACTGGAGACTATTATCCTAAGTGAAGAATCTAAGGAATGGAAATATATTTTCTTTGTCTTGCTTCTGCAAAGACCTCATAAAACTTTACTCTCTTCCTCTCCCCACCTCCATCCCCAGTGGAGTGCTGAACCACTTGCAGTCTGGTGCTGCCCAATTTATGAATCAACAGACACCCAAATAAATTCTTTAAAATTTTAATGTGCCACCAAGTTTATCTTTTAACAGATCCAAACTAAATGCTGTTGAATATGGTGGGGAAAACTATTAGCTAAAATAATGTTAGGTCATACTAAAACAGCAAATGTGGATATTGTAAAAGGTAACTCTAATCTGTATATAGGGTTTGTGCTTTAAGTGAATACACATTTTTTTCCAGCCCTGTTTGAAATAGTTTTAGCATTAAAATTAACCTCATCAAGCCCATCGAATTCAAGCTACGTTAGGATTTTATGAATCTAATTATCCAGCTCCAAACTAATATTACTAAAATATTCTCCAAAAGCCTAAATAACTAGTTGGCTTGATAAGGGACCTTAGTTTCTTAAAGTCTGAGAACTCGGCAGGGATTCCCATGTGTAGTCTTCCTTGGAAGTCAAATGTTTTATTTGTGAAACAAAACGCTATGCAGGACTCTGGTAAGACATAGCAGTGATGACTCTATTAATTTGTAGTTTTGGTTGAATACCTGTCAATGGAAAGAAAACTCAGCTGTTGGAGTTTATAGAATTAATGTTTTCCAAAGTTGTAAGAAAATGTAAAGCATTGTGGCCATGTTAGCAAAGTACAAAATTGGTAGGGAGCTTAAGAACAAAATTCAGAAAAAAAAAATTTCCCCAAGGCTTTTTAAAAATTTTGATATTCAGAAGTCATTGCTACATTATACAAATGGCTATGTAGAATAAAACAAAGAAACATTCTAGGAACATAGTAGATGGAAAAGAACAAATTAACCCTCCTCATACCTATACATTCTTTTCTCATCTACTACCTCATCTGAAATTGTGTATTATATGGAAAGTCAGCAATACCTACAACAATTTTAAAGATGGGAAACTGAAGTCTCAGAGAATTTGAGGCTGTTTAGTGAATGGATGTTGTAGCCAAGGACAAAAATGGAAATATATGGACAATTCTCTTGTAGTCTGATGCAATCCAATGACAACCCTTCTAGTTTAAATTTGAATTGAATTTCAATTAATTCACTGCCAGTCAAATTCAGTTAAGAAACATTTATTGTGAGCCTCCTATTATCGGGTACAACCAGAAATAAACTGGGAGACAGCTCTGTCTTCAATGACCATACAGTTTAGTGGGGAAGATAGGCAAACACAGGAATATAGAGCCTTCAGCAAACAGTGCCATTGGGACACTTGAAGGACCCTAAATTTAAGATCACTTATATCCCAGTTTACCTGAGGCAGTTCTGGTTTACTTCTATTGTTCTTGGGTAATTATTATTGGTACCCAATTTCACCCTGGAAAGAATCCCAGTTGAGACTATGAATTGTATGAGCACCTTACATGACCTATACTGAGAGATGAGTAAAAAAGCTTTTTGGACAAAGTTGCTCTAAACTAATTATCTCCAATATAGTTTTCCAACTAATTTCCCAAACTCCTATCTAACCCACCTCTAGTAAATTACCTATATAGTCACCAAATGATCTTTCTAAGCCCCAAATCTACAATGTCATACTTCAATTTTAAAAAAACTTTCAATAGTCTTTCATGTCTAGGATAAATTCCAAACTCTTTAGTACGACATATAAGGAACTCCATGTCTTGACCTCTGCCTATCTGTGCATATTCATTAAAAACAAACAAAACATGTCTTAGCTCTTCAGGCATTGTAAACAACTTGAAGTTATCAATTGTGCCATACTCTTTCAGGCCTCTGGGCCTTGACACATTCTGTTCCCTGTGACTGCAATGACCTTCTTCCAACATTGATCTACCTGGTAGATACTTAGACCCTTCTTCTAAAAAACTTTCCCTGAGCCTCACAAGCTGAAATTTCTCCCTTCATTCCACCATTGTGAATCTCTAGATTGGTGTTCATCATATTACATTACATATTTTGTTTATATGTCTTCTCCATGTTCACCTGCAAAAACTTTGAGGGGTACAAAGCAGTTTTCATCTGTGCTTCACCATGTCTGTGCCCATTCAATAAATGCTTGTTTAGCTGGATTCATTAAGAATTAGGTGAGCAGGAAAAGGGGCAGGTTAGGGGAAGGTTTTTAAACAAAGAGGATAGAATTTGCAAAGGCATGGGCATTCAAGAATGCCAGACAATCTCTGGGAACTGTACGTTGTTTAATGTACCTGGGTCATGAGGTAACTATGGGTGAAGACATTAGGGAGAGAAAATTTCTCTGTATAGTTTTAATGTAGAAACATACATCCTATGAATTGTCTGTTTTGCCAGAAATTATAATTGCAAAGGTGCGAACAAGCTAAAAGTTTCATTCATGTATTTCCTAAATGGGTAATAATTAAGTAACTATCATTTAGTAGGCATTGTGCAAATCAGCATTACTCTGGTTGAAAATGTACCCATGAACATTGGGTCCTCACTAATGCACCTCTTCGTGTTCCATTTAGAGAATCACAGAAGCAGAAATGTCTCAATTTAAAAAGGTCTCAATTTGGAGATTAGCACTTCATGAGTATCTGCTCTGTGCACCCCTCATTCCACACAAAAGAAAACCAAGGATAAGGTCACAGAGGATATCAGTAGCAGAAGAGAATGACTCAGAATGTGTTCAGGTGTGACCCTGATCCTAGAGGGTCCTGGGCTCAGCCAACTTTCTTAGAAAACAATGGAAGAAACCACTTAACTGGCTACTGAAAGCATCCATCGACTCCTGCTTGGATATTGAACTATCTAACCAGTCCCCAGCACTGATGGGATTTTAATGAATGCCACGAAGAAATTAAAGAACAAGAAGGTGTTGAAACACACAAACACCTGATAAAAATGTGTTGCCTGTACCTCAAACACGGTGAACTTGAAATTATCCCTTGCCTGTTCCGCATAGGGTTGTTCATGGTTCTTTATATTCCTGGAGCTGTTATGGGCCAACAAGTGTAGAATTCAAGAAGTTTGGGGCAGGAGTGTCTGATATTAAAGAAGTATGTACTTTAGGAACTTTTTTTTCTGGCTGACTGCCCCAGTAGGTTTAAAGGGGCTTTGGTGAGGAAAGAGGATTAAGTCAAAATATTACAAAGAGCCTTAGAAATTGCAGATCTCTACAGACGAATTCTATGGAAAGTACAATAGAATAAGTCCAAAGACTGTTCACACTAACCCTGTGAGACACCAGTCTGAACTGTAGGCTGGCATTTTGCTTCCTTTCTTGGTGATAGCTGTTTTTAAAACAGCTAGTTTTCCTTTCTCATAAGGGGCATCACCAATCACAGCTGATGATTTCACATTTCATCCTTCCACAGAGATTTGGGTAGTAGGGCAGATCCTTTGTTTGCCTGAGGCAAGGCATGGCTTGGTGGATCTTAGTTCTCTTCCATGAGTTTGAAAGAACATTTTGTAGTTTTGCAAGGGCAAAAAATAATATATTAATATATATTAATACATATGTGAGTGCATACACATACATAAAAGTATTTAGAGTGTTCATTATGGAAACATTTTAAATATTATTTGCTTTCTAATTAAGATGCATAGAAACTGTGCTTATAGAAAATATACTAACACTGTATCTTGCCATGACAGGCAATTCTAAGACAACATAGAAAGTAATGCTGCTAAATGAAGCAACTATCTTGCTTAGATGGAGAAGCTATTTTGAATGTTGCAGGAATTCATCAGCCATCATTGCCCAGGCTATAGATGACTATATCCAGTCTCCAGTCTGGGATACCTTGGGAACTCATCTCCTCACTGCTAAGGTCAAGAAATAACTTATATGATATGAGGGTAAAGTACACTTGAGATAGATGGTTCTCTTTCTAGTTGGAGTTCATGCCTCAAAAGGCCAATGGCACATAGACACATCATGACATGCTTTGAGTTGTGTTCAATGGTAATTGTAGCCTTAGAACGTAACATTTCAAGAGTCACATCATGTGTAGTGCAGCAAGCAGTCGCTTCACTTATACACAGATTTACTAGGGTATGTTTCATGCCTTATTCCAATTCAAAGGCTGCCACAGGTTTAGTGCCATCCCACTCACTGATACAGTCATGTCTGTTAATCTCCGTAACTGTTATGCACAATGATCCCTAACTCTGACATCCCAAAGGTACTTCACATAGCATTATTGTGATGTCTATTATATATTTTTGCCTTTCCCAATCTCATTTCACTGTCCCTCCACTTCCCTTTGCTCTAGCCACATTGTTTTTTTTTTTTTTCCACTCCTCTAATATACTCTGTTTTTCCCTGTCTCAGACAGAGCCTTTTGTACTTGACATTCCTTCTACTTGGAACACCCATCCCCCGATTTTTTACATGTCTGGCTTCTTCTCAATATTCAAATTTCAGACCATATCTGACCTCCTAGGAGATAACCCTATTAAGCCCCACTTTCATCCATACACACCAGCATTCTATCACATTTCCCAGTTTTATTTTTTGTAGCATTTACCAGAATACAAAATTCTAATTTTTAGCTTTCTTATTTATCATCTATCTCTGCCATCTAGGCTAGGATTAAGCTCTATTAGAGCAGAAACCTGTGTGTCTTATTTGTTCTCATATTTCTATAACTCAATACAATTCCTGGACTATAGCAGATGATCAAAGTTTGAATGATTATACATCTAACAAAATAAACAGCAGTATCATTGCCACAAGTTGCCTAAATTAGGAATTTTGCCACATACTGTTCCTGGGAATAGTTAGTGCTGTCAACTAGGCTGTATATTTTCTCTGTGGGCTCATCCTTTATTCCATACCCTTTTGAGATAATAATTGAACATATTAAGGTTTTGGAAATAGCTGAACTTAGCAGGGTATAGCCATGAAAGTAAAATTATTCTTTTTCATTTTTTCCCACTAATTTCCTTACGAATCTACTTTTTCACAGTACCTGGATTAATCTCAGGCAGGGCCCTTAGCTTTCCCAGTCAGTTTCATATACAAAAAATAATTTGGTTCGCTTTCGAGCATTAATGATGTGATATCACAACTCTCAAATCATTCAAAGTTAAAACCCTGGGAAAAAGCAGTCAAAAGGGATCTTGGTTGGCTTCTTTCCTCTTCATTATTACCACCTCTCTCCTTAGCTAGCTACTTAATCGTACCCCTTCAGAGTTGGACCTGGGGGAAATGAATTAGGAGAAAAAGGGCTCACTTTACATGGCTGCCATAAACTTGGCGGCTTCTAAATAACAGAAATTTATTTGTCACAGTTCTGGAGGCTGGGAAGTACAAGATCAAGGCACCAGCAGATTCAGTGTCTGGGAAGGACCCACTTTCTGGTTCACAGATGGCAACTTCTTGCCCTGTGCTCACATGGTGGAAGGGACGAATGAGCTCCCTTGGGCCTATTCTGTAAGCACTCACATGTGCTCCCCCACCCCCCGTGATCTAATCACCTCCCCAAAGGCCCCCATCTCCTAATACCATCACCTTGGCATCTAGGATTTCAACATATGAATTGGTGGAAGGTGGGACACAAACATCCAGATCACAGTAGTTCCTACTATGTGCAAAATAAATAACAAGAGTCAAGTCATCATCTCCTAGAAGTCAACGTTGAGGCTCCCATTGGCCAACAATCAGACAATTTGAACATCTGTAACGAGAATAACAAGAATGGATTAAAACATATCAAATATGTTTAAATCTGAGCTCCTAATAAGAAAAAAAATGGCAGACACTAGTTCATTATTTTGAAAACCACTAAATATAACTAAAGAGTCAAGTATTTATTCTGTTTTTTTGTATCATTGAGAAACCAAATACTAGATGGGGAGAACTGATGAATAAAGAAGGAATGCTGGAATTATAATACCAGGATTTCCAATCCCTACTGAAGGAACCAGTCTAGGCATTCAGCACAAAGGCTGAATACATCATAAAAAGGAGACAACCAGGCATTTTTTGCCTCCTGTTGAAAAAAGCACATCACTTATGAAATAGTCTTGAAAAAGAAATTTTGACCTGATTTGGATCGAGGTTCTATATCCAATTTCCAATTTACAGGAAATACAGAGGACAGAAGAGCGTGTTAAATTCTGTCACAGGGATGCAATCAACAAAATATTGATTTTGTAACAATTCACAGGACTAATGACCCTATTTGTTTGACACATACATTGCAGGAGAGGAACAGAGGAAAGAGAGAGAGAGAGCAATCATACAGATTAAAAGAGACTTAGAACACATTATCAACAAATCCTGATGTGTGGGCAATATTCAGATCCTGATTCGAATAAGTGTTAAAAATAAGTAAGATCTCTGTAAGACAATTTGAAATTTGAACATTAGTTATAAATTTGAGTATATTAAAAATAATTGTAAAATTATTTTTGATGTGACAATGGTATTGGTCTTATTTCTAAAAATGTTCTTGTCTTTTAAAGATGTACACTGAAGTAAGCATTTATGAAGGAAATTACATGGTGGATGAGATTTACTTCAAAACGATAGAGGAGAGAAACAGAGAATGGGGTACACATTCAGTGTGATTCACCATGAGTTTGTAATTGTTGAAGCTGGGTATGGATACATGGGAGTTCATACATACTATTTTATTTTTGGACCTGTTTCATATTCTCTATGGAAAAATTTAAAAAGTAAAGGGGGAAAGACAATATATTAATTAATGTACATTTTCCTTCACAAAAACTAATATGTTAATTTCTAAAGAGATAAATCTATGCATTTCACTGTGAACATTTGTTTGTTTTTTGTGGAAAATATACACTACAGAGTAGCAATATAGGGATTTTTAACCAGGTGTATGGGTCCAAGAGTGAATTATGAAACTCATAGTTACCCAGAACTACAAGCAAAATTAATTTTAGATGTTTGTGTTTTTGCATGTTGGAGGTCAAAGGATTCTCTAAATCAAAAGAGTGTAAAAACGAACAACTTATAGATGTTATTACTTGTTTAAAGAGAGACTACAGAGAAATTTTGACTTTCTTAATATGATATGGCAATCGAAATGAAAAATAAGCATTTCCAAAGTAACATAATAAATCAATGAGAAAATGTTTACATTTGTCAAAATCAGGCATTTACCAATGTATAATTCGAGGCAAAGTTGTTCTTTGAGCAAAGTCAGTAATATATTCTGTGTATTGAAGTACATATTGTATAAAGCTGCTTTGTCCAAATTCTTGCACTCAAAACCACCTCCTGTCTAGATCATGTCCCTTCATTCACTTAAGGCAACCTCCCATTTGGTCAATGACCTTCAATTTACCTTGTCCAGTGTTGAACTATATGAACTCTTATGAGCAACTTTTAGATTTCTATGTACCATTTAAATATATGTTCTTTCTACAAGTGCAGGATAAATTCTCTACCAGCAGAGACCATGTATTTCTGCTTGTGTGTTCTAGTTGTGTAACTCTTGTGAGTAAGATGCATTACTATTCATTCACTTCCACTCATCATTCCATCTTGCCCTCAATCTATAAGAAAAAGTGCCTGAATTAGATATTGTAGAGAAAACCATGTAAATACTATGCTCGAAGCAATACTTTTTCGATTCTCTAAGTTTACTCATCTACTTTTGTTCCAGTTGAATTTAAAAAATTAGACGCACATGGAAATATTCAATGACATAACTGTAGGCAAAATTCTCTTTTTGATAGATCTTTTTTTTTTTTTTTTTTTTGAGACAGAGTCTCACTGTGTTGCCCGGGCTAGAGTGCCATGGTGTCATCTTAGCTCACAGCAACCTCAAACTCCTGGGCTCAAGCAATCCTTCTGCCTCAGCCTCCAGAGTAGCCTGGGCTACAGGCATGCACCACCATGCCCGGCTAATTTTTTCTATATATTTTTAGTTGTCTGATTAATTTCTTTCTATTTTTAGTAGAGATGGGGTCTCGCTCTTGCTCAGGCTGGTTTCGAACTCCTGAGCTCAAACGATCCGCCCGCCTCGGCCTCCCAGAGTGTTAGGATTACAGGTGTGAGCCACCGCGCCCAGCCAATAGATCTTTTTTTAAAGGTTGTTCTTATTTTATTCTAATAATTGGGCATTTTAAAACCCAAAGAGTAAATTCTAAGATAAAATTACAACAAAAACATTTTCCCCTCATGTAAGTTTTCTTGTAAGGTCATTTTGAATATGGTCCTTTTTCTCCCCACAGCTTCACTTACATTTTTTTTTAAGTATATAAGTTCACAGCTTTACTAGGTTATCACTATCTTTTATTCTCACATTTGAAACAGATTTCAGGAAAATATAATATCTAGGAAGGTTCTCATGAGTTTTCGCATCTGTGGTGTTACCTATTTTTCTTCAATGTAACAGCTTTGGAACACAAAGGCATTTGCAATAGGCATCCTTGACACAAATTGCAGATTACTTTTTCACTGCTCCTGGCTGTGTACTCCCAAATCAATAGAAATTCATGGGATCTGAAAATTAAATCTTCACAGTACATCTTTTTATTCTGACTTTATTGATAAGGTTATAATCCTTTTGCACCATTTTAGCAAGTTCAGGTGGAAAATATTAACATTGACATTTGAAAACGAATGTGTTAGGTAGGAGGGGGAAAAGGTATTAGAACTCCATAGCCCAGTTTAGATCCTCTTCAAATTTCATAGACTGCACCAAGTACATCAGAGACATTTTGCTGAAATACTCTGATATTGCCTAGTTTGTTCTGTTTGTCTTACCCAAATGCAAGGGAATAGACTCAGCCCAAAGTAGTAAGAAAGTAAAATTCAGTCATTTCCAATTAAGAAACTGCTTATCTAGGTCATCAAGACTCTGAGAGCTCTTATGAAATCTAAGGCAGTTTTGTAAATACAGTGGCCATAGATTCATTTCTGAAGGGCCAACATTTGGAGCTCTATTAAAAACAAATTTTTTGAGACAGGGTCTCTGTCTGTTGCCTGGGCTAGAGGACAGTGGCATAATCGTAGCTCGCTGCAACCTCAAACTCCTTGGCTCAAGCGAACCTCCTGCCTCAGCAAAGTAACTGGGACTACAGGCGCGCACCACCATGCTGGCTAATTTTTCTATTTTTTGTAGAGACGGGGTTTCGCTCTTGCTCAGGCTGGTCTCAAACTCCTGACCTCAAGCGATCATCCTGCCTTGGCCTCCCAAAGTGCTAGGATTGCAGGTGTGAGCCACTGCACCTGGCATATTCTGAATTTAGAGACTTTAGAACTCTCCATGTTCTTGGTTATAGCATAACATGTAGCCAGAAACAAGGTGTTTATCCAGCTCCACTTAGTAAACCAGTAACCAATGCCATAGGGACTATGATTCGGTCAATCTCAGGGAGAAGATATTTTTATAACTTATCATTCTCTAGTAGATAGTTTGGAAAGAACCCATCATTCTTTATGTCCTTGTTTATGTCAATCACCGTTGAATGTCTAAAATTTCTTGTTTCTACTCCTAGATGGATTTTTGCCCACATGAATATGTTTATACCCTAACTGATTTAATTCCATGCTTTTCCTTAGTCCCCCCAGATCCACAAAACCATCAAGAATTTGAATAATGTCATCATCAAAATTCTTTATCTCTTTAATCTCTTCAGTCACTGGCCTCTTCTTATTGCCATGAGTAAGACACTATACCTCTACTGATTTCACTGCTTCCCTTGAGGCCCTGTGAAGTCATCCTGTTTTTGTTACCCTCATGCTCCTTAAACTAAAAATTCCCAGAAATTAGATTACTTCTTAATTCTGGTTGTTGTTTCTAGAACTTTCTTCCTCAAAAACTCCTGCTCTTTTGGAGGACTTGGTATCACTCTTGACCACCTGCTACTGCTTCTCATTGTGATCATCTACTAACCTTCCAATTTTAGCACTGGGATCATTTTTCTTTTGATTTTTAATTTGAAATCTTTTTGATGGCATTAAGAGCCGTGGGGATAATCCACTGTAAACCCCAGGTTCCTATATTTTGACTGCTCTCCCTTACTCAACCAATCCTATGTTCATTGTTTACTCATTATCAGTAATGCGTGTGCCATCTCTCTAAAGCCTCAGTTTCAGATCTCTCTGACCACTATCTCCTATTTTTTATGCTCATTTACTTTATGTCATCAATGACAATAGCTTAACTCCATTTGAACTTCCAATCCATTTATCCCACCATTTTCTCACTTTCTCTTGGTTCATGTAGTCATTTCCCCTTTTACTCAGTGTGGATTCCAGGGTCCCTCACTGTACTTTCAATTCCGTTGCACCCTCCCACGCTATCCTTTAACAATTTCTCAAAACCCCAACACTGATTAACCCCCTCCCTACTCTGTTCCCACTGCTTCTAGCATCTAGAGATATCACACAACCTAACTGCTAGGACTCAGTTTTAATTTATAAAAGCAAATTTTAAGTGAGCACTCATAACCACTTATAAGTGTCCAGATGCCCTTCTACATTTCTCCAGTAAACTCACTCTGTTCCTTGTTTCCAGCATGTTTTACCTGCTTTCTTTCTTCAAACCTCACATCTTCCCAGACCACTTGCACTCTCAGTGAAGAACTCATGGAAGCGAGAAACATTACCTTCCACTATTGAATCCCCCAACTTGTACACAATGAGACTCATGCTCTCAGCATTCTTCCTCACTGCTATTGTGTGTCCCTGCCCTGTCGCTAACCAGATTAACATGGCACATTACATTGCCTGGTTTTCACATATTGAACCAACTTTGTATTCCTAAAATAAATTCTATTTGCTCATGCTGTATAATCATTTGTATATGGGACTAGATTTGTTTTATAGTACTTGTTGAGTATTTTTGTATGTATATTTACAAGGTATTATATTAGGGTTCTGCAGAGAAACAGATGATATATGAGGGTTGGAAAGAGAGAGAGAGGGCTAGAGAGAGATAGAAAGAGAAATATTTAAGGAATTGACTCACATAATTGTGGAGAGAGACTGGCAAGTTCAAAATCCTCAGGGTAGGCCAGCCTGGAAACCCAGGGAATAGTCAGTGTTGCATTTGAAGTGTGAGGGCATTCTTCTAGCAGAATCCCCTATTCTTCAGGGATGATCAGTCTTTTTCTATTAAGGCCTTCAACTGATTGGACAAGGCCCACCCACACTAAGGAGAGTGCTCTCCTTTACTCAAAGTCTTTAAAAATTTTGATCAAGTCCCATTCATCTTGCATTTTTCTTTTATAGCTTGTGCTTTTTGTCTTGTATGTAATGACTTATCTCTCAATCTAAGGTTATGCAGAATTTCTTCCATTTTTTTGTCTATAAGCTTTTTGCTTTCAATTCTTACATTTAGGTCTGTAATTCATTTTAAGTGATCATTGTGTTGATCTAAGGTAGTTTTTACTTTTTCTTTCTTTTGTTTTTGAATGTGGATGTGCTATTGTTCCAGCATCTTTTGTTGAAAAGACAGTTCTTTGAATCACCTTGACCTATCTCCTTTGTCAAAAATCAGTTGACTATAACTGTGAGGGTTTATTTCTAGATACTCTGTTCCATTGACTTATATGTCTACCCTTATTTTCAATGCCACATTGTTTTGAGGTAATAAGTTTTAAATCAGGTAGTGTAAATCCTGGCTGTCTATGTCCTTTGCATTTCTATATAAGATTTAGGATCAGGTTTTCAAATTCTGTACAAAATCTTGCTGAGATTTTAGTAAGAATTGCACTGATTCCAGAGATTAATTTTGGGAGAATTGCCATCCTAACAATATCAAGTCTTCCAATTCATGGAATTGGTATAGATATAGATATCATTTGTTATAAACCCCGAAATTCAGTGTTATATTTATTGCCTGATGCTGAGTCTACTAAGAAAACTTAAACTCCACCAGCCCTTGAAATGGAGTAGGGAATAGAGGGGACCACAGGCTAGCTCAGGCTTGCTCACATTTTTCTCATGATGGTCTCAAGCTTCCAAGAGCAGTAAGAGATGCAGGCTCAATGTGCAAACACTTTTCAAGTTCCTGCTTATACCATGGTTGCTACCTGCACGTTAGCTGAAACAAGTTACAAGGCCAGATGCAAGGGACTGAAAAACAAAGTCCCATTACCTATGCATGGAAGGGAAAAATTTGTGGATAGGTAGTAAGACTCCCTAAAAGGGAAATGGTTGTGTGATGTGTCTAGATAAATGGAGCCTCAGGCAGCCTTGCAGATCTTAGATGTTTCCAGTGCCTCAGCAAGGCACAGAAGTAACAGGAAGATTCCTTTGTAGCCACGAAGGGTACAATGTTAATAGAAAGAGCTGGTTAGTAGAATGGGGCTTTGGGGATGAACACAAAGCACAACTTAACAATGAAAAGCTGAACTAACAGCATGATGAATCCTCATGCTTTGATATTCAGAGTCAATGTAGAGATAAAACGCTGTGAAGTACAGATAAATTGAAATAGATAGACTATTCTAATACCTTAGCAAAGGAAGGGCTTAAAATAGAAATTTAGTTGCAATATAGAAAATTAAGGAATGTTTTATTTGTTGCATCTCTCAGTCTGTGGCCTAAGATTCATTCTCATTACAACTATATTTTCTACTGTTATTTACCTAATTCTCCCCCCTTCCTTAGGATCATACTAGGGTGTCTGGCCATAGCAAAGGCTACTTTTATCTGGCAAGAACCAAAACAATGCATTTTTCCTTGTCTTTTATCTTATTTGCGGGGCTCCTTTTCAAAACTCTACTGCTTTTGGCAGCATTCACATAGTTTTAGAGCTCTTGTCATGGCCCATGGCTAAACTGGTGACTTCACTGAGTCTGTGACAAATTACACCTGCTGAGAACACTCTGGGGCCAGCTGGCTGAGGCTGGGTTTCAGCCTGCTTAATATACTCTTTGGAATTATGTTTTCCATATTTTATCTTTTTTCATGTTTTTATCTTTCTTTATTCCCTTGCTCTCCTTTCTTCCTCCTCTAGCCCACTCTAAATTTTAATTTCTTTCTTTCTCTTTCTTTCCCTCCCTCCCTTCCTTCCTTCCTTCCTTCCTTCCTTCCTTCCTTCCTTCTCTCTCTCTCTCTCTCTCTTTCTTTCTTTCTTTCTTTCTTTCTCTTTCCTTTCTTTCTTTTCTTTTTGGTTTCTCATACTCTCATTTTTGAATGGCAAAAGCTGTTGAGCCCAAATGGAACTATCGGATTTAATAATGTTTTAAAATTTTCCCTTCATATTACAAGGATATTTGAATATTACTAATAGCATCCCCACATGTCGATGCAAAATTTATTTAATAGACATTTACACTGCTTCCAAATTTTTACCGCTATATGTTGAATAACCCTATGATGAATATTTATGTACTTATTATTCTATCTATTTTAGTCTATATCACTACTTATTTACTGGGTAAGTAAATATGGTTAAAAATCTTGTTTAGGCCAGGTAGGGTGGCTCACATCTATAATCCTAGCTCTCTGGGAGGTGGAAGCAGGAGGATCACTTGAGCCCAGGAGTTCAAAGTTACAGTGAGCTATGGTAGCACCACTACACTGTGGCCTGAGCAACAGAGTAAGACCTGGTCCCCCCAAAATAAAATAAAATAAAATATCATAAATTGTGTTAAATTCACATTACTAAATTGCTCACCAGTATGAGAATTGCTTTAGCTCTTTAATGGGAATATAGTTACTGTTTAATACTGAAAAGTCCTTAAGACTTAAATGAATAATAGTGACAAGTTAAGGCAGCCTTGGAGATGCTCCTACTTGAGAGCTCCTGCCTGTGTGTGTGGCTGGGCACTGAAGGGACACAACCCAAACTCACAGGCTAGTCCCAGGGGTAGAGGATTCAATGGTAATAACAGGTGGGGAAAGAGATCAGGAAAGAAAACCATGCTCTATACAAATAAGCAATTTTAAAATACAGAAATTACAAAAATAATACCAGATGATAACAAACTGGGGGGAAAATGCAGGGTGTGAATGGGAAACTTCAGATGGGGGTGGGGGGCAAACTGACCCTTCAGTGATAAATCCCTGCTGGAAATTCTAGGCAATGGATCTCAAACATCATCGTGTCTGATATTCACGGGGGCCTGGGGAACTGAGATGGGGCTGGGGTGGGGTGGGAGTGGGAAGGAGCTCATAGGTTCCAGCCCAGAAATTATGATTAGTAGAGCCGAACCGAAGTCCCGGTGATTCTGATGGAGACACTCAGTTAGAAGGACACATTCTGAGCACTTGGATTTTAAAGACGACTGACTCAAGTAATCCCTGTAGTCCCTCAACAAACATTAAAAAGTTTAGTTCAAATTTTTTCAAGTATATTTTTGAGTACCTTTTAACTGTCACTGTCATAGTTTGGGAAGCTTATATCTTCCCTTGTGAGGAACTTATCCCAGCGGGCAGCAGCTTTTAAAACCTTGTCTGACCATAGGCGGGTGCTGTGCACCAAGTCTGAAAGTTCAGTTTTTATTCATCAGTTTTCTCTCCCTCTACCCCCTCTTCTCACCCTCCCTCCTTGGTGCCCTCAATGAGGGCACTCATTTAATGACATTCCATAGCCGAGAAGATAAAGCTGGATTGCTCTGAGCTGAAAGCTGTCTCTCTTCTATGGAAACGTGTTCAGAGTCAGCGTACACAGACAAGAAGCATTAGCATCTGATCTTCTTTATCCTGCAGTAGCAGGAGCCCGAGTGCTTTGTGGTGCAAAGCTAGTCCTTGGAGAGTATTCATGGAGATAGGGAGCTTCCCTTTGCTCAGCTTGTTCTAGGATCAGTGTATAAGCTTTCTTTCCAGCAGTGTTGTCTGTGACAAATGCCTCCCCAAAGCCAGACTTCATCTGTTGACTGACACCCAGTCCCTGTCTTCCAGATTTCGATTGTCATGTACCTTTTAGCAGTCCTCTGAAAGAAGGGCTTCTGGCAATAGAACTAACAATGGACTCCATTGCTCATTCCAAACTTTCTTTGGAAGAACCAGATGATATGTCTACTCTTATGCAGATACAGTCTTTTCCAGTGTCATGGTTCTGTTGCAGGTTTAAAGGAGGGAAATAGAAAATAGCTGCTTTTTCTGCTTTTCTTTGAATTGACAGGGGAGGTTGGCAGGGAAAGAGCAGGAAGTAACACTGGCTTGAGCTCCCTATAGTCATTCAAAAGCAGAGACAGCTTAGCTGCAGTTATATTTCTGCAAAATGAAACAGCTGGATTTGATCTTGTCCAAGGCCAGCCCTAAGAGGATGAAGCATGCTGTATAGTAGCAGTCTTCCTCATGAAAATTGAAATGCAGACTCACCTAAATTGGAGTAGGCAAAAGTACTGCTAGGAATGTCCTCACTTTGGTCCCGTTGTCGACACACACTGTCAAAGTTTTGCCTGCCTTGGGTCGTCAGTTCTCCCTCTGTCAGCACCATACCTTCCCCTTAGCCTAAGTCTGAATGGAAACCTTTTGCCCAGTTCTCTTTAGAAAAGCCGAGACATTGGTATTTTAAAAGAATTTCATTAACTACTGAGAAAAACATTAACAGAAAATACAAATAGAACTGAAACGAGTTCCCAAAGAACATGTACTGATCCTCTAATCGGTATCTCAGGGTCAATAGAGACCAGGGTACAGGCTTTCCATTTTTTGAGTCTTACATTATCAAATGAGAAAAGGATTGCACAAACTGTGGTATTTTGTAAAAAATTTCCGTTCAATATCTTGACATTTTAAATTTTCCATTTAACAAAATTCCCATTCAAAAACTGACCCTTTTTAAAATAAATTTTCAATGGCTGTGTATATATAAACTCTTGCAAAGATAAGATCAAAAGTCTAAATGTGAGGGGGCCCTTTGTGATAAGGCTTAAGCCAAATTTCCCTACCCTCCATCACACCTATCCACAACATTAGTTTTGCTACCAATTGCTGCAAAAGTCACTTTCTCAGCTTGTCAACCATCTCCATGAGAGGATGCAACATCTTGTTTCCCACCAGAGTGATGGGGTTTCCCCACATCGGGACCCATTCAATGCTCTTAAGCAGAAAGAGGACCAGGATCAAATAATCCATACCCCTAAGACTCTGTCTTCTAGGCCAAGGGAACTATGTACACAAGAGTGATACCTGTGTTCATATGGAACTCACTTTATACCCCTCACCCCGCAACCCGATGTAGAGAGGGGGCAATAACAGAGTCCTAGTACTAGGAAACCTTCACCATTTAAACGTTGGAGACGTGTTAACAAGAACTACCTAGTACCCAGCAGAGGGAGTCAGTCCCTCACCAGTAAATCTTCTTTCAGTATTCTCCCACCTGTCTGCAGCGGGACTGCTCATAGCCGCAAACAGGTAGAATTTCCATGCCTTCCTCCAGGTTACAGGTGAGCTGATAGTCAATCTTCTAATTTGCCACTTGCAGAAAGCACCATATTGTGACATTGGTTCAGAAATTCTCTCTTTAGATTTTTGTATACTTCCCCTGAATAATTGCACAGCAGCATACTGAACAATAGGATCTCTTCATATAATAGCTGCTTTTTTCTTAAAATGATGGTCCTTTCAACCCAGTGTCAGACTCGACTTCCCGAGTCACCCACAACTGACAAACAGCCACACAGAAATGCATGTTGTTTCTTTAAGCCTTCATTTTTCAATATTGGCTGTCATGTAACTGGGGCACAACTCTGATGAGAAATTAGAGATGGAGTTGGGCAAATTGACCCATTCGAATGGAAGATGGGATATGATAGAAAATCTTTTCTCCTCCTTATGTTTTTAAGAATAATGTGCACATAATTTTTCGGCTTGATGGGTGTACTTGAACAGTTGTTGGCATCTATCTGTTGATGAATTTTGCCCTGGACGCTACGCTAAACCTTTTATAGGGGTTATGTCACTTTATCCTTATGTTCACCCTGAGTCAGATACTATCATTATCCTCATTTTAAAAAGACAAAACAGGCTTGCGAAATTTAGCCAATTTGTTCAAATTCTCTTAACTCAGATGACTAGGACTTGAACCAAGCCTTAATCTGCCCCTGGAACCTGTCCTCTTCTTAAACAGTACTCTATTACACTCTAGAGTACTGTTTAAGAAATACTCTTAAACAGTACTCTAATATACTCTATTCATATGGACAAGTGTAACAATCCTGATTTTTGATCTGAAGGTTTTTGATTCTTTAATCTATCCCTGTAATTTATGAAATTCAGAAAATTTATAGCCAAGTTTAAAGAAATAAAAATTCTGGATTTACTTATTAAACACCTAAGCATTTGGGTTTTAAGAATAATAAACGTATCTTGAGTCTTATTATTAAAAGATAATAATTTGCAAATTTAAACCTCCAATCCCCTAGGCATACATATTATGTTTGATGGATGATATCCTGGCAAAGGGAATATTAAGGCAGTTTATTATTATTATTTTGAAGAACCAATGTACTGCTGTCTCCACTCCATTTTAGGCTTACACTTACCAAATAGCTTTTGGCCTAAATTCAAAAGATTTTTTTTTAATGGACATGAGAAAGGAACATAACAACAACAACAAAAAAAATGCAAAACACACCCAGAACTCTAAAAAGAAATTTGTACAAAGCAGTCTCAAAAGCCGCTGTATTTTTGACCTTCTAAAGAGTAAACACATGCTGTCAACAAAAGACTATCTAAAGGTGTGTAGAACTATTGCAAACATTTTATGCAGAGCTGAAAAGCACAAACAAATGAACTTGCACTTTAAAAATATCTTTAATAAAATCTACCTTGTAATACTTCTGCCAAGCGATTTGTAAATTATTATTCATAGCATAGACTTTCAAGAAGCAATTATGTTTTTAGTTCTCCTTAACAAGTTAAAACAGAAATCAAGAAAGACAGAAAGGTATTCTATGTTTGCATCTATGAGAAAAATGCTCACAATTGCTCTGAAGTGTGTCTAGATATTGGCTTACATTGTGTAATTTTATAAATTAAGCATGCTAGTATTTCTCAGAAATTATGTGTAGATTTTGGAACATATTTGATAACAGTGTCTTAATGTTGTCAATCTTTGGAAAGATCTAAGTTTAATTTCAAACATGAAGCAATTTTATTCCCCTGATTTCTCTTAGTCATGTTCTGTGGAATCTTCCTTTCAATACTTTGGGCAGATCTCATAGGTTTCTTACAAGAAACCTACGGTAACATTTGGTTTTGAAAAAGTCCAGTTCAATTTAATCCAAGTGAAGATATAACGTGTTATTTAAATTAAAGTCTTTCCATCTTTGTGGCTCAGGGACTTGCTCTGAGGACAAGACTGGTCAGATTTTCATTTGTTTTCCACCTTGAATTTAAGTCCTCACTTTGGTACTAAGTAGGTTTTATTTGGTTCAACATTATGTGTATTTAAGTAGAACATTTTCTGGGCTAGCATTAGAGATAGAAATAAAACAAAGCTATCTCTTACTCTAAAATGATCACAATATGGTGGAAAACAAAGACAATAAAAAATAGAATTATAATACTACAGGTTAAGAGCCACAGTGAAAGGTTAAGCAAGGTAAAATTATTATAAACATGGAAATCAATTCTTCTTAGAGTGGATTTCATAGAGGAGAGGTTGGAGTTGGGTTTTAAAATCCATTCTGAGGGTCAGTTAGAGGACAAGCGTTTGGGTGATAAGTGGCGGCGTGCACACGGGCAAAGAGTACAGAAACAGTCTGATTGTTCAGAGAAAGGCGGGTAGATACGACGTAAAATAAATGATGGCAAATGATATTAGAGTAGAAACTAAAAACCGGTATTGAGTGCTTTGGGTCCAATAGCTAATGTTAACATTCGATTACCATGGGTTTCTCTTCACAATATATTAAACAGAGCCGTTATTACAGTAACCATTATGAGAACTTTGAGAGATTCAGAATGAAAGGCACATAGCTTGGGAATTCTTAAAGGAGACCTGAAAGTTTATTGAGGTGAATATCACTCACTCGCTCTACTACTATTTATTGTTGCTAGCTATGTGTAAACTCTTTGCTACACGTGGGGATTTAACGATTACTGACATAGTCGCCCCTTCAAGAAACTTACAGATGTGTAGGGGACATAAAAATATGGTAAGTGCCTTAGGAAAGGCACAGAATGCATGGATTTCAGAGCAGGGCGTCATCAATCCCAAGTAAGAGGTCAAGTGCACCTCCACCTATGTGACAGCAAGTGACATTTGACTGAAGCCTCAACAAGTGAGTATACTGTTGATAGATTGGGGCAAGGTCTGAAGAAAAATCATAGCGGTAAGAAAGTGTAGGCACATCAGAGATGCAGTGGGAAGTTTGGCCCATGTGGGAGAGGAGGGGAAATAAAAGTGGGCAGTATGTTGTGAATGGAGTAAAGATGGCCTTGAATGCCAGGCAGAACATTTTCATTCATAAGCAGTGGGGAATCACTGCTGAATTTTGGCATAGAAAAAATAACACAAGTGGAAACGTGTCAAGAAGCTTACTATGGCAACAGTGCGATGGGTGCATTGTAGAAATCCTGTACCCATAATGAGAGTTGGTAGAGTTGTGCCCCCCAGATACACGTGCACAATAGCTTCATTACACGTGTTGGCAAGTATGAGTGAATTCCATGCAACAACTTAGTGATCAATTGGTCACCCAAGAGTACAGTATCTGAAAAAGAGAGAATTCAAAAAGGTAGGACTTCAAGAAGCAAACCTTTTCCTCTAGCCCTGTGTTCTCCAGGTTTGAATTGCATGAACAGACTCAGATAGGAAGGTGTTGGCATTCACACATTGTTTGCAGTGGGTTTTGTAAGAATATTGGCAATGAAGAGTACCACTTTTCCAAAACCATTAACTCCTCAGTCAAAGGAAACTTTATCCCAAATTATTTATCCCTTATTTTATTTTTATTTTTATTTTTTTATTTTTATTTATTTATTTTTTTTTTTTGAGACAGAGTCTCAATGTGTTGCCCAGGCTAGAGTGCCGTGGTGTCATCCTAGCTCACAGCAACCTCAAACTCCTGGGCTCAAGCGATCCTCCTGCCTCAGCCTCCCGAGTAGCTGGGACTACAGGCATGCACCACCAACCCGGCTAATTTTTTCTATATATTTTTTTAGTTGTCCAATTAATTTCTTTCTATTTTTGGTAGAGACAGGGTCTCGCTCTTGCTCAGGCTGGTTTCGAACTCCTGAGCTCAAACAATCCGCCCACCTCGGCCTCCCAGAGAGCTAGGAATACAGGCATGAGCCACCGCGCCTGGCCATCCCTTATTTAATTGACAGAGAATATAGTCTCTTTATAGGATGAAAGAGCTACTATTATTCTATTATTCTCATGTATCAGATTGAACAATAAGAAAATTACCATTGTGGAAAATAAAGATGGTCATATATCATAAAGGGTCAACCTCTACATGCCCAGTAAGAGCGACATAGTAGAAAGAATATTGAGTAAATAACAAAGAAAATCTGAGATCTGGTTTTGATTCTCCCATTAGTTAGATAGAGAATCATAATCAGTCAGTTCAATTTCAGAGCTTTGAACAAGTGAAAAACCACAGAATTATAGAGCCAAGAGAGACCTATGAAGGAAATTTATTCTATCAGAACAGGCAGCCACTATGAATGAGAGTATATCCATTCATTCAATAATATCAATTGTAGGGACTTTAGATTGTACTAGTGAAAGACATAGATTCTAAAGTTCGATTGCCTTGCTTTGGATCCTGGCTCCATCACTTACCATCTGAATGAATTAGGCAGTTAACCTCTCTGCTTTGCACTTTGCTCACCTGCAATATGGAAATAAGAATACCACTCTATTGGGTTGTTGTGAGAATTAAGAGTTAATTTAAAAAGTATATAAAATTATAAAATTTATAGAATAACACCTACTACATTAGAAGCACTGTATCTGCACTTGCTATTATTATCGCTACTATAAGTTCTTTGCTAGAAAATTCTTGCTGCCCTCACTTTTGGTTTAGCTCCAATGGACTAGTGCTAAACTGTCAGTGGTCAACTTTGTAACCACGTAAAAATCCCTGGGGATGGGAATCAATAGTGACAGTAGCTCATTGTGCTACTTGAACATCGGGAATCTTAATTGAAATAAATCAATGGTATCAAGGAGTGGGATAAATGCCCAATTGGAGAGGTTTAACATGGACAATAACAAGGGTAAATTACACTTTAAAACTTTTGATCGAATCATCAGCTAGTAGAGAACAGGGTATTTTATTACAGAAAAGTAACCAAGCAACTGCTGTACAGAAAGGAAGCCATGTTTCAGGAGGTACTAATGGTGTGGAAAGCACTTAGGTAAAATTAAGCCCAATTAGCAACTGGAAATACTCTGCAGCCACTTTAGCCAAGGGGAAGTGAAAAGAAGCTATTGAAATCTGAGAAGATGGGATTGAAGAGAGAAATCATTTTCAGGGTCAACTGTTAGTAAAGAAGAAATTTAGTTTTGCTTTTCAGTCTTTTGTCTTTTTCTTTGTTGCCTGCTCTTTGTCTCTGCTCCTAGTCCACAGAGTACCTTTTAGCTCTCCCAGCCACAAATGCTCTCCAGATTGCTGCAAAATAGAAATTGCTCATCACTTTTCGTGCACAGCAGACAATGAGGAACCACATTAAATACAGGTTTTCTCTCTGCAAAGAAAGTTTGCACAAAGAAAACCTTTGGGCAGAATATCTCAAAAATGAACAACCAATTTTATTCTAAATTTTGCAGATTAGCATTTGCTTACTGAACTAACTCTTATCACTTGGGTTGCTGCTGTTGCTGGTAGCATCAAGGCCAACAATCAATAAACTCATTAGGATTTACAAGCATCTTTGATTAATACTCCTTGTCTAATTCGCTGAGAAATGTGCTATATCTTGTAGCTTAATGAAGACAAGGATGAGTTATTTAGGTGTTTGTTAGTGAGGCTTATTTGCATACAATTAACTAGATTCTCTGTTTATAGCAAGCAGTAAAAACTTTGTATCACGAGATGTATTTTCCACCAAGTTCTATATGGTTAAACCAAATGCTTTTGTTCCACTAGAAACTCTTTGATTGAAATGACTAATGATTCTGTCAGTTAAAAAACTGACATACTCATGCAAAAACTGGTTGGAGTTTTTGCATGAGAGCAATTTTCTTTATTGAGAGCAATTTTCATAATATTCCTTTCTTAAAAAAAGATAAACTTTATTATTTTAGAATTTTAGATTCACAGCAAAATTCAGAGGAAAGTACAAAGTTCCCATATACTCCCCTGTTCCTAAGAAGCTCAATGTTCCCCACTATCAGCATTCCACACTAGAGAGGAACATTTGCTACAATCCATGAACCTTCATTGACATATCATTATCCGCCAAAGTCCATAGTTTACATTAGGGTCCTCTCTTGGTGTTGTATATTCTATGAATTTTGACAAAAATATAATGATATGTATCCACCATTGTAGTATTATATGTATATATTAGTTTCACTGCCTTAAAAATCCTTTGTGCATATAATTTTTAATAACTAGATTCTCTGTTTATAGCAAGCAGTAAGAACTTCATCCCTCCCTCCCTCCCTACCAACCCTCTGACAACTGTTAATCTTTTTGTCTCCACAGTTTTGCCTTTTCCAGGATATCTTATAGATAAAATCATACAACATGTAGCTTTTTTAGATTGACTTATTTCATTTAGAAATATGCATTTAAGTTCTTTCCATGTCTTTTCATGGTTTGACAGCTCATTTCTTTTTTTGAACAATGTTTCATTTTTGGGATATGCCACAGTTTATTTATGTACGTCTACTGAGGAACAACTTGGTTGCTTCCAAGATTTGTCAATTATGAAGAAAGCTGCTACAAATATCCATGTGCAGGTTTCAATTTATGTGGGTAAATACCAAGCAGCATGATTGCTGGATCATATAGTAAGAGTATATTTAGTTTTGTAAGAAACTTGCCAAAGTGTCTTTCAAAGTAGTCGTACCATTTTGTATTCTCGATAGCACTGAATAAGATTTTCTATTGCTCCACATCCTCACCAGCATTTGGTCATATCAGTGTTTTGGATTTTGGCCATTCTAATAGGTGTGGAATGGTATCTTATTATTTCAATTTTCAATTTCCTAGTGACATGTGATGCTGAACATCTCCACATATGCTTACTTCGTATCTCTGTCTTCCGTGGTGAGGTGTCCAGGTCATTTTTCAATTTTTTTAAACTGGTTGTTCATTGTTTCGCTGTCTAGTTTTAAGAGTTCTTGCACATTTTAAATAACAGTCCTTTACCAGATATGTCTTTTGGACTTCGTCCAAGACTGTGGCTTGTCTCCTCTTTCTCTTGACATTGTCTTGGGCAGAGCAGAAGTATTTAATTTTAATTAAGTCCAAGTTATCAATTATTTCTTTCAGTGGTTGTGCCTTTCGTGTTGTATCTAAAAAGTCATCAGCAAACTCAAGGTCATTTAGGTTGCTTCTGTTATCTTCCAGGAATTTTACAGTTTTGCATTTTACATTTAAGTCTATGATCCATTTTCACTTAATTGGTGTGAAGTGTGTAAAGTCTGTATGTAGATTCATTTTTTGTTTTTTTTCATGTTGTATCCAGTTGTTCTGGTACCATTTGTTGAAATGACTATCTTTGTTCATTGTATAGTTTTTTTCGTCAAAGACCAGTTGACCATATTTATGTGGGTCTATTTCTGGTCTCTCTTTTGTTTTGTTTCGTTGATCTATATGTTTATTATTTTTGCCAGTACCATACTGTCTTGATGACTGTAGCTTCATAGTAAGTCTTGAAGTCAGGTATTGTCAGTACTCTAATTTTGTTCTTTTCCTTCAATATTGAGTTGGCTATTCTGAGTCTATTGCCTCTTCATATAAACTTTAGAATCAGTTTATCAATAAGCACAAACAAATTTTGAGTGGGATTGCATTGAATCTATAGATCCAGCTGAGAAGAACTGACATCTTGAAAATATTGAATTATTTTACTCATGAACACGGAATATATATCCATTTATTAAGTTCTTTGATATATTTAATCAGAGTTTTATAGATTTCCTCATAAGGATCTTGCACTTTTTTTATATTTATACCTATTTATTTCACTTTTGATAGTGCTAATATAAATGGTAATGAGCTTTTAACTTCAAATTTTTTGTGTTCATTGCTGGTATATAAGAAAATAATTAAATTTTATTTATTAATCGTGTGTTCTGCAACCTTGTTATAATTGCTTATTAGTTCCAGAAGTTTTTTGTTGATTTATTCAGATTTTCTATATAGATAATTATGTCATCTGCAACCAAAAACAGTTTTATTTCTTCCTTCCCAACCTGTATACTTTTTATTCTGTTTTCTTGTCTTACTGCTTTATCAAGAATTCAGTACCATCTTGAAAAGCAATGTTGAGGGTGGGCATTTTTCTGTTTTCCTGATTTTAGCAGAAAAATCTTCTAATTTCTTGTTATTTAACATTACGTTAACTGTACTTCTTTGTAGATGTTCTTTATCAATTGAGGAAGTTCCTCTCCATTCCTGGTTTGCTGAGAGTTTTTATAATGAATGGCTGTTGGATTTTGTCAAATGTCTTTTCTGCACCCATTGATAAAATCATGTGATTTTTTTCTTTTTTAGATTGTTAATATGGTGGATTCCATTAACTGATTTTCAAATGTTGGTCCAGCCTTACATACCTAGAATAACTCTCATTTGGTCATGGCATACAATTCTTTTTATACATTATTAGATTCAATTTGCTAAAATATTGTTGAGGATTTTTGCATGTATGCTTGTGAAAGATATTGGTCTGTAGTTTTCCTTTCTTATAATGTCTTTGCACAGTTTCAGTATCAGGATAATTCTGGCCTAAAAGAGAGTAAATTAAGATGTATTCCCTCAGCTTCTATCTTCTGGAAGAGATTATAAAGAATTTGTATGATTGTTTCTTTGAACATTTGGTAGAATTGAACAGCGTACCCATCCGGGCCAGATATTTTCATTTTTGGAAGGTTATTAATTATTGGTGAAATTTCTTTTCTTTTTTTTTTTGGAATATTGCAGGCATACAAATGCTTTGGTTACATAAATTGCCTTTGCACCACCTGACTCAGAGCTACAAGCATGCCAATCCCCCAAACAGCATGCACCACAACCGTTAGGTGTGAATTTACCCATCCCATCCTCCTGCCCCCAACCTGCCTGACACCCAGTGAATGTTACTTCCATATGTGTACATAAGTGTTGATCAATTAGTACCAATTTGATGGTGAGGGCATGTGGTATTTGTTTTTCCATTCTTGTGATACTTCACTTAGAATAATGGGCTCCAGCCCCATCCAGGATAATATAAGAGGCAGTTCACCATTTTTTTTTTAATGGCTGAGCAGTACTCATGGTATAAATATACCACCTTTTATTAATCACTCATGGATTGATGGGCACTTGGATTGTTTCCACATCTTTGAAATTGTGAATTGTGCTGCTATAAATATTTGAGTGCAAATGTCTTTTTTATAAAATGTCTAGTTTTCCTTTGGGTAGATGCTCAGTAATGGGATTGCTGGATCAAATGGTAGTTCTACTTGTAGCTCTTTGAGGTATCTCCATATTACTTTCCCAGAGGTTGTACTAGTTTGCAGTCCCACCAGTAGTGTATGAGTGTTCCTAGCTCTCTGCATCCATGCCAGCATTTGTTGTTTTGGGATTTTTTGATAAAAGCCATTCTCACTGGAGTTAAGTGATATCTCATTGTGGTTTTGATTTGCACTTCTCTGATGATTAGAGATGTTAAGCATTTTTTCATATGTTTGTTTGCCATTAGTATGGGTCAAATTTCTTACTAGATACAAGCCTCCTATTCAGATTGTCTATTTTTTCATGTGTGAGTTTTAGTAGATTGTGTCTTTCAAGGAATTGGTGTATTTCATCTAAGGTATCTAATTTGTGACCATACAGTTGTTCATAACATTCCATTATTATCATTTAATATTCATGGGACCTGTAGTGCTGTCATCTCTTTCATTTTTGATATTAATAATTTTGTCTTCTGTCTTTTATTCTTAGTTATCCTGGCTAAAGGCCTATCAATTTTACTTATCTTTTCAAAGACCCAGCTTTTGGTTTTGTGCATTTTCTCTATTGATTTTCTATATTCAATTTCATTGATTTCTGCTTTGTTATGATATTTTTACTTCTGATTACTTTGGATTTAATTTGCTCCTCTTTTTCTAGTTTCTTAAGGTGGAATCTGATGTTACTGATTTTAGATCTTTCTTCTCTTTTAATATATGCATTCAATGCTATAAATTTCCCTCTAGCAATGCATTGACTGCATTCCACAAATTTTGATAAGTTGTATTTTTATTTTCATTTAATTTAAAATAATTTTAAATTTCTCTTGAGATTTCTTCTTTGACTTATGTGTTACTTAGGAATTTGTTGTTTAGTCTTCAAGTATTTTGGGAGTTTTCAACTGTCTTTCTGTTACTAGTTTTTAGTTTAATTTCATTCTCATCTGAGAGCAGATACTATATGATTTCTATTGCTTTAAATTTGGTAAAACATATCCAAATAAGGATTATTATGTCTTCTTGGATAATTGACTCCTGGAAGGCCATTATGTAATCTTTTTTTCCCCCCCGATTACTTTCCTTGTCTGAAGTCTGCTATGTCTCAAATTAATATGGCTACACTCTATTTTCATTCATGTTAGCATGGTATACATTCCTCCCTCCCTTTATTTTAATCTGTATATGTCTTTATACTTAAAGTAGACCTCTTGTAAACAACATATAGTTGGGTCTTTTTAGATATACTACAGCAATCTCTGTCTCTTAATTTACATATTTAAACTGTTGCCATTTAATGTGTTTATTGATATAGTTGGATTAATATTGACCATATTTGTTGTTGTTTTCTATTTATTGCCCTTGTGCTGTTTTTCTATTTTTATCTTCACACCATTTCTGCCTTTTGTGATTTTACTTGAGCATTTAATGATTCTATTTTCTCTTTTTTTCAGTATAACAATTATATTACTTTTTAAAAAATCTTTCTTTAGTGGTTGCCCTACAGTTTTCAATATTAATTTATAACTAATCTAAGTACACTTTTGAATAACATTATACTGGATTACCAGTAGTGCAGGATTTGCCCTGTGACCTCGGCCTCACTTCTCTGATGGATCTATTAATAAGAAGAGTGTTGAGTTTTCACTTTGTTCACCTTTTAAGTTGTTATAAGGGCAGACTTTCAAGCTTCCTACATTCCAGCCTGGAAACCTATTTCTCTTTTTTAACATCATGTGTATTTTAATTTTTGAGGGTAGGAGAATGGAAAACCAAAAGGACACAAATTAAGAAATGATAAATTTCAGTGTATGCAAGGAATAACCCATCTCAAGCCTTATTAGACTACAAACCAGTAAAAAAAATGACCTGGTTTTGTCATTTGATTGTTTTTAATTTAATGTTCAGGTCAGATAAGGTATTTGACCAGAGAATTACACTGATATACCTTTTATGGTTGTTATGAGGAAATGATGTATCTGGATTAGAATATTAGATCTGATAGGGCAAGAACTTATATGTTTGTATATGATACCTACTAAGCCCTCAAGTGTTGAATAAAGAAAGACAGAAAATAATAAAAGAATATAAATGCATTATACATTATAAAGCATTAGTAAATGTAAGGCAAACATCTTCAAATATTTCTACCAAAGTACTGCAGAGATAAAATGCATATTCTAGGAGCGTTGAGGCTATAGCCAAGAATTGTATCCCTCTCTAGAGTACAAAATGTTTTTAATCTCAAGTATTATCTCAAAAATAAGTTTAAATATTGCATAATCAATCTAACTTTGTTCTAGTGTAAAATAAAATTTTATAATCCCTCAGTAAAATGAGCACTCCCAAAGGTGTGCACTATTTGTTCTGTGCCTCAAGGCATCTTTAGCCAGCTGGAAAGTAGCACAGAAGTCTATGTTTTCTCATTTGAAAAGCACAAAGTAAGGTAGTATTGTTATAAATTCATATCGCCCAACTGAGATCAGATTACACTCCACAGTATCCACTAAAGAAAATGAAAATTTATCACCCTGCCAAGCAAACACGTCACATGGCTATTTTATCAAATAATACTGTGTGTAATCTAAAGAATGACAAAGTTTAGTAAAAGCATTCTGTAAAGTCTGAACAATATTTCCTAACACTTTTTAGCTCTTAGACTCTTTTGTGAATGTGATGAAAGCTATGAACTCTCTCTTGAGAAAAATGGATATAAGCAGATATACTCAAAAATTTGTATTTAATTTTTATGAATCCTTTACAGGCCTAGACCTTGGGCTGAGAAAACTACTGTGTGGATTACAAAGTAGAATAATTTTAAAGATAGCATATGTTAGACATTCTAAAATGATAGCATGATACATAATCTCTAACTCCTGCTCCTTCCTCTTTTTTTGAGACGGAATATGGGTTTTAGAATCTAGATTGGAGAGGGTCACTTATTTTTCTTAATCCAAGGACATGGTAAAAATTACCAGCGATAAGAAGTTTATATGGTGAAAATTTTCTCTCTCCCACAGGTTGAAATTATTATCAGTTTCTTTGTATCTGCCAAGAGATTACTGTGTATACATGAGGATATGTTTCATACCCACACACATAGGCTAAAAACAGAAAAAATACTTGCAGCCTTTGGGGACTGTTCTGTGCTTTCCTTCCCCACCTCCAATAACAGCATATCACACTTAGATATGTTAAATTGTCTTCATATTGCAGAATATTCCATTTATGTACCACTGTTTATTTATGCCATCTCCTATTGACATATATTTAGATTGTTTGCAGTCCTCTGCTACAAATGAAATAATAAACATCCTTGTACACATGTCTTTGTGTACATGGGAGTCACTCTACTTTAAACACGGTGGAATTGCTGGGGCAGTCACGGATGCTGGCACTTGTTCCCAGACTCGCCACATTCAGCACAGCGCATTGAGTCATAAGAATGCTGTGGGGAAATTAATTCATTATATGCATGCCACCTCAGGGTACCAATCATCCTTTCTATTCTCGCCTCATTGTAGCTTGATTCTGTAAGGGAACAGAAATGAGGCTGAACCTTAATTATGTTTCACCATCTAGTTCGCCCGAATTATAGAAGGAAAGAAAAGCTTTCAAGGCTGTCTCACCTGCCTGCACGTCCTTCCCATGGAAGCTGTCCAGAGTGTGCCCGTACGCTGACTATCGTCTGTGGGAGTGGTTGGCAGCGTCTCACACTGAGAGTCTCTGTGGGTGTGTTGGCAATGAACTGCTGCCTCTCTGGATTGCTGGTACATGCATTCTCTTTTTTTATTTATTCAATTTTACATTGACAGACAGCATTTATGCTTTTACCACGTACAACATGGTGTTCTGAAGTACATAGACATTGTGGAATGGTTAAATCTAGCGGATTAACAAAGGTATCACCTTACATAGTTATCATTTGTGTGGCAAGAGCTCATAACATCCAGGCGCTTTACATTTTTCAAGCATACGATATATCAGCAACAATGATAGATAGGCACCTTGCAGTATAATAGATCTCCTGAAATGTGTTCCTCCTACCTAACAGTAATTTTGTATTCTTTGACCAACATCGGAAAAAAATAGAAGCTAAAATAACAGAAAGGTATAACTGTCGGTTTTCTCTAATTAACTGATACATAGCTATAGCTATATATCAAAGCCAACAAGTCGATGCATGGTAAGAGAGTGTTCCTGTTTGCAAAGAAGCAAGCATCTAGAACACTTTCAGACCTCAGCCGTAAGTGCCTCTGTTTTTACTCGCATTGGCTCTTTAGACAACTTTGCTCGTGAGAGGTAAGAGCTAATTTTTGTCTGAGTTGAAAGCAGTTATTTTCTTCTGGGCATGCTGCTTTCCTATTTTTGTCTTATCCTATATACAGCTTCCCTAACTTGCATATTGGTATTGGTTTACTTCTGGTGTTTGACCCACTGTTTAATATGTCCCTCGTGGTGCTTCCAGACTGTGTACTGTTGAGAGAACTGATTCTCAGTACTTCTAGACATGTCCTCATGTCCAATTTGCCTGTCTTCCTGGGGCTTTCTTCTTGTGCCAGCTCTCATGGTGTCATGTGTATTCACAGGTGATTGGGGATGTCAGGACAGAAGTCAGAACTGGGAAACAGGAAGGAGCATACAGAGAGATCACATAGGTCCCAGAGGTCACAGAAGAACATAATTAAGGTAAGGCAGCCACAGAATACAGTCATGAGAAACAGTGGATCACAATTTACTTGTTAGGTTGGTGCAGAAGTAATTGTGGTTTTAGCATTGTTGAAATTTGTCCTTTGATATTGGAATGCATTCTTAAATAAATGTGGTTGTGTTACACATCACCTTAATGCAAATTTCTCATTTTATGTTTTTTGCTAATGACTTCTTACTTGCTGTTTATTTTATATTTATTTTAGACTATGGAAATGATGTTAGACAAAAAGCAAATTCGAGCAATATTTTTACTGGAGTTCAGGGTCGTACTGCAGTGGAGACAACTCGCAACATCAACAATGCATTTGGCCAAGGAACTGTAAACGAACGTACAGTGCAGTGGTTGTTCAAGAAGTTGTGCAAAGGAGTTGAGAGCCTTGAAGATGAGGAGCACAGTGGCCGGCCATCAGAAGTTGACAACGACCAATTGAGAGTGATCATCAAAGCTGATCGTCTTACAACTACACCAGAAGGTGCCGAAGAACTCCATATCAACCAGTCTATGGTTGTTCAGCATTTGAAGCAAATTGGAAAGCTGAAAAAGCTTGATAAGTGGGTGCCTCATGAACTGAATGAAAATCAAAACAATAGTCATTTCGAAGTATCCTCTTCTTAGTGCATACAACAACAATGAACCATTTCTCGATCGGATTGTGACATGTGGCGAAAAGTGGATTTTATATGACAACCGGTGATGACCAGCTCAGTGGTTGGACTAAAAAGAAGCTCCGAAGCACTTCCTAAAGCCAAACTGGCACCAAGAAAAGGTCGTGGTCACTGTTTGGTGGTCTGCTGCTGGTCGGATCCACTACAGCTTTCTGAATCCCAGAGAAACCATTACATCTGAGAAGAATGCTCAGCAAATTGATGAGATGCACTGAAAACGGCAATGCCTGCAGCCGGCATTGGTCAACAGAAAGGGCCCAATTGTTCTCCATGACAACGCCTGACCGCACTCACGTTGCACAACCAACACTTCAAAAGTTGAACTAATTGGGCTACGAAGTTTTGCCTCATCCATCATATTCACCTGACCTTTCGCCAACTGACTACCACTTCTTCAAGCGTCTTGACAACTTTTTGCAGGGAAAATGCTTCCACAACCAACATGATGCAGAAAATGCTTTCCAGGAGTTCGTTGAATCCCAGAGCATGGCTTTTTACACTACAGGAATCAACTTAATTCTCATTAGCAACAATGTGTTGATTGTAATGGTCCCTATTTTGATTAATAAAGATGTGTTTGAACCTAGTTATAATGATTTAAAATTCATGGTCCAAAATTGCAATTACTTTTCCATCAACCTAATAGATAACTTTTAACCAAGAAGACCCCAAAATCAAACTCAGACAGGAGAGCTTAGCCAGGCAAACTGACATGGATCAAGAGAGCTGTATGTACTGATGAGAAAGATAAAATGGATGAGAATAGAGAAAAAAATGCAAAAAGAAGAACCTGTAACTCTTTCAATAAATGTAATGCACCTACCATGTGCCAGAGACTCCTCTAGACATCAGCGAGAAAATGAATAGGGTTATACGAACACAAAAATCCCTGTTCACATGGAGCTTACCTGAAGGAAGTTGTCTCTTTGTATAATTAAAGGAAGAAAGGATCAAATTTCCCTGAATGACTGACCTGAGATTTGTATTTAGAAATAATATATAATACTTAGGTTTAGGACAATATTTCTTAAAGCATTTTTGGCAGAAAATAATTCCATAGGCTTTTGGTAAAAATATTTTTAGAAACTCACTCGTTCTCAGTACATTTAATAGCCTACTATGCCATATGAGCTTAAAGAGAGTTACACATTTTGGGTATTTCCCAAATGTACATATTCATGGAACCCTTTTTAAAATTGAATATCTTCTAGAACTGCTATTTCATAAAACATATTTTGACAAATGTTGATGTAGGGAATAAGTGAGTAGGATAAAAAAGATAAATCCTCTCACCTGATGCCAGTAATTATTCCATTGGCTTTTCCTGTCCCTCCACTGACAGGGCTCTTTGTGATGCCACTACCTTTGTGGGAGGACAAATTCGACTGCTTAACTTCTCTCCCTTTGTCTGGCGTAAGAGCCAACGGACCACATGAGGAAAGTCTGTGAATTCTTTTCTGTAGCATATGGAGAAGTCAGTGTCAGATGTTAGCAGAAAAGATGGCAGGTGCATCTAGCTGGAGTGGGTGCTGACTTTATACACGAAAAATTGTTGCCATCTGTACTTGAAATCAGCTGTCACCCCAAATGTGAAAATGTGTGAAGTGGCTATCCCAGATTGCCATACTGTTTTGACAGGTGGAGTAGTGGAAGTTTCTTCTCCAAATCTGCATTTTGCACAACCTTTTTTGATGAAAGTCAATCCTATCCTTGCTTCCAAGTAAAATTCCTTTTGCCACTTTCTAATATGTATCACTCACTTGGAGACTTCAAGAAAATCTCATAATTGTTCATAGTTGTCTCTTATATTTTTATTTACTTCACAAGAATTTGATTTATGGGGTAAAATATATATGTACTTATGTAAAAATAAATTATTTGATTTGCATGTTTCAGTTACTGAGCGAAAGAGATAGAATAACATATTTTAAGGGCTGTACTTTCTTCTACTTTTGTTTAAAAAAAAGGTTATTTTGCAACTGTTGGCAAAGTAAAGTTTCTTACTATTTTCATAATTTCAGGAACAATTCACCCACCTAATGGCCCTGATGTATTATAGAACCATCTCACTCTGTCCATATGCTCATGATCATAAGAACAGAAAAGTCCTTCAATAAAATACCCCAAACACTGAAAAGATAACTGCACGAATTATGTTTTATGCAAAAGGAATATAAGGAGTACCCCTAATTGCTAGACTGATTGAAACATAAATGTTTTTGGATATTACGAAGAGGTTAAAAAATGCCTTCCTTTGAAGTACAGGTTGGTAGATTCAGTAGCTACATTAAATTAGTACATTTCTCATTCTAGTAAGTTTTCATGGAATGTGGTTAACCTCATTGTTCAACAGATTGAAAGTTAAAAAGGTGTTGATTAGCATTGGTATCTGCGAAATTCATCTGGATATTTTGACAATCTGTATCTAGTCTGTTACTAATTAATATATGAATCACAGGGGATAGGAGTTCAGTGGCTAAATGTCCTGTCACAAAATTTTTCTGTTTGGGATGACAAAAAACAGAAACATGGGCAGATCACTTGTCTGTGATGATAACTGTTATGGTGAATTAAAGCGTAAAGATCAAAATGTGTGTAAAGGAAGTTAACTGGAATAGACGTCATGTTTCCTCAATAAATGTAGTGTAGTATAGTACTCTATAGTATACATATGCTATATGTACTGTATGTTATTTTTTATTTTTTCTTGGAGATGGTTGGGAAAAGACAAAGGAGACTGTGTGGACATAAAACACTGAAGATAACTGGCATAGCTTTTGGAAGGCAGCATAGTGGGACAGAAAACATCTAGTCCTCAACTTCAGATGGACCTGGGTTCAAATCTCAGGTCTACATCATTTACTGGAATATTTCTGTGACCTTAGGCATGTGTCATCATCATCATCATTCATAAATATATATTTATTGGAAGGATAAAAGAAGGTAATATATAAAACTTTTCCTATATAATAGTGATTACCAAATAGTAAATGCTTTATATTAATAAAAAGTATTTTTCTCTCCATCTGTCAGATCACATTTATATTTAAAACATATGCCTATTCTACACATCTAATTTTCTTTGTTGTCAGAATCTCACTTTTATGTGACCCAAATTCAATTTTGAGTTTATGTGCTGTACATTATAGCATATGTATACACACATATACACACACGCATATATACATACATATTCTCATATATACGTATATACACACACATATATACATATATATACACATATATAAAATGTCAATATTATCTAAAAATGCATAGCAATGTGGATCTTTTACTTTACACATGCAACAGCACCCTATCAGAGTCTAGCTTTGTATAAATATTAATAACAGGGCAGTAAAATTCACTTCTGATGATTGAAAGAGGTAAAAAAACAAAACAGGGACGTCTTAGGAAACATAAAACAGCCAATCCCCTGATCCCATGCCTCTACTCTGTCACCGTGACTCCTTTCTACTATCAGCCTAAGGGCTATAAAGAGTACCATTTCATTGCTTCCTTATCTTTCTGTCTACTCCCCTTCCTGACACGGATAAGCCTGACCTCGCCCATAGAGGTCAGGGGAGGTTAAAGTGTCACTCTCTCTAGGTTTTAAGAATGTCATCATTAGTGCATAAACGTCAACAGCTCTTTTAAAAAATGCAAAACTCCTTATATTTATTTCTCATTATATCTAGCCTGAGAACCTCTTATCTTACAAATACAATGACCTTAACTCTTTCAATAGATGACAATCCAGAAGTCTAGATAGAGTAAATAACCTCCTTTGTCTACCGGACCTGGAAGAGCAGAGTGGGAGTCCAGCCTCCTGGTCTGCTGATGTTTCTTTTACTGCTTCAGCTTTCCTTGTTTATTACCTTACGTCCCTTTCAAACCATTCCCTCAATGCCCTTTAGTAAAATCTAAAGTTCAATTCAAAATTCTAATGGAATTCTAACTATTAATGGAACCTCTGCAGAGGGAGAACATGCTAAAATTCTTACACCTGTGCCTCTTTTTTTTTTTTCATTATTTCAGAATATTACTGGGGTACAAATGTTTTGGTTACATGGATTGCTTTTGTAGTGCTTGAGTCAAAGTTGTAAGTGTGCCTATCACCCAGATAGAGTGCATTGTACCCTTTTGGTGTGATTTCATCCATCCCCTCCTCCCTCTCCCTCTTATTTGATTTCTGTTGAGTTTTACTTCCATCTGTGCACATGAGTGCTGATTGAGTAGTTCCAATTTAACAGTGAGTACACGTGGTGTTTGTTTTTCCATTCTTGCGCTACTTTGCTTAGGGGAATGATTTCCAGTTCCATCCAGATTGTTACAAAGGGATTAATTCCATTTTTTTTTTTTATGGCTGAGTAGTACCCCATGGTATACATATACCACAGTTTATTTATCCACTCATGAATTGATAGGCACTTGGGTTGTTTCCACATCTTTGTGATTGTGAATTGTGCTGTAATAAACATTTGAGTGCAAGTGTCTTTTTGATGAAATGACTTCTTTTCCTTTGGGTATATACTCAGTAGTGGGATTGCTGGAACAAATGGCAGGTCTACTTTTAGTTCTTTGAGAATCTCCATACTATTTTCCATAGAGGTTGTACTTATTTGCATTCCCACCAGCAGCATAAAAGCATTCTCTTTTTAACTCATCCATACCAACCTCTATTGTTTTTTGACATTTTAGCAATGGCCATTATGACAGGGTTAAAACAATATCTCATTCTGGTGTTAATTTGCATTCCCCTGATGATTAGTGATGTTGAGCATTTTTTCATATGTTTATTGACCATTAATCTAGCTTCTTAATTTCTATTGACTTTAAATGTATGCAATTGAATTGGTTGGCAGACCAGTTAAAATAAAATTAGACTTTCTCCCTGGCATAATCCCACTTTTGACACTCATTTGTTGAGAACAACCAATAATCCTTGTTTTCAATCCCATCAGGTAGACTATTCTAAACTATGGCCCAGTTTTTTGCCGTCACCTACACCAATTACCTACACTGGTAATTGGCAGGATGGCTTAAGAAAATCACTCAACCTTAGATTTAATATAAAATTGCAGACTTCTCTTGTTCATTCCACCATTCATTCTATAAATATAGATGTCAGTAGAATTTTAGGGATGGAAGGAAGATTTAATTATGATTCAATGGAAACCTATCATTTCACAGAGGGAACCTGGTTCAGAAATTAAATTGAGCTGCCCAGAAAAGCCAACAATTAGTGGTGAGTTTAGGACTCCAATTTAGATATTTTGACTCATCTTACCCTTGGTTCAATAATTTTTTGTCCTTTGGCTATATCTCACTATTAGCTTAACCCAATGGCTTCCTTTAAACCTATATAACACTATAAATTTTCTCACAACTTAACATCTTTTAATGTCATATTCTGATAAGTGCTGTGTTCCATGAAGTGCACTAAATTCCTGATAAGCTATATTCATTTTTTAAGTTGTTGATGTCGGAATTAGCCCTTAAGGACTTAAGGGTAGGCATACGATCTTTTAAGAACAGAGATTTTAGCATCTCCTTTAGAAAGATCTAGTTAGCTAATGTTTCTTCATACCAAAAAGTAAGAACTATGAGATTTCAAAAGACACATATTCCCAGGTCTTCTTTCGAGCTAGGGGATAATTTGCAGACATGATATCCAAAAACAAAAACAAACTAACCAAAAATTTAGGGGTATTCTGTTACACTACACATACGAATCTCTTCACTAAGCTATTCCAGAGGCAATAAAATAAAAGATTAATGGTTTTAGAGATGATGCCTCCTGGAGTTATGGACCAACCTGATTCTGGAGACACTGGGATGAGTAATATCCTTGACTATGAGATACTAGGACCCCTGTCCTGGACACCATGCTTTACAGGGGTCTGTTCTTGCCCTTCCCCACTGTGCTACACCCACTTCTCTGGGACCAGAGGTATATGGAACTAAGGAGATATGTCCACAAACAGCATATGCATTCATGTTCCCTGCCAGACCATGTGCCAGGCATCTGGTACCCAGAAATTTATCTGCTCAATCTGTTTCAAGTTTGTTTCAGAGCCTGTGAGGACCTCTTTCCCAAATGCATCCTTTTAAGGGCAGACTTCCCCTTAGTGAGCACAACTGTTGGCCCTAGGGCAGGTGGGAATGGAGCCTGGATGTGTAGGTGAGTGTTCAGATATAGACCAGCTAGGCCTGGGGTGGGGAATAGAGGTGGGGGTGGGGTCAAAGTGGAGACAGAAGGTAGGAGTCGAGCATGTACATGCTGGTTCCTAGGTCCCCAATGTAAGGACCAGTCTGTTTGGAATTACCTCATTTCATAAACTGTGCTAAATCTACAAAGGCTAAGAGTTTCTCAGATATCATGTTTTTGTTTTAATGATATGTTTAAGCTATAATGAAAAACTGGTCTATTGATTAGGAAAAATCACAAACTAAATGAAGGTTTCTTTTTTTTTTTTTTTGGTGCTGCCCCAAACTCAAAGTGTTAAATGCCTTACACACCATGACAGGCCACACCAATGCATTCCTAACTATGCAGTACCCCAGATTTATAGCAATAAGTACAATTATAAAATAGATCTTTGCTCTGCTTATCAGGTGCCTGCCCTCTTCTTTCAGAAGCTCAGCAGCCGTATTTCCATATTACCAGCTAACATATGACTCCTGTTATGTATATGGTGCAACACTGCATGAATATTTTCCTTTCTTTAGCATTACAGGATTCACCAAAAAGTCTTGTGAGGTAGGTGTGTTAGAAAACCATTACATTTTACTAACGAGGACACTCAGCCCTGGAACATTTCTTTTTCTTGTCTGAAGTCAGATGCATAACAGGGGCAAGGCTAATTGAGGGGCATAATTCAACCCAAAATTTTATTAAATGCATATGGTGTTGTGGGGAAAGGACATTAGGGGTGAAGAGATTAAAGAAGAGGTTCCTGTTTGTGGTAGCAATTTGGAGGCAGAAATAGTCTTAAGTTTAGGAAAATAATAGGGAAAATTTTTACTATCATCCATACATAAGAGCAATCACCTGAAGAGTAAAAAAGAAAGAGTAACTTTAAATCTGCAGAAGAAAATCTAAATCTGTTTTCAAAAGCCAGGAAAGGGGCAGGGGTAGAAAGACACAAAAGGAAAATATGGCAAATAGAAAACACAAAATAAGATTCAGAAATAAATCCAAATACATGAGTAGTTACAATGCATATAAATAAGCTAAACGCATGGAGCAGATGATAGGCTGTCAGATTGAATAACATCAAGATCCTCTAATATTGTTATAGAAAAGATACATTTAACACAATTATTTTCTATTTGTTTGAAAAAAAAGTATAATATAAAAGAATTCAGGTTAGGAATTTTGACATCAAACCAAATTTAATTTAAGAGTGGATGAAAGCAAATGTTTCAAAAAGATAAAAATGATGATTAGCTTATATATGTTGAATAATATTTTAAAAGCCATAATTGTTAACAGACCTATATGAGAAAAAATAAATTAACAATTATAGTTCAATAATTTAAAATACCCGTTTCTGAAAGTAAGCTTTCAAGTAAACACAAACAAGAAAATATGTAGGAGATTTGAAAAAATGTTCTAGTTTGTTTATAGTAAACAAACATGGAATATATGTTTTCTCATTCTTGTCTACTTTTTGTGCATTTTCTTGTTTGCGTTTTCTTCTAGTTTTAGATATGTTTATTATAGATTTTAAAAAGGAATACTGTGAGTAATTTACATATCAATAAACATGGAAATCTATATAAACTTGCATTTCTAAAAACATAAAATGCCAAAATTGGCAAAATAATGATTAAAAATTGAATAACCCCATAACAAAAATAACACATTTAATTAGTAATGAAACTTCTAACTCCATTTCTACCAAAAAATCCAGGTCTGGTTTAAACATAAGTTCTGCTAAATTTTGAAGACACAAATAACCTAACTCTTATATAAGAAATTGTGGGAAGTAAAATAAAATCATATACAGAGGGAAGTTATTCAAATCTTTTATGAAGTTAACTATAAAGCCTGATGCCCAAAAAAGGGTAGTACAAGAAGAGAAATCGCAGGCCAATTTCATTTATAAATATAGATGCGATAATTCTAAATGAAATAAATCTAACAGAAGCTAATAATAAGTAATATATCACAGACCAATTGGAAGAAAAATACAATTATGTTTTGACACTGAAAAATATAACTGTAGATAATAATAGACTACATGGGGAGATGCACATAAAAATTTCAAAATTTGAGGAAATATAATAATTTGTATATGTTTATAATACTAGACAATTTTGAATAAAATATAATTTCTTTAATTGTAAACACTGACAAAATTACAAAGTTTTCAAATATTAATGTACTTATGAAAATATTATCAACCTTTGTTCATTGCTAGTATGTTATTAAACTGTGCATTCTTTGTGGGGATCAGACTATTAGGTCCTAGCATATACGTTTCTATCATTTCATTTAGACCAGAAATCCCATTCCAATATTTGTATCCAGAGAAAGCCTGCATGAGTTCATAAAGAGATACGTACAAAATTTTTCACAGTAACTTTTTTTGATTGTGTAAGTCAATAGTTGGAAGTAACCTATATGTCCATTCTCAGGGGAATGACTAATAAAATATGTTGTATGCATAATATAAGATGTGATACAGAGACAGAGTCAGAGCAAAGATTTATATATTGCAACTAGGTTACATCTTACAAACATGTTGTTAAATAACGAAAAGTAGCGAGAATAAGATTTATAGTGCCATTTATGCAAATTAAAAACACCTGTGTTAAACACCACCATATATTTTTCAAGGATACACGTACATCTAAACAGGCACACAGAAGGGAAATTATAACTGTGTGTGTGTGTGTGTGTGTGTGTGTGTATAAAAATATATAAATACTACTGTGAGTACCTTGCAGAAGGAGGGGAATAGCCGTAAGAAAGAGAAATGAAGGAAAAAATAATACAATGCAATGAAAGAAGGGCTTTCTAAGAGGGGAGTGGGTATGAATAATTTAATTTAATTTAATCTAATGTGCCTACGGTACAGATAAAATTAAAAAAATAAAAGTAAAATTGACTACATGATATACATACACATATATAGAGCTTTGTATTTTTGTGTGCCTTGTCAGGCTTTCTTAAATAGCAAGTTCTACAAATACATTTGAAATAGGATTCAAATATACCTTTCCCTCCCATGAACACATCTGTAACATAAGGTGAATTTCACTTGCTGTGCTCTGAAAAGTGCTGACTTAGCAGGGAATTATAGCATTTCTCCTTTTCCTTGGCTGGAGGAAACAGGATGGACAAGTTTGGATATTTCCTTTGTCTCTTCAGACACTAAAGATAAAAGGAAGTCTGGTTTTTAGACAGCCTTTGAGTTGAAATGCTGCACCTTAATCTGAATCAAATTCTCCATTGTTCAAGCTGACAAAGTAGTCGTTTATGACTATTCTTCACTGATGTTTAAATGAAGACCCAGTTCTAACGCAGCCCCAAACACTTATTGCCAGAATATACAAATGAGTAAATAAAGACAAATCAAATAATAAAAATACATAGCAACTTTTCCTAGAGCAAGTATTATTTCATTTTACTGGTGAAGGAAACTGAGGCACATGAAGTTTTTGTAACATATTCTAAATCATGCCTTGAATCAGATAAAACACAAATCACACATTCTCTGACTCCTAGGAAGTATCGTTTCCACTTTGTGTTGACTATAAAGTATTCAAGTGCATGCGATTTAAGGTACAATAACAAAATGCGCCATCAATATTTAAGATTCTCCATGTAACACATTTTAGGGGTTTTGGAGGTTTATAGGAAGATGCAAAGTAGCAATTTATGTCTGAGGTAGAGACATTTTAAACGACTAAAGTTTTAATTAATGACTACATTATTTTCTTCCTGCAGTGCACAGTAAACTTTATCTGTTTGCTGTCTGAAGCTCTGTGTTTGCAAATTAGGAGCTCCTGCTTCTTTCCGTTTTAATTAAGAATTGTGAGCTTGACATAATCAACTTCCTTCCTTTTTTGGTTGTTTAATGAACATTAATGAAACAAAAGTAAAGCGCTATTTAACATTCAGCCAATTTATTAGTGGTTAGGCAGGATTACTTTGTTTTCAGGGACTGAAGTTAAACTTGAATAATTTAGGTAAATTAACTTTTCCTGATAGCATTTAATAAAATACAGTGGTCCATGGGACCTGCAAAATCAGGTCAACACATTATTGATGTTATTGTTTATATTGAGAAGCATCTTGAAATCAGAGAAACCATGAGAAGATCAATCAATAATGGCTTCCCTTGATTACAATTCCGGCATTTCTGATGAGGGCAGAATGCCATATTCTCATGATAGTGCTATTGTTCACTTCATTGATATATTTCCTGTATTTGCCTATGTTCCCCACTATCTTTTTGGTGTATTCTCTGCTGATATATTAAATGTCTTCTATGTACCTAGTCCTATCCTAAATTTTATACGTTGTATTCAGAAGTTAATTCTTAAAAGTCCGTGAGAGGAAATATACAAGAATATTTATGATAAGCATTCAAACTTTGACACCAAAAGACCTTCATTTGAATCTTAGGTCTGCCCTTTACCAGTTATATGATTTTGAGCAAGTTATTATCTTCACTGATTCTCTAGTTTCTCTCATCTGTCTCTGCCTCATAGAATTGATCATTTAATCAGGAAATATTTTGTACCAGGATTTATACTAGGCCTCAGTTCGTAAAGTAAACAAAATAAACATGTCTGTTTTGCCATGGAATTTACCATTGGGCAGGGGAGAGAGACATAAAATATTAATATTGAATCACAGATAATGATTAGTTACTTAAATTTTTACCAAGTTCTAATGAAATGCTCAGAAGTCTGGAAATCATGATAGTCTTCCTTAAAGAAAAAAAAGAATACTAATCTAGAACTTGAAAGAGGAGGAGAACTTGGCCAGAAGAAAAGAGATAGAAAGATTGGTCCAGGGAGAGGAAAATAGTGTGTGCAAAAGCTGAGAAAAGAAAAGGATTTTAAATCCTTAGATTCTGTGGCTTGCAGACCCTAAATTTTCTCTTTTTTTTTTCCTTTTCCCCTTCATAATTAAACAAAAATGATTATTTCTTCCTTTTATTCCCTTTTCCTTCTTCTGAAACTATGCATATCAGAACCACCCCCTTTAAATCATGGATACTTTTAAGTTTCTTCTTTTAGTCTATGATCTGATTTACCTGGAATTTTTTTTTTTAGTATTTTCATACTAACAGTAGCAGCTTTACGTTAGACTCAATCTCGCAGTTAAATGTGCTCTCTCTCTTTTCCACAATGTTTTCTATTTGTCTTTCTTCGCTATGGAGCTTTGCAGAGGGCAGCGGTAGAGTGGGAACGTGAGAGATCGCACAACTAGGGGCTGGTGATTTTCCTCTTTTCATTTAAGTTATTTGAAAATTTGAAAGTTGAACTTTTTAAAAATTATGCAGGGGGCATTATATATACATATAATATTGTATATGTACATATAATATTATATTTGTTCTGTATTGTTTTGAGAGAAAATGTTGGGTAGGTGAGTAACTGCCTGAGCTATCTTTCGTCCCTTTCTTCTTCTGAGATTCTTCCTTCAGGTTATGTGACTAAAATAAAGCTTTAATATTTATGATAGAAATATCTGTGTTTGAATTCTTCTTATCAAAACAGACAAAATGATTGCGCTATGAAAAAGAGTATAATAGTAAGTTTTCTAAGCTGTCTGGCCCTCATTTTTTACCCTAGAGTCAGAAGACAGTAAAATCAGCCTGATTTATGATTTAACATTTAACATTTTTTTAAATGAGGAAATGTCATTTTTCAGTAATGTTTTAAATAGTTTCTTCATTCCCTAGCGCAACCCTTGCAAATGGTATCTATATGTGGTTCATAGTCCTTTGACTTCTCCTTCCATGTTTATGTGACATGTCAAAATCACACCGTGTTTGGGGACAACTCCTATGCTGCTGTAGTCAATAGGGTGACATTGACACTGAAACAGCACACAGAAAAGTGTGAGCTGCTGCCTCAGTAAACAACTGCTCAGGGTCCCAGAGTGATAAGACCAGAGTTAAGGCATACACAGCTGACAAAGGTCAGAGAGAAAGCAAGTTAGGAGATGGGAATACACAGAAAAGAGGGTTGTTTGGAGGCAACAACAGTCAGGAGTCCTCACAGGGATCCTGATGCCACATCCTTTCCAGTCCAGCAAAGAGCTTCTTTCATTGTTTCCAATTATACCATGAGTGTATTTTTAGATAGAAGTGGCAAATAGGTTTCAACTTGGTAACTCTAATCAATTGGCTGTGAATTAAGGAACTTTTATGAGTAGACAAGCAATAGATTCCATTTTGCCTAGGATATTACCGCTCCCTACTTTTTATTCAAGCATGTTTATTAATAGCTCTCACTTTGACTGACAGAAGGGTCCTATTTTCAACAATCAACTATATTGTCACCTCACCCATAAGAAAGAGCCCGAGTCTTCCTGAAGTTCTGTAATAATATTTTTGATTGATTTGTGGTGTCTCTCCAAGGTTATGAGTTTAAAAATCTGAAAGAGATGGCAGCGTAGATCATGTACCTCATGTTTGACATGTCCACATTAATGTGTGAACCTGATTCACGTGTTCTGTTTAGTTGGAAATGAAAAGAAAGCAGACAAATGGGAGAGTACAACTTGACAACATATTCTATATTGGCATATATAAATAGTGTTAATGAGAGTGGTGATGATATTTAGGTTTATTAGTTTATTAGGATAAATTCCTATTCAAAGTTTAATATCATTGTCTCATTGCATTGATTGTAAGATGCACATTTTTTGCAGTTTTTCATTGCTCAAATAAGAAAACGTCTTACAACCGATAGAATTTGATTACCAGCATATTTGTTCTTAGAGTTACATGCAATAGTAGTGTATTGTACATGCCTTGATTTACTTTCTCTTCCAATTATGCCACTGTTTCTTTAGAAGGTCTGTCCTTAGGCTACTACGGCCAAAGAGTATGACAATGTAATTTTCCCCAGAGCTACCCTTGACAAGTAAGGGTGAAGTGAATCTACACTGCAAAGTTTTCCTGCAGGAATTTTTCTGAGATCATATCCTCGTTTGGCTTACTTCCCGTAGCAGGCAGAATGACAACCAATCTCCCAAAAGATTTCCATATCCTAATTCCCAGAACCTGTGAAGAATAATGTCATAAGGAAAAAAGAAAGTAAGGTTGCAGGTGGGATCAAGTTTGTTAAATTGTTGATCAGCTGACCTTAGATAGGGAGATTAACCTGGATTACCCAGGTGGGCCCATTATAGTAACAAGCATCCTTAAAAGTGGAAAAAAATAGGCAGAAGAGGAAGTTAGAGCATGAAAAGTGAGAGAGACTCCATTCCTTCTTGCTGGCATTGAAGGAAAAGGAAGGGGTTGTGAGCCAAGAAATGAGGGTCACCTCTAGAAGCTGGACAAGGCAAGAAAATGGATTCTTCTCTAGAGCCTCCACAGAGAAACACTGTCCTGTCACACCTTGATTTTAGCCCAGGAAGCCCTGCATTGAACCTCCGATGCGGAGAACTGTAAGATATTAATAATACGTTTGTGCTGTTTTAAGCCACTAAGTTTGTGGTAATTTGTTACATCAATAGAAAACTAGTGAATTCCCCTTTCCTGAACTGCTTGACATCATCCAATGACTTGCTATCACACTTAGGTAATGTCTATTTTATTTTCTTTTTGGCTACTGTGAATGGTATTGAGTCTTTGATTTGACTCTTGGCTTGACTGTTATTAGTATATAGAAATGCTACTGATTTACGTACATGGATTTTGTATTCTGAGACTTTGCTGAATTTATTTACCAATTCCAGGAGACTGTTGGTGGAATCTTAGGGGTTTTCTGAATATAAGATCTTATCGTCAGTGAAGAATGATAGTTTGACCTCCTGTTTCCTGATTTGGATACTCTTAATTTGTTTCTCTTCCCTGATTGCTCTGGCTAGGACTTCCAACACTATGTTTAATAGAAGTGGTGACAGTGGGCATCCTTGTCTTATTCTAGTTCTTAGTGAGAATGCTTTCAACTTTTCCCCATTCAATATGATATTGGCTGTGGGTTTGTCATAAATGGCTTTTATAATTCTGAGAATTATTCCTGCTATGCCTAGTTTGTTGAGGGTTTTATCATGAAAGGGTGCTGGATTTTGTTGAATCCTTTTTCTGCGTCTTTTGAGATGATCATATGGCCTTTATTTTTGCTTTTGTTTATGTGGTGAATCTCATTTATTGATTTGCATATGTTGAACCATCCTTGCATCACTGGGATGAAGCCCACTTCATCCTGGTGGATTAATTTTTTGATGTGCTGTTGAATTTAGTTTGCTACTATTTTATTGAGGAGTTTTGCATCTCTTAATATATTCATAAGAGATACTGGTCTGTAGTTTTCTTTTTTTGTTGTGTCCTTTCATGGCTTTGGTATCAAGGTGATACTGGTTTCACAGAATGAGTTGGGGAGGATTCCCTACTCAATATTATGGGATAATTTCTGTATTATGAGTACCAGGTCTTCTTTATAGGTTTGATAGGATTCAGCTGTGAATCCCTCTGGTCCAGGGCTTTTTTGTTGTTGTTGGGAGGTTTTTTATTACTGCTTTGATCTCACGGTTTGTTATTGGTCTGTTCGGGAATTCTGTTTCTTTTTGGTTGAGTCTTGGGAGGTTGTGTGTTTTGGAGAACTTGTCCATTTGCTGTATATTCTCTAGTTTATGTGCATGGAGATTTACATAGTACTCATGGATGATGTTTTGGGGTGGAGTCATAGGCCCAGTGGGCCACTGGAGCTACAAGGGCAGAGCCTCAGACTCGAACACAGTAAAAAAAATTTCAGAGCTGTCTCTGAGGATTTCAGGGGCAGAGCTACCCATATGTGGGACTGTCCCACCAGCGTGGGGACTGCTATGCCCAGTGGCACAGGCAGGGGCTCGTCTCAATGGCCCAGGGTCTATGCAGGTTGCTGGTTGGCCAATATTCTCCCCCCCACACCTAGGACCCACTGAGGCAGTTCCCCCAGGATTTCCAAGTGGTGCCTGTGGCATCTGAGGCTCCTCCTCTGTTCACTTACACTGGGGAGAATGCATGCCCACCCCCGATCACAGTGCATGACATGCGGGAGCATCTGTTCTCTCTCCAATCTGGCAGGGAACCTCCCCTTTCTGTCTCTACCCTTGTCGAGCTACACTGGCCTTCCTTAGACGTTCATGGCCATGCTAGATGTGAATATTAGGGGAAGGTGGGTGAGGGGTATAAGGGTACTAGTCTTTTCCAGCTTTTCTTTACCTAAACTTATTTCAAAAAGAAAAAGTTTTTAAAAAAGAAAAAAATCCAAATGACAATAGCCACTATTTTCACTCTATGATGTTGTTATGTTCTATAAGAATATAATAACATTTTACATATCAATGCTATATATTTTAGTTTAGTTTCATTTATACATAAATATAAATATATAACATATTAAACATATATATATAAAATATCAAATATAAGGTATTGCTCAATGGAAAAGATTCTTCAAAAAGTTTTTCTCTTCTTTACAAACTTGAGTGTTTAAAGTCTTACCATAATATCCATTTAATAATTAATTTGGTTACCAATGCATGTTTAAAATAATATATTAATATTATAATAAATTTCTTACTTATTTCATTAAACAATGCTATTTGAATTTTGTAAATCAATTTTATCATCAGTGTTTTTATTATCATTACAGTAACATTTAGAGTCTTCTAACCTGGTTATCTAGAGCATACCATCTTTATTTCTTTCTAGATTATTTAAAATGTGGTATTTTTGAATCTGTTGATACTGTTCCTGAAATTTTTATTCTAAGACATGGTACTCAATTGCAAGAAGGTAGGACAGTTTTCTTTTTACTTTTTTTGAAATTAAAATAGAAAAATTTGGCTGAATGATGGAACCATTTACTGTATTGTATTTTTTATTTTAATATTTTTAAAAATTTTATTTTATTTTTAATTTACCAATAATTGTACATATCATGGGGTACATAGTGATATTTTGATATATATGATGTATCAGATCAATTAGTCTTAAACTTCTTTATTAAAAATAGTTAACACAGTTGCCAAGAATGATTATCTTAAAGCTTTTATCTCTTTTTAAAGTTTTCTTTCACATGAATTTTTAGTCATCAAAACTAATATCATGTGAGACTTCTTCAATCTAATGTGCATTCTCTGAACAGTTCTTTAATGTACAAAATGAATTAAGAGACTATCTAAATTATGGGATCAATAAAGTGACTTTTTTTCTTTTCCTGAGAGATAAATAGGGCATATACTATGTTTCTGGCAAGTTTTTTACTTTAGAGGAAAATGCCAAAAATCCAATGGACTTTTTCAATACTTTTCATGGCAGTGATTCAGAACAGTGTACATACTTTTAAAGTGGGATTATTACTTAAAATCATGCTTCTGTGCTTTGGGCTAGCGGGACTACATAGATCCAAATCATCCTCTGAACTTTTCTCTACTCTATGGTTCTGATAAAAGTAGAGTGGCTTCAGGGAAACTTTACAGTAGCAGATAAAAGTTTACCCATTTTGGTAGAAATGAAACGATGTCTGACAACTGGTCAAAGATAAAATAAGATAATAAGGTGCTTGCTTCCTGAAGTGGCCAGGTCCAATGAATACTGCTCTGTAGCAAATGGAGATAAATCTGTCAACAGAATTTTATTTTCCTTGTCTCTAGGTCCTTATAACTCCCTTCACAAATATTTTGTTCTGTTTAACAGACCGCAAATCAATATTTACTTTTGTTGGAGAGTTACATGTGTTAAATGTGACTTAGTTCTCAACCTCAGGTGTGCAACAGAACACTGCAGGGGGCGAGAGGGAAGAATTCTACCTGACTCACTTATGGGAGGTTGACATGCTTCTAGGAAAATCCAACAAGGTCTAGTCTCCAGCCTGTCATGATTGTTGCTGCTGGTTCAAGTCCATATGCTTCCAGGAAGACTGTTGGCTCTGGGATTCCATGCCACATGCTAGCACGTGATTCTTTGCCAAGAGTGGAATAGCCAGGAGTTGGGGGCCAGGGGCTGACACCCCTAAGTTTTCCAAACTTCATCTTCTATGCTTTAAACTTAGACACGAGACTAGTAACAATGAAGCAATCAAGAGTGAGCAGCTGGCAAGCAAGCTCTGTATTTACAGCGGCTCCCCATCACTAGCATCCCCACCTGAGCTCCGCCTACCCACCCCCCACCCTACAACTCTCATTTGTGGTAAACTTGTCTTCCACGAAACCAGTCCCTGGTGCTGAAAAGGTTGGGGCCCGCTGCTCTAGATGTTCGCCAGCACACCAAAGTCAAGTCTAGAATTGGAGAATGTGTTGTCTCTACTACCTGAAAAACCCAGAGACCTCTAATTCCTACCCAGTCAGGGAAAATATCTCCCTTTCCTCTCATACTACCTGCAAAGGTAGAGACTCTGCTTCTTCCTGCCCAGCACACTAAGAATGTTCTGTTCCCTGAATTTAAGCTTTTAGTAAAAGTGGGAAGGAAACATTTCACTCTGAAGCTTTTGCTTATCCTTAAAACAAGAAAACACTAAGACCTGTGCAGCATGGAGGAGGGGTAGAGAACAGGGAAGAAGTAGGAAGTACACCTAAAAAAACCAAACTATTATCTCAAAAGTCACATTGCTGCAATTAGGCAAATTATAACTGACTAAACACCTGGCCAGATTAATATCAGGAAAGAATATTACAACTGATTCTTAAGGGGAAGGTCAAGATTACATATTTTGTTATATTGATAGAAACCTGATTGTTTGCATCCTGAGAAGCAAAAGCTCTCTATATCTTCCATAGACCATTTCATTTGTTTATGTCAGATGCTAACTTCTCCGAGTCAAAAGGGCTTCCTCTCTCATCTGTAAATTCCCGAAACGCTAATCTCTTGTGTGTCTTTTACTTAGCTCTTTCTAGCTTGCACATGTATGTACATGCTTTGTCTTCAAGTCACATGCTAGCTCCATGTTTGCTGTACATGATGGTGTGCACAGTAGTGACCACAGTACCAAATACACATAATATACACTTAGTAAATTCTCTAGTTGCTCTATATGAGCATTTAGCATATGCAAATACAACTATAAAGGCTGAAAAAAAATTTAAAATAAAAGCATCGATTGAGGCTACTTTTCCTGCCATTTCACTTTTTGGACATTGGGATTCTTTCGCTCTCTGTTCTCTGAGTGCCTCAGCATTGTTTCCCTGATTATGGTTGCAAAGATTGGGAAATCCTTGTCTTTAAAGATAAGCCAAGCGCAAAACTGGAATGCAACAGCCCGCTCCAAAACTAGTAGGAAAATTGGCTATATTGAATTTAGGGGGGGATAATACAATACTTCTATTATTACTATTTTGGTGGAACTTATGGGATACTCAAGGGTAATGTTCATTATAAGCAATTTTGCACCTTATGGCATGATTGTTGAACCTAATCACTGCGTGTGGTAGAGCATTTGTATTGGGTCTCTTAGCCTCCTTTCTACCTACTTTCTCTTTGGAGAGGCTTAACTTAAAACCACATTTCCCAAACTCCCCTGAAGCTGAGTCTGCACATGAGTCAGGCACTGCCAGTAGAAGAATGTGTGCAAATCTGCAATCCAGGTGTGAGTGGTTCACTTTGGAGGCATCATCCTTCCGGAGGGGGTTGGGTGGCAGGGCACTGGAAGTGTTTACAGCAGCTGGATGTCTTGCTTCAGTGTTTTGTTTTCAGAATTGGGGTGATGAAAGGCCTTTAAGGCTTGGCAGCTACGGCAACTTGCTAACTGTAAGGTTGCAGCTAGAGCAAAATGTTCTTAAATTCTACAAGCCAGAGGTTGACTTGGGCCACTCTACCTTTCCGACTATTTTGTAAGCACCTAATTCTGTCTCTTATATGAGTAAGAGGAGTTTTGCAAGAAATTATCCAGCACCTAAAAGAATGCCTATTTCCCTCAACTAGAAGGCAATTTAGAGTGTTGATTAAAAAAATTATACACACCCCCACCCCCAGACACGCAAGTACATTCGTTGTCTGTGTGGCATATAGATATGTGTTTGCATTTTATTACCTACAGCATTATAGAATGCCAGAACCAGAGAAATATGTCCTCTTCTTTTAATTACAGATGAAAGAACAGAAGCCCCAAAAGATTTTGGCTTGTCTAAATTCAAACAACACTGACCTAGAGCCAGAGCTACAACTCAGGTCTTTCGACCATATGTTCAGGGCCTTTTCTACTGTACTAGTCTGCTTCTGCAAGATTCAAGAGGATACTCTATAAACTTAGGTTATTGCTAATTGATGTATTCTGTTCTCTTTCTCTGCCATCCATCTGTCTGTCTCTTATTTCTCTCCCTCTCTCTTCCCTACTCATTGTCCCAGAGTCCAGTTAATTGAAACCCAAATTTAATGCTTATACTTGACAGTGTGAAAAATGTTACATAAATGTATGTGAGTATATATGCAAATGTGATGTGTTGTCAGGGATATGGCTTAAGTTTGAAGATTAACTCAGTAATATTATTTATTTATTTATTTGTTTAATTATGTTTAGAGACAAGGTCTCACTATGTTGCAGGGTGGAGTGCAGTGACTATTCACAGGTGTGATCATAGCGCACTGCAGCCTCAAACTCCTGGGTTCAAACAACCCTCCCACTTCAGTTTCCCCCATAACTGGGACTACAGATACATGCCACCATGCCCAGAAAGTAATATTATTTAGATGATATCATTCACAAAGTACCAATCACTTGGGGGTATTATCTACGTTTTAACACTTTATTAACTGTGTGACTAGGGAAAGTTTCCTTACTTCTCTGGTCCCTGGTTCAGTCATCTGTAAAGTGAAGTTAACGCAAGGGCTATTAAATAGGTCTTTCTGGAGTATTAGGTTGATTATGCTTATGCATAATGGGGCCATTTTTTCATTGTCTACAGGAAACCTGGTATTGATCTAGTGACACCAGGATTGCGAACTCTGGGGACATAAAAATATAGCCATCTTGGTACAGATACTGGTTTCATCATGATTAGTAGAAGCAGCTGTGAGACCTCTCCAAGCAGCCATGCAAGCAATTAGAAGTTTGAAGAAGGGAGGAAGTATAGGGCAGATACCTTGTGGTATAGCTGGCAGAAAGATGTACAGGCATATTGGAAGCATCCCATTGTGGATGTACAAATATGTCTAGAAAATACTTCTGGGGGGTTTGCCACCTTGCCTGGGAAAATAGGTATTACCAAGATAAATATTTTTGTTATAAATTTAATACCTTCATAACAAAGTATTTGGTATGTAGTGTGCACTAAATAATGTATGCTCTACCTCTACAGATACTGTATTTTGTCCTTCTTATATAAAGAAATTTTTTTCTTATGGGTGAAAAATTCTTTTCACAACCAGTTTCTATGGTGAGCAGATCTCTGTAGAATTCAGCAATGGCTAGATTAATAAGTGTCATCACCCTGAGATGATTAAAGACCCAAACAGTCATTTGCATCACTCACTGAAAGATGAAGTTAGGGGCTATATATTTTGCAAAAGATCCAGGCACAGACATTGATTTTGTGGTGGACCACCAGAGTCCAAACTCTGTCCTGGGGAAGCAAAATTTAGTGTTATTTTTAAAAGTTAATTAAACTCACTGATGTATGACCAGTAAAAAAGTGAGCATGTCAGAATGCTGGTATTGCAAGAAGGAACTCTGAGAGAGCCGACTTCGTGACTGAAAGGATGTCTTAAGAATAGTGCCACCTCCTGCTTTCATCTTTCCAGAGAAGCCCTTTTTTTTTAAAGTGTATATATTTATACTTTTATATGTATTTATATATATATACTTTCGTGTACGTGTGTGTGTATGTATGTGTGTTATACTTTCGTGTGTGTATACACATACACAAACACATATACCCAGAGAATAGTGATTGAGAAGTCTAATGACATAATGTAATAGAAGGAACACCAGACAGCCCAGGGATCTGTAGTCCTTCCTCTTCCAATTCATTTATTTGAAAACATTTGTTGAAGACCTGAAATGTGCCACCCACTGCGCCAGCTCTAAGGAAGATAACAGTCAACAAGAAAAACAGTCTTTGCCTTCAATGAGCAGGTATTTCACCAGATTGTGGCTCTACTCACTGTGCGTGCTCACAGGTGTCGCTTCCTGTCTGTGGCTCAGTTTCCTTATCTGTCAGTTGATTGATAATCTACGATTTTTTTGGCCAGCCTCTGGGGAACAGGGCATGCAAGATGACACATGGATTTGGAGGAAGGCAAGAGTGAGGTAGCGGATTTGATTTGGGGTATATTGAGTGTGAAGGCTGCCAGGGATTGGAGAATCTTGGACTGGAACTAAGGATGGAGTCAGAGATTTAAGGTGGAGAGGAAATCAATCCACAGGGGTAAAGCTTTGTCAGCCTTGTCTAGAAGGGGCTTCCACAGGGGAAGAAGAAAAGAGAATGGAAGCCAGAAAAGCGTGATGTTAGCGCCCTTCTTCCCGCCTTGTTGTACTAGGTCCCACAACAACTCTGTGAGGTCAAAGGCTCTTCTCTGCCCCATAGTTGAGATGAGATTACACGCTTAGGACTGTGTGGAGTCCTCTCCAACCCAGACCATTCTAACTCTGCAGCCTACTTTTCTCCTTCTCCATCAGGTGGCCTTTCCTGGAGTGTACAAAGAATAGAGAAGCAGCAAAGGACAAAGCGCTGTGGAGTTTTATGGAAGAGGTAGCAGTTAAATTGAGTCAGATTAGGACATGTGGCAAAGAGGGTCAAAATAGGATACTATAGATCAAAATGCAAAATGAATAAAGAAATAGAGTAAAAATTCAAGAACGTAGAAAGAACAATAAGGCTGAAGCTTATATTGTAATAAAGAGAAGAAAACTAAGGGTGGAAATATATAACAAGTTGGAACCAGTTTTTCAAGGCTGTAAATGCCAGGCCAAGTGTTGCAGACTAACAGCCAAATGGCAGAGGGTCTGACATTGGAAGTTTCTGAGCGAAGCGGTGGACAGAGAGTTGTGCTTTGATCAGTTTAATTTTCCATTATTTCCAGAATGACCAATGTCCTTGGTTGTCCTCACCAAAGAGCCCTGAAATCTAGGGGAAGAAAGTTTTAATTGCGCTGCCTGGCTTGTTTGCAAAGTTGTATTTTCAATGCTAATCCTATTGGTCTATTTCTGGCTCCTGTTAAAATAAATGAAAAGGGAAACCCAGCCTGAAGAATCCCTGAGCAGACAAAGCCAGTTAGACCTCGTAAGTGATTTTAACCTTGCTTGATTTGCAAACATAAATGAAACTTAACTCGAGCCATTTCTCGTCAATGTCTATTCTAAAGAAAAATAGAACTTAATTCAACCAGTCAGAAGCAGTCAACAAACTTATCATTCTATAACTAGGGACTTTTCAACAGGATAAACCAAATAACGTAACTGTATAACTGTAACCAATCAAAATATTTTCTTTGCTTTACTTCCATTGTTCATCCTATAAAAGCCTCTTCTTGTGTTTTCTCAAAGAAGTTTTCAAACCACTTTGGGTTTGGAGTTGCCTAAACCATGAGCTACTGTTTGCACAAATAAACTTTTTAAAGTGTAATTGTGCCTCAGTTTACTTTTTAACACTCCTTTTTTCCATTCACATCTCCTAGGAATATGTTGGACCTAGTGTCCTGAGATGTTCTGACAGAGTTTCAAGTTTCTCTGTTCCTGTTGCCTTTAGTTAAACCCTGGCACAAAGCTCTGCGTGTTAAGTAAGCTCTGATAAACTTCACTTCCTGTGTTACTGCATTGCTCCTGTGTATCAGTTAATAAGCGTTTGTCCATGGAGCCGAGGCTCAGACACACCCTCCTAGATGGCTGTAAAGAATGCTGTTTAAACTTCTTGCTTGTTGCCTTCTTTTCTACCTGAAACCTGCCCTAGCAAAACACAGGCTTTCTCTTCTGATCTAGAAAAATCCTCTGGGGATCTGAGCAGATGGCTGCGTGAGTAAATGTGAGCTGTTGTTTTACCTATCTATCCATTTTCACTGTCATCTGAAGGTCTCAGAACATAAAGGAAAAAATAAGAGCAGCTCCTAATTTTTGTGTCTTTCTGGAATTATTCCATCAAAATAATATCCAAATGCCGTTGGGTCCTAGATACCTTTTAAAAGAGAAATCATTTGTATTTGATTCCCTGAGAACACATTTGTGGACGCAGATAGAGAAACATTGTTCTAAAGTGAGCATCTATCTTTGCAATCAGTATCATAATGCTGTTCACAACAGGCTCAGAATTGGTCCCTCTCCAAATGACTGGGTAATCTCAGCTTCTGATATCAAGCCCATAGCATTTTCCTCCTGATCTTGAAGCCTGCATTGTCTCTGTGTTTTCTTTGTACTATTAGAAAGAATCGATTTGTGTCTTCTACTAACTAAGGTACTTTACAAGATTCTAATGGTCCACTCAGAACCAAACTAAAAAAAAAAGAAAAAAGAGCATAAGAAATAATGGTTATTTTTTCTCACTTACATGACAGATATGGATATGGAGGTGGTTCCTTATTGTCCTGCTGATGGCCTGGTACTAGATCCAGTGACTATTTAATTAGATATATTTTATGGGACGTCTAAATAACAGCCATTAATGGTTCTTTTTCTATTACACTTTAAACGATAAGTTGGAAGTGGGATATGCTTGACTATTTTCTTTGGGATTATTTACTAGTGAATTTGGAGATTTTCTAAATCTCACAAGCATTTACAACAGGGAATATCCCAAGAACTTAGGCTATATAAGACATTTAATTTACTGTAAACTATTATGCTTCTCAATATTTTTTTTAAAAGGCAAACTATTCTGGCCTTAGCCAGCTGTTACTTTTACTAAAACATTCAATCTAAAATTGTATGTCGACTATCCAAATTGTTAGAATTAATTTTCTACTAAAATGTATATCTAAGATGCTTTTCTATCCATGGACAATTATTTTTCATTAAAAGTCTGCCAGAATGCAGGATGCCTGCCAGTTATTAGCAAGAACGTAATGCATAGTATGTAACTTTGGGGTTAGGGGAGACATACGCAAATCATGGCTGACAAATGTGAAGTGAAAAACATAGCTCTTTACCAATAGCAAAATCCTCTTTGACCTCCTTCCTATTTTTTAAAATCAACTTGGTGCTGAGCATTTCCCTAAAATGAAACTGTAAATATTTCCTTCACTAGAGAAATCTGAAGTCTTACTAATTATAGAGACTTAGAATACCCTGAAGAAAGAGGGTTCTGTTCTGAATAGACCCTACACACACAAAGAGAGAATGGTCCTAAGAGAGACTGCCCATATGCAAAGTCCAGAGAAAGTCAGTTAATAAAAGAAGTGCATAAATTCTTCGCCCTGCTTATCTGTAAACCCAAATGGCAAATACTCCCAAGGATTTTATATCGAGTCACTTTTATTACACCCATAATATGACCCTCCTGGGTTTGCTTGCAGCTCATCTTCATTTTATTTTCTTTTGATTATTTAATCATTCATGAAAGCCTCTCTCCCATCTGGTACTTTCCAATTCTATAGAACCTGATAATAGAAAGATATATTTTTAAAGCATCCGGTGAGGGACTTCATAAATTCAGCGCATTCTCAAGGCAGCACGTACTTTGAGATGATCAGGATATTTTGCCGGCATATACACAACTCCTAAAGAATCACTGAAGGTCATTTGGCTGGAAGTGATTCCACATGTCTTCTGTTTGCTTTAACCTAATTCTTCCCAAACTCTTCATTTTAAATCTGATCTCAACCAGTATTCAGATTCTGTCATCAATCATGGAACAAGCCCTTTGTTGGCAGGAAGTATCAGAACCCAGGGAAGATCACCTGAATTTAGAGTGTGGATTTTGCGTTTCATTTTCCTTAACAATTTTGACTATAATGCTTACAGATTTTTTTTTTTTTATTTAACGGAGTTTAATTGAGCAAAGAAAGATTGTGAATTGGGCAGCCCCCTTGAATTTACAGATTTTTTGGTAAGGACTAGCTTTATTGTCCAGAAGACCAAAACTGATTTTTGGAATGTAAGAGTTCCCACTCACATGCTCTGTTATTTACAAGCACCTGCTTCTGCCTCCACAGTCTTCCTTCTTCCCTTCTATTCTGTTACTTTCTCCTCCAGCTTTTTCTCCCTCTTGGTTGTTTGTGCAATGACCGTGTTGTCCAAAGTTAAGTATGGCACATATCAAAAACATTCGCATGCAATTGTAACATGAATGAAAGTTAAACCTCACAGCTATTACAATCAAGTATTGCTAAATATTAATTATTTATACTTTTAAGCATAGGAAAATTAATAAAATCACACAGTAATAAATAAATGGTCATTTTCCTGTTTGTACATGTTTTGTAATCCATAGAGAGGTTGTTTGCTGCTCCTTCCCTAAAGTGCACCCCTCTAATCTGTCACTGTCCTACTTTAGGAAGGTCAGTGAAGCTCAGACCTTTCCTTGGCTACTCTCTCATGCTGGGCCTTAGAAGAAGTTGTGCTGAGCTCTAAATCTGTGGCTGTTTCCTGAGGCACCATCCAGAATTGTTGAAATTGTTAATCAGATTAGAACTGTCTCTTATAGCAACGGCACATGTTAAACCCACATTACACAGCAATTCCAGCATTGAATCCTTTATAAAACAATGCATGCTGTGTGTTGTGATGGAAATTAATTAAAATTTAAAAGACTATAAATGCATTGTATATTTTTCATTTTTCAGAAACTAAGCTCTTTATAAATGACTATGCAGTTGTAGTAATAGCACTTTGAGCTGTGTTTGTGTGTTTGTACGTGCATGCTGTGTGCGTATGAAGGAGGGAAGAGAGAAACAGAAATTGAGCAGAGGAGAGACAGAGAAAAAGAAGTAAAGTCTATAATATAATAACAGTAACAATTAAAATAATGTGTAATATTTATTTAGTGTTTAATATATATTTGGTAAGGCAACGATGGGAAACTTGCAAATCAAGAGAGAGATCCACTTCAGAAGCAAGATTTAAGAAAGTGCCACATTCAGTAATCAAGATAAATCATATCCTAAAGCAACATTTTTAAAAAGTCCAAATTCATACAAAATGTCATGATAAAAATATAGAAATATTAAATAAAGGCAGGTTAAATAAGTAAGGTGCTAAACTCTTTGCTTACATTCTCTGGTTTATTACCCAAAGAACCCTATAAAGTTGGTGTTATTTATGTATATTTTATGGACAAGAAAGCTGAGGCTTAGAGTAATGAAGAACAAAGAGAACAAATGACCTGACAGCTTGCAACCCTGCAGGTTTGGATGAGTGTTTGCTGGAAGAAATGTCAGAAGTAAACACAGGTATCACTCAACACCTACTGTGCTCTGGGCAGTGCACAGGGATCTACATAGGTCTAGATGTCAGGTGCCCAAAGGAGTCATGGCTAACGGTCACTGGGCTTTTCAACAGCAAAATTAGGGGAAGCACTGATCTCCCCTGGTGAAAATGAGGCTGGTTTATTATAATGCAGTGAATTGGTGGCTTCCAAACCCTGTTCTTGCACCTCAGTAGTCTGCATAGGCAGAGCACTAGCCCTTCCCCTGGTATAACTATTAATAAAAAAGCAAGAGTGCACGTATTGGTTGCAGCTGTGTGGATGAAATTTTTCTGCCTTCCCCCGACACCCCCATTCTTAGCGAGGTGCTCAGGTCCCTCCCCTCTATGATACCGCCTTATAGCTCCAGTGAGATCCATTGCCTTAGAGAACTGTGATTAATTGCCAGCTTCCCTGGAGCAGTTTTCAATTCCCAAATGGCCTTACTCTGTAGGAGACCAGTTCTCTCTCTGGGAGGCCATCCTTCAGGGAATTCATCACGCCCTGAGTTAGCCCTTACCTCTCAAGCATTTAATGTGTTTGTGCAAAGCCACGCAACCAATACATAGGGAAAGTAAAGATTCAAATACAGGTCTGTCAGATTCCACAGTGCAAACATTTAGCCACTACATAATATGGATATCATGTCTTCATTCATTCATTCAGAAAATATTTATTCCAATTTATCTTTATGCCAGATCATTATCTATGTGCTGGAGATAACAACAGTAAACAAAACAGTCTCCATCTCTATCTTCATAGGCCTTATTAAGGACAAGAGACATAAATTTTTATGGTTTCAAAGCAAAGGGTCCCTTCCGCTTTCTCTAGGTTTATGCTGTGTGCCCTGCTATAATGGACTACCAAAGAAAACCATAATGTGTTTAGAATGAAATCCAAAGCAGACCATAGCTTGCAAGGCTGTGCACTAGGAGACTCTTACAATGTTTCACTATCATTTCAGATGGGTCTCCCTGGCTTGTTAGAGTCCAGCCATTCTGGTCTTAGGTTAGTTCCTCAAACACACAAAGTTCCTTCCTGCCTTGAGAAATGCTCTGCTCTCTGTCTGTAGTGCTCCTCCCCAGGCTTTTCTCCCCGAGATATTTCATTTTTTTGATCTCAGTCTAAATCTACATGTCCAGAGAGGGTTTCCATGACCACCCTAAATAAAGCAGATGGCCACTCTGATCATTTTAATTTCCTCTTTGTCCTTCAATGTTTCTTTTTTTCTTATCACTAATTATATTTTGCAATGGTTGAATGCATTTACCTGTTTACTTAACCTTTGTTAGTCGCCTTTAACAGAAGTTAAGGCAGGAAACAGGTTTTTCTTGCTTACTATTATATCCCCAGAAAATTGCAGTGTCTTGCATAGAAGAAGGGCTCAATTAATATTTACTGAAAGCATAAATTATAACACTAATAACTATAGTAATAACAGCAATATTTAATCAGGATTTAATCTGTGCCAACCCCCCATAAGTGCTCACAACAACTAATAAGATAAAAGCAATTTTTATAAAAAATGCCTTATTTTATCATTATAAAATAATAAATCGTCAATGGTAAGAAATATTTTAGATACAGTGCCAGAAAGTCTCCTTTCATCTAAATCCACTCCCCAGATGTAACTACTGTTCATAGCATGATATATATCCTTACAGATATATTTCTATGCCTATAAATATTCTGACTCAGTTTCATTTGTGGTCCCAAGTGCCAGTAACGCTACATTTCAAAGTTAGTCTCTAGCCCAACAATGAAGAACTTGCAAGAATTGACCAAGAGTTATAAAATGAAATTTCATCAGTTGACCACCCATCACCATCCTCTAGGACTCAAGAAGCCAAGAAAGGAGATGCTGGAGTTTAGATATAGGATATTTGGAGAGAAGTGTTGGTACTGTTCATTCCCTCCACCCATGCCTTGGCGAGGGGATTGTTTTCTCTCATCTCAAGCCTCCCCTGAAGGAGAGAATCAGCTGTGTCCCCTGTGACGATTTCTGGTGTAGCAGAGGAGAGGATTGCGTCTGGGAAGCAATCGCTTACCTATAGATGGAAGATTAAAAGTACATGTTTGCATTTGACTAGACATGCACTGTGCATGAGATAGCAGCCCTGGCATTGTCTCACAGAGCTGCCTGGACAAGCAAGGACCTCTCTGTAGAAAGAGTTGGGGGCTGTGCCACCAAATGCCCAAGGCTGAAGGGAAGTCTGAAACTTCTCACCAGCAGGGTCACATTTCTGTGAGTCAACACAACTGTAGTTAAGAGATCCTTAGTGGTAGATGTTTCTGAAGAACCTACAAAGTACCCTAGAAAGGAAAGAGTTAGCCTTAGACACATACCTGGTTCAGAGGAAACAAATGATGAGTTGCATTAATACTGGTCCATAAGATTTTGGCTGGTCCTACCTATCTTCCTGCTTTTGCAGAAGGGAATGATCAAGTGAAACTCCAGGTACAAAACAAACTTCTCCCCTCTTAACTCCCATTCAAACTCTACTGGTCGGTGAGACCCAAGTTCATCAAAGAGATCACTGGGACAGAAGGAATTCAAACGGCAATGTCTTATTCCATAGCCTGCACTCTTCTCTATTGCTCTGTTTTTGCAAGCTATGTGTAGTACAAACTTAGCAGGCATAAAGGGAAGACTATAGTTGATTAGGGAGCAATATGCACACATAAATCATTATTATATCTTTTATCAGAATAGACAAGAACTTATTTTACAACCTGCACATCAGGATGCACAGTTTTGATTGTTGCAAGTCTAGGAGAACTTTGCTAATGTTTGCTGTGTTGCGTTGGGGGACTCTAGAAGTGAAATCCCATTGGTGTGCGAATATATGCACCATTGCACACAGCATAGAATCAAAGCTTTTGAGATACATCACTGCCAGAACTTGGCTCTGTACTTACTCATCATTCGATTTTGGACACAGTTGCTTCATCCTTCTGAGCCTCATTTTCCTCATTTTGAAAATTGTGTTGATGATGTCTACCTCTTGGGTTTGTTCTCTATTCAAGGGGATACTGTTTTAAAGCACTTAGCCGGCATGTGTTACAGGCTCAAAGTTTGTAGCTGCTATTACCACCCCATTCCTTGATCTTGAATTTCCATCCTCCAGAGCTGTGAGAAAATAAATTTCTGTTGTTTAAGCCACCCAGTTAGTGGTATTCCATCATGGCAGCCTCAGCAGACTTAGAAGTTTGCTTAAAAGTCTCCAATACTTCCCATTTAGTTCAGAATAAAATTCAATCTTCTTAACACAATCTCTGAAACCTTATATCTGGCCTTATCCACCTCTCCGGATTAACCTCCTGCTGTCTCCTCCCATGACATTCCACCCACACTAACTTGTGTTCCATTGACAAACTAAGTTTGTTGGAAAAAAATTTATCATCAACATCCTTACACTTGAAGTCTGTTTTTCTGGAGCCCTCTTTCCCTGGCAGTTTGCAAGACAGGTTCCTCCTCTTCAATTAAGTCTCAGTTGCAATGCCCCTTATTAGAGAGGTTATGCCTGACCCTCTGTCTAAAGTATCTCTCCTCACCACCCCCCCGAACTCAGTACTTTTTACCATCGAATCTTATTTCATTCTCAGCATTTAATGCTATCAGACATTATCTTCTTTATTTAGTGTCTATGTGTTTATTATATGTCTCTTCTCACTAGAATGAGAGCTCTCTGAGTCCAAGGACCTGTCTGTCTTGTTGTGTGCCTGTCCTCTGTCTCACGGTCCAGCAGAGTGCCTGACATGTGAGCTTCTCAGTATGTGTCTGTTGGATGTTGAGTGAATAGTGTTTCTCTTCCTTTCATTCCCTATTCCCCATTCCGATTGCACCCACTGCCCGTTCTGTAGCTCAGGTCTCAGGCTTCACACTTTTAGATATCTGTTCCAATTAACCAAAAGCTCTTAACAAAGTAAGATAATTCTTTCATAGGGCCAGTTGTATCTACTCTGGAATTAGATCCCTTACCTTGGAAGTTTAGTCAAAAAGGCAAATATTGAGGGATTGTTCAATGATTTGTTCAATGCTCCTCAAACTGAAATCACCATCAATAGCCTTTTCTGCTATTTATCCTAAAGGTCTTATAGGACCTTTAGATCTTGTAAAAGATAGTGATCTTATATGAGATAGGACATTGGCTGGTTTTGAAGGTCTTTCATTGTACCAAAGCCTCAACAAAAGAGAATGTCCTCTTCCCCTGGGGGCATAAGAAGGAGAAGATGCGGGAATGTGGTGTTCACAAATCTAGGAAAGGCTCCATAGCCCAACGACATTGAAATTCAGTCCTGAGTGATATAAACCATTAAAGCATGGCTGGAGTGACTCACAGCAACTGCAGTACTTCACACATTGACAAGACAGGAAAGTAATGTGCTTAAAACCAAACAGAATTTCTAATCACTAGTTTCCTTGTTTTAAGATGCCCCCAATCTAGTATCAAACCCTTTATCTCCATCTGTTCCTGCAAGTTGTTCAAGCTCAAGCCTGCTGATTAATACCCATGTGATGTTACTTGTCATTTTTCATTGCAAATGTTTGCATAGGAAATACCATCCAGCTCTCACTGAGGAAGACTTGAAATTCATCTCCTCTTTTACTTCATTACTCTGAGCCTAAGCTAAGGTTCAATATAAGCACAAAGAGAATGATCTGAATTGATAGAGTAGAGGTTGGTTACAGAGAAGAATTGGTCGGGGCCCCTGTGAACAAACATAGCTTCTCAACCAATTCCTGTTAACAGCTTCTTCCTCCTATTTTATTAAAATAGCTTGACAGTTTGGAGTAGTTCTGGATTTTTTTTCCATCTGCAGCCAATGCATAATTTCAACACTTTGCAGAGGAAGATTCTATTAGGGTGTTTTATACAGTTAGCATTGAATATAGTTATTTTCCCCCAATTGTGTATAAGAGAAAAATGCTACTTTAGTTCAAAGAATTCTTAGCACACAGATGGCTTACCAGTTCATCAAACATCCCTAATAAAAACCAGTCTCTGTAAGTTTAAATGCTGCCTTCAGTCTATCCCATTTGGCTTATCCCACTGCCTACGCATGTAGAACCCTGTTCCCATTTTGCTTTAAACTTGATTTGATTAAAGAGAAGCCGCTTCTGTTTTCTTTGTCACAAACATAAAGAGCAAAGGCAAATAGCCTAGAAGCATCCCTCACCTTTAACAGGAGAGAATAATAGCACTGACATCTGATCAATTCACAAGAGCTGGCGAAACAACATGCAGCAGCAGAAAAAAAAAAAAAAAAAGAAGTGAGAAGCAGGAAAAAAATAAAAACTTTAAAATTGTAATAGACCAGGAGATGAAATATGTTACCTTCGCACCCTAACCATGATTTCTGCTGAGAAGGGCATAGTCTTTTTTTTGTCTTTCCCCTTAAGAAACAATTCTCTAGGAATGAGAAGGTTTTTTTCCTCTTCTGTTAAATGGAAAATCATTGCAGTTTTGCAGTAGTACTAAAAAACTAATAATAGAATACATTCTATTTGTAAATATGTAATCCTTTTGGCAGACGTACAAGAACAAACTAGCAGCAATGTTTGGTCTGGCATTTATTTCCATCTATAGGAACTCTCCCTAAAGTAAGTTGCTGATAACATTCAGTATGTCTTATTAAAATAAATGGTAAGACTTTTAAAGGACTTGTGTATTCTTTGCTTATAAGCAAAGGAAAGAAAAAAATCTTAATAAAGAAAAATTGTAATCATTTGCTATGGTTTATCCATTTAAATACATGGAGTAGAAGATGAAGCAAGATTGCTTATTAGCAATATTTTTCATGATCATTTGCTTTTCCTTTCACAATTAACAGTGATATTATTCATTGTGCTAACTTCCCTCCAGTTCTTAAATAAGAAAGATGAAAAACTATGCAACCACTTATTTCCATAATCTTTTCTCTAGATAAGTTCTCTGAGTTGGTATGACATTTTCATCATGTGATCAGAATCAATTTCAAATCTACTCAATATTTGTGTATTTCCACTAAGATTACTGCAAAGTTACATAGCTAGATATACAGTAATAGTTGTAGAGGTGGTAAAAAATATAACATAAAAAAACTAAACCTACTCTAGTATGCCTTTTTTCTAAATAATTGAGCATATTTTAAAAAACGATTCTTGATTTCTTAATTTCACACTTAGATATGCTATAGTTGTTTCTCATGTATTTTATATTTGAACAAAAGAATTAAGTATTTTTAAAGTGTAATGGAGTACTTAGTCTTTTTCACTCAAATGTTCTCATTTTCTGCATATCTTAATCGTCGTTATTTGTCATGTTTTTTACAAACAGCAATCTCTTGGGTGCTGCTTCTAGAGTGAAATATTTTTTTTTTTGCCCTCTTAAATCTTTGAATTATAATTTTGCTTGAGAAAATGTTTATGTTTATTTGTTCTTATAATGATTGGTGTACTTAGAAAAGACAACACTTTCACCTCTACGACTTCTTTCCTAACAGACGACATTTATTTGATAGATACTGCATAATGAACACTCATTCTAAGCGTGTGGGAAAGAGGTGGCATACTCAAAAGAGGTGATTTAAGAGTTCAATTAAAGGATAATTTATAAAAATATGAGCAGAATTACCAGAGGATGGTGAGGTACCCCAGACTTAGTAACAGAGGGAAGTTGCTACTACCCCTAAGCTAGAAGGAGCAAGAAGAGGGAACACAATTTGGCACAAATTAGCCGTAGAAGAGTGCCACTCACACCAACTCGGCTTTTGGAAGACAACTGCAGCCCTGCCTATCTGGCCTGGCAGGGAGCTGACCACGGGGAAAAGTACACAGACCTTACTTTCCCCCCTCACCTCCAGTCTCCGGCAGGTGTCTTGCATTTGTCAAACCAAATTGGAAGCCAGAGGAGAAGGAAGCTGCACACAGAATACACATGTCTGTGTCCCAGGCGCCAAGGTAGGTGGAGAGGAGTGGAGTGTAACCCCATAGGGGCAAGTGAAGACTAACCAGCAGAAAGTGAATCCTGTGGATACCTGATTTAATCCTCACAGTGACCCTATCATATAGATAACTAGCATTAGCCCTGTTTCACAGGTGAGGCAGCTGATTTAGGTGATTTGCCTATGACTCACACATCTCAAGAACAGCAGAGCCAAGATTTGAACCCAGAGAGTCTTTCCCCACAAATGGTACTCTGAGTCCTTGTGATGTGCTACCCAAGGAATAGCTTTCTGGTTGCTCCAAGGTCAGGACCCAAGACACAGAACATAGCTCCATATTCCTGGAGGTTTACTTCCCTTTTGTTTCCTCCCACTTTCATGTCTCCATATAGTTTGATTTGAGTGTCATGGCAGGCATGGAACTAGTGCGATCTTTGGTATTTACCTTAGGATATAGATTACCAGTGAGGGACTTTCCTCCTGAATAGACTAGCTACATTTTCTGAATCAGTAAACTATTTTAAGAAAGTTAATTCTGTGTTATTCTTAGTTTTTTGAATCATTTCAAACATCTAAATATGGTTACATAAGGGTTTCTATTCTCTTGCTTAGGAATAAAAAACATTCTGAGGGAATCGTATGGTGGTGTGAAGGTGAGATATGCACTAAAGATTTAGATATTTATCAAAAACATTCTCACCATTTCTCATCACCTTTACACGAGCTATCACATTTAGGTCAGGTTTCTGTTATTTTGGAGTAGGGTAAAATTCTTTTATGTCAGAAGCTTCCCAGAATGCATTTTTGAACTACACCCTTACAGTAGTCAAGACTTTTTCTATTGCAACAGAAACTCAATTCATACTAGCTTAATAAAGAAAGGGCTTTATTGGCTTGTAAATTTAGGAAAGATACTGGAGAATCGGCATAATGAAGAGGTTCTGTAGGAAGTTAGGTCTAAAGCTTTGCAATCAAAGACACCTTCTCAGGAAGGATCCCTGCTTCTATGACTTCACTTCTATTCCATTTATGCTTTTCCAGAATTCTCAATGTGTTGATGTTCTTTCCTTTCGCTGGAGAAACATTTTCTGAATCTGATAGGATGGATGACCATAGACAGCTTCAGTTTAGCAACTCCGGAAGAAAGATGTTCTTTTCCTTAGGGTCCGTATATCAATCAAGGGATAAACTCATCCTGGTTCTTCTAGATTCCAATATCTACCTCATGTCCTAATTACTGTTCCCAGGGTGATGGGATGTTATGATGCCATAGAACTGGCTCCCCTATCAATCTACATGATCAAAAGTACTCTTTGATTTACCAGAAGAATAGAGTCAGAGAAGTATGTTGGGCAGGGAAAAAATAAAAGAATCTTTTACCATGATCCAGTAAAGCCAGCCAACTACCTAGAGGCTTGACGGATCGCTTGCCTTCTTCCTCCCTTCATTTCCTTCTTCCTCAACCAACCAAGAGACGATATTTTAATTTAATTTATTACTTTGTTTTAAAATGCCATAAATTCAGTATATATAAACCATCTTAAGGTTTTCTGATTAAGATGATTTATTTAAGGATGATTTTGTATATCTTACATGTTAATGAAGGATGTGAAAAATATCTGGCCACAGATGTCCCATGAGGCGTTCAAAACTGCTTTTTCTGTATGATTCACATTATTTTCCTTCCCACCTGAAAGTGGGAGAGTAGTGATAATATACTTCTTAATCAAGTGTTCATAATTCACTAATTTGTTCGTATGGAATATTGGCATTTTATTCTATTTTCACTCAATGCAGTAGAGCCCATTCCCACTGTCCCCAATGTCAATCTTTAAAAATTTATGGCAATTTTTCATTTTCTACACTAACAACATGTCAGTTTACTTCTGCTCTCTGTTTCATATCCTCCTTTTTGCTCAAAACTGTAAAAAATAGGAGGTCCACATGAATTCACATTTATCAACAATTTTTGTGCGAGTTCTGAAATTTTTAAGGCAAACGAGTAGACAAAACCCAAAATGGAATGTTTATTCTCTCAATCTATAATTTTATTAGACATGTATAAATTACATTGTTATAGTAATCAAGTGTTTTCTTCAACTAAATTGCAAACAAAATATCAGAAGGAAACAACTTGGTTTCTTTTTTTTTTAGTTACATGTGATACTTAGGAAAATGGCATACACATCATAGGCACTATCACAGAATACAGCTATATTTTCTAGGCAGGGTCCAGCAAGAAATTGAAATACTATACTCCATTTCTCCAAGCACCTTGAAATTTTGAATGTACCTTTCTTTTAGATTTTAGTATAATTACCTTTTCAGAGACTGTTAAAATTGAGTATCTTTTTGTATTGAATCTCTGACAACTTTTTGGAATCCCAGGAATTTCTAGAAGAATTATCTCTGAATTGTAGGGTAGGAATGAGACACAGGGAAGAGTGATAAAAGTGCACGGAGAAGGGAACTAAGTATTATGTCTATGGTATGCTAGGTATTTTCATGTAGTAATAATATACAACATTTATTGAATATTTACTGTGTATCAGACCCTAGACCAAGTGTTTTTATGTATTATGTTACTTAATCTCCATGACAAATGAATGGTATAGGTATTAAAACACTCATGTTATACCCAAGAAGTCTGGGCTTTGTAGGGTTAAGATAATCACTCACGGACATAGCTCATAAAAGTTTGAGCTTTAAATCAAAGGATTATCTGGTGGCGAAAGCCATGATCCTAACCAATATATATCCTCACTTTCAAGCTTTCTCACAAGATCATGATTTAAGAATTGCTACCACACCAGCTGCATTAGGTGCTTAAGGAAATTATATGGCTCATCCAGTTTCTTATAGTTAATAAAGGACTAAGCTGGAATTCAAACCATCCATGGGACTCTAGTACCACTTCTAATAGGAAACACACAAAAGCATCAATTATGTCATTTTATCTTCGGATACAATGAAGTCCCAGAAAAAGTTAGTTGCTATTTTGATTGTGCTCACTTTAATAAGTCATTAAGGTTTAAGGTATATCTACTGTAATAATTCCACTTCTGACGAATGAAAAGTAACGCCAATGGAATCAACTGAGTGAATGGACACTTAACTGGACAATGTGTTTCTTTTGTTGCTTAGTCACTGCTATTACTTACGAGCCATCTAACCAGGTCTAGTGATTTAGTTTTCAAATTAGTTATTGATCCACACTCTAGGAAGAATAAGTTTTTTTTTTTTTTTCCCTTTTTAAATTCACCTGTTCAGGGGAGTCCACAGAAGAAAAGTTTCAGGGTTATGATGAACAAATTTCTCCTTCTTTAAGAACTTCCTTGTACCTCTGAATCTCTACCTTAAAGAAATGACACACTGGAATTGCCCACAAGGGGTGACTCATGGAAGTGTAATATGGCAGGGTCTTAAACTTAGCACTCCTGTCATCTCCCTCTGCAATGACCCAGGCCACACTCATATCCAGATAGCACAGTTTGAATGGTTAGTCCTTTTTGTGTATTAGTTTTCTATTGCTGCATAATGACTTGTCAAACACTCAGAAGCATAAAACAACACACATTCATCATCTTACAGTTCTATGAGTTAGGAGCATTGGCATAGCATAACTGGGTTCTCTGCTCAGGGTCTTATAAGGCTATAATCAAAGTTCACCCAAGCTACATTCTTATCTGGAGGCTGGTTTGGAGAAAAACTGTTTACGAGGCTACTCAGGTTGGTGGAAGAATTCACTTGCTTAAGGCTGAAGGATGTAGGCCCCTGGCTTCTTGCTGACTGTTGGTCATGGGCTATTTACAGCAACTAGAGGCCAATTGCAAATCTTTGTCACATGACCCTCTCTAGAGGCCCTCCTACAACACGGTGGCTTACTTTTTCAAGGCCAGAAAGGGAGAGGGAGAGACTCTAGCAAGGAAGGTACAAGACACTTACGTGATCATGATAACCTTTGCTATACTCCATTGGTTAGAAGCAAGTCCCAGGTCCTGTCCATCCTCAAGGCGAGGGCATTTCACAAGGGCATGAGTGCCAGAAGGCAGGAATCATGCAGGCTGCCTTAAAACCTGTCCCACACTATGATAAAATGAAAATAAGGTCACTCTGGAAAGATGCATAAAATAGTTTCAAATATACAGTATCGTTTAAAGGGCTAGAATCTATAGTTTTCTGGGAGATAAAGTTTAGCCATGAGTAGTGAATAGATACTTAGGACTTTTTTTTTTTTCTTGTACGTATTAGAGTGCCGTTAAACCTAGCTTAAGCAATAAAAAAATAATTTATGGGCAGGAGACTGCCTATCTTATAGTATCTGGACTTTAGGTACAGTTTGAAATGGGGGATCAGGTAGTTGCAGGAAAGCAGAATTTCTCTGTCTCTTGTTTTTATTTCACTACCAGCTTCTGCTGTATTCTTCTTTCTAATTACAGACCAATGTCTGTTTTGTATGAGCCAATTTGCGAGAAAATGGTTGAAGTGGAGGAAGGGCTTTGAGGAAGTGTCAATTGATGCAGTTTGGGTTAAGAACTCAACTATGACTTACACAACCAGGGTCAGGGGGCAAAATTGTGTATCTGACTGTGCCCACCTCAACCACGCTGTAGAGGGTGGTGGGGGAAAGAGACAGATTTTCTAGAAAAGTGGTAAATGATAGAGTTGGGGTCTTTTCTGTATTATTTAATGCCTGGTAAACCTATCTTTCTACCTATCTTTGTATCTACCTATATATCATCTATTATTTGGTGAACGGGGCATCAGACTATGTGCTTTCCATGAACATCACTCTTTAAGGTCCTACAGGACTGAAATTTCTTAGCACTGTGCTTTGCACATTTAAATGTTCAATGCTGAGCTTACCCTGTTCTATTTTTCAATGACATCAAGTCGGAATTTCACTCCTCTGCTCAAAGACGTCCAAAGGCTTCCTGTTTTATTCAGAATGAAAGCCAAAGTCCTTATCATCATAGGACAGGGCCCCTGTTTCTTCTCTGACCTCATCTCTAGCTACTTTTCTCTCACTTTGACCTCACTGCCCTTCCTGCTGAACCTGGAAAGCCTCAGCCAACTTTTGTCTCGGGACCTTTACTCTTGCTGTATCTTCCCTTAGGAATAGTTTCCAGTTGCGTAGCTGAATAGCTCTTCCCTCTCTCCTTCCCCATCCCCAACCCCAATCAAATCTGTTTTTCAACAGGTTATGTTCTTAGGGAGCACACTTACTGCCATTTAATAAATGCAATTGACCCTCCCCTTTCATTTCCTGTTGGTACTCCCTACTTTATTTTATCCGTAGCATTTATCATCCACTGGCATGCCATATACTTCATTTTGCTTACTCGTACATTTAGTGTATATTTCAATATCTAGAATGTAATCCCCATGTGGACAGGCACTTTTGTCAGCTTAATTCAATGTTATGTTGCCAGTGCCCAGAGACTGGCGCATAGGGGACTTTCAATGTGTATGCATTTATACATATTTATTGCAATAACTGTTTAAGGCCACCCATATTTCTTAAATTATTTTATTTAGACTTAGACTGTGGGAAAATTCCCTAGGGCCTTTCTTTTCAGCAATGTGTAGAAGGCATCTTGCTGGGGTATGCATAGGGTGCCAGATGGAGGTAGAAGGCATTGGTAAGAGAAAAGGGAGAGTGTCAGAGCTGCAGTAAGATGTAATCCTACGGCCTCTGAAATTCTCTGGTTTATAACCTCATTGTTTACATATACTTTATAATCTACTTTAGTGACTCTTGGTTTTCCGGTCATTGAGAGCTGTGCTCTGTACTCTGTTTCTGTAGCTTTTTAAATTAAACATTGAATAGAATATTCATATAACTGGCACATAAAAAAGAATGTTGTCAATGTCAAAACTGCATGCAGTAAAAATGATGATAAAATAGCAGTCTTTTGGTTGTGCAACCAATATTATACCTTGTTTTATTAGCCCTAATAGAATTTTGTAAATTGGATTTATATTTCCTAATTTCTATCTGTTTGCCTTTTTCATTACTCTCAGCTTGGAAAGTCAAAATAAGGCATTCATTATGTTTCTCTGCTGTGTTTGCATTTCTATCCAGGCAATAAACAGGAGAGATGCCTATATATATACAAATCAGATAGAGAAAAAAAGTGCTTAACAGCTGAGGCTTTTGTAGTCGTTAGCTGATGTCATGGCCTTTCTCATTCACCAGGAAATTTGGGGCAAATTCAATCCTTTGATTAGGGGCAGTAATATAAAAGAGGTTGGATGACTATGACAAATGATTTCAGGGGATCGGGGAGACCGTAATATGACATAAATGCATTCACTTGTTCCCAATAGTACTCACTGCATCAGACACTCTCTACGCACCACTTCATACCTTCTCGGTCTTACCTGAGTCTTACTTCACTAGAGACTGCAGCGATGCACTCTGAATGGACTCTGACCAGTTTCACCCAGGCTCGACCTGACAGTGCTCTGCCTCCTGCCTGTGCCATATATTAATACTTCTCGCCTCCCACCCTGGGTCTTCTGTGTTGATGTGGGGCCATTGGATGCCACTGACTATACTTTGTGACTGCATTAGTGAAACCTGCTTCCTTTCCTTTCCTCTACCCTGCTCCCTAGGATACCATTCCTGAATGAAGCAGCGGCTTATACCTCTTTGCATTATACCCTGCTTTGTGGGGGAGGGCACATTAAGACAGTCGGTATTAAGACATGGCTCTAGAAAGGAGAAGAAAATTTGAAACTGGCTTACTCTTTGATCTGATGACCATAAGGTCATTGCTGGTGATAGGTGGAGTGGTTATAACCATTGAAGTTCTCAGTCATGAATGATAAGAATGAAGTGGAGGCAGAGGGGAGGTACTGGGGTTGCAGTGGCTGAGGGGTTGAATGGTGCAGGGGAAATGATAATTATAAAAAATGTAAATTTGTTCTTTATTGGAAAACCTGAAATGAGAACGCGATAGGTTCAGGGCCGCTAACCGCTAACTCAAAGCACACTGGGAAGCTGAAGAGCCTCTGAGACAGCTGTTAAGGGGACTTTCATCTTCTGAAACTGAACACAGGCTGCGCTGAAAACCAGGCCCGTCGTCAGGATGATCCCTCCCCATGGCACAAATGCGTTTGCTGATTCCCAGTGGCAGGTCAATTACATTGGATCCCTTCCACCTAGGAAGAGAAAGAACTCCTTCTCACAGTAATTGACACCTACTGCAGACACAGGCTTTTCTTCCCTACCCGCTGTGCTTCCACCATCACCGCTTAAGGACTTAGAAAATGTCTGATCTATTGTTGTGGTAGCCCACACAACACAATTTCAGAACAAGGGACTCTTACAGCAAAGGAGCTATGAAAATGATTGCATGATACCAGATACATTGGTCTTACCATAACTCAGACATCTAGACCAAACAATAGAACGTATTGTTAAAGGATCAGCTGAGGAGGCAGTTAGGGAACAACATCTGGAGGGATTAGGGCACTGACCATCAGAATGCAGTCTGTTCGCTGGACCAACAGTGTTCATCATAGCTAGCACATATTAGCCTGGGAACTGAGGTGTGTATGTGGAACTGGCTCTTCTCACCTTATGTCCAATGAGCTACGTGTAGAATTTGTGCTTTCTATCCCCCTGACCATAGGCTCTGCCAAGTTAGTGGTTAGAAAGAAAGCTTCTCTTAGAGACCTAACAGTTCTGTTGAATTTTAAGCTCTAACTTCTTTCCGATTGCTTCAGGTTTCTTAATTCAGTGAAAAAGGTGTAAAAAGCAGTTACTCTAATGGTGGGAGTAGTAGACCCTGATTACCATGATGAGTTAGGGTTGGTTCTACCTAGTGCGTGGTGGGAAGAATATGTTTTTTTTTTAAATTTCTTTTATTTCAGCATATTGGAAAAATTATGTTTTGAACTCATGGGGTTCACTGTGGCACCTTGTACTTCTGTACCTGCAATAAGAGTGAATGAACTCTTGAAAAACCTTGACTTTAAACAAATAAAACAATTAAGGGCACATATGTTAGGGATAAGTGCCTGGGACACCTGGTCAGGAAGCTGCCATTCGAATCAGTTGAAGTGCTGACCAAGAGTGAAGGAAATTTAGACTAGATGATGGAACCAGAAAGGATGATTATCAAAGACAGCCTTGGGGCAAACTGCAGCAGTGTGGATGATAGCTGTTTCACTAACCCTCTTGGCTTATGTCTTTTCAGATATTGTGTCTGTTCTTACCTTGAAGGGGATTCTGTGATAGATGGGATTTGTACTTCTGCTTTCAAGGAAAACAAAGAAGGCATGTTGTGCTTATTAGAAACGGGAATTTCATGTCGCAGCACAGGGGCTGGATATAATGAAGAGTATGCAGTGACAGACGTTTGCTTGGCTTCTTGGAGGATGATCCACAGGACTGAGCAAGCGGTTGCCCTTTGGGGAAGCAAGCTCTATAACACGTCCTTGTCACGGGCTGTCTCTCCTTTCCTGCTCTACTCTCCAGTCCCTCGCTCCTGCTCCCTGGGATTGCATTCCATAATAAGAATCGATAAAATAAGGTTTTGTTTTAGTTTCCGCTTTTGTGGGAATGTAAATTAAGACATCTACTATATATTTTAATGATTTTATCAACATAATTTTATTCTTTTAGCTTCAGACTGACGAGTTCAAAATCTCATTAGTCATTAGCCAGGTGACATTGGGCAAGTTACTTATCTTCTCTGAGTTGTTGCTTCTCATATGTAAAATGGTGATAATAAAACCTAACTCTCAGGGTTGTTGTGGTGAGTAATCAAGATAATATCTTCAAAGCACATGTTAGATGTTTAATAAGCGGTGATTATTATTGTTGTGTTACCAATTCCCTGTTCATGGTTGAATGAACAAGTGAAAAAGAGGTTCAGCGATTTCCCCAGATTACATTAAGTTTATGTGAGAATGTAACAAAATCTATGGATCCACCAAAATAATTTACTTTCTGTGGTATCATCCTAGAAGAAGGAGTCAATCTTATCCACCCCACAAAGGCATGAGCATCTGAATTGACACCACCCCGATTTCCATAAAGAATTGTCTGGCCTCTACTGGCTGAGGTGATCATGCATGGCTCCCTGGAAGAAATGCCTTTTAGCTTTTTCCCTGCAAGCTGGATGGGGTTTGATCTCCACCTTACTGGTTTCTTTATATTTTACTTCATTAATGTCATTAGTAGTGCTAATACTCATACCACTTTCCTTTCATGGTTTTAAGTTGAATCCTAGCTGTATATCCTGAGAGGAACGGCAGAATGAAAAGATTTGGGACTGAAAATAAATCGTGAACTCTGAAAGGACTGGGTAGCTGTCTTTAAATACCTGAAGAGCTAAGAAAGAGCCATTCTACCTTCCTGTGGAGCTCCAAGTGGGAGAACTGGCACCAGCAGATATAAATTTCAGGGAGACATACTGTAGAATTCCCATTATACGACATTCTGTAAAAGGCAAAACTATAGAGACAGTAAAACGATCGGTAGTTGCCAGGGGTTGGTGGGGAGGGAGAGATGAATAGGCAGAGTACAGAGATTTCTTAGGGCAGTGAAATTATCATTTATGACACTATATGGTGGATACATGTCATTATGCATTTGTCAAAACCCATAGAATGTACAGCATCAAGAATGAACCCTGATGTAAACCATGGACTATGGGTGATAATGATGTGCCAATGTAGGTTCATCAATTCTAACAAATGTACCATTCTGGTGAGGGATGTCGATGATGGGAAAGGCTGGTGGGGGTGGGCAGGGAGTACATGGGAACTCTACATTTTCTATGCAATTTTTCTGCGAACCTAATACTGCTCTAAAAATATAAAGTCATACATATGTGTGTATGAGTGTGCGTGTGTACACGCACAAGAAACAAAACAAAATGTAACAAGAACACTTTCAGAGTCAGGGATGCCTTGGCCAATAGTGAGGTTCCCATCATTAACTTTTTTAAGCACAGAGTGACCCAGTGACCAGGTATGTCACAGGGGGATGAGATGACCTTTAGAGTCTCTTCCTATCCCGAGACTCAGTGTCTCAAGAGGTCGAAAAATTCAAGTTTATTTTCTAAATCTATTTAGCATCTGCCGGTTTCATATCCATTCCCAAATTCCATTTGTATACTATTTTCAATTATCCTGATAAATAGATGGCAACTGCCTGTTTGATTCCCCTACGTAAACCTGTTCGTGATTTATCAGGTGCGTAGAAAACAAGAAAAACAAAGTTCTCGAGTAAATGCCTAAGATGATAATTAGGTAATGATTAACTCTCAGGTTCAAAAATACATGCACTTCACATACAGCAAGCTGGAGTTTAAGCAAAAGCTTTTTCATAAGAAGTGCAAATAAGGAGCCGGTTAATATTTCTTTAGGGTAAAAGGAAAAAAAAACACCGTAATCAGCCAAGGTGAGAAACCAGCCTGATAGGATAATGCTATGTTGGGACTCAATAAAGGAAGGTTTGGGGAGGAAATACTCCCAGCATCAGGCTTTGCTGCATCGCCATGTTAGGAAGTAATTCTGCAAAGAGCAGAGCAGGAAAAACTGAACTGCAGGTGCTGGCCTGAATTACAGAGGATCAGGACTTTGAGACGCCCTGGCAGTCTTTCTCCATGCACTGCTTTGTTCCACTATCTTTTTTCTATTTTTTTAAAGGGTAAACCTCGAGGTTTGCTGTGTGGCCTTGGACAAATTGTTTATATTTTTAGAATTTAGAATCCTCCACTATAAAATAAAGGACGATGATTAATTCCATTATAACTTTGTTCAACTAATATGTTTTAAACACCTGAATCTAGGCAGTGTTGGTGATGCATTTGTGAAACAGGATTATCAACTCTGTAGAAGCAGTGTGTGACTTTCCAGTATACTAAATAAACAATCCTCTAATTTCACTCTACTGTTAGCTTGTTTCCTTTCCTATAAACCGAGAATTAATATCAAAAGTGAACTCTATTTTTCCAGATCAAAATCTGATGAGAACATTTGATATAACCCCTGCCGTAAGGTTTGTTTCGAAATGGATGTTATCTCTTTTATTGTTGAAGATTTTCAGCTTTCATCAGTCACTAGTTGCTATTCTTTGTCCTGAGCAATAAGATGTTCTTCATTGTGGCCCATCAAAACCTACCCTGATTTATAGTAACTTTGTTTTCTCTGATTTGATCTTCAAAACAACTGCCCAGGATACTCATAAAAGATACTTGAAAATGGTCATTAAAGCTTGGGAAGAAATGCCTCATTAAAATGACACTGCCATCTTATGATGGTGACACACAGGTTCAAGTACATATTAAGACTGCTGAAGCTATTACACAAGACACAGGATAGCAAAAACAGTCATTTGTTAGAATAATATGAGTGACATCTAACGAAAGAGAGACTGGGCCTCGCCTGACAAAAGCAGACCTTCCCTTAGTGACCTGCTAGTGGTGGGAGCCAGCAGTGACTTTGTTTGATTTATCTCAGAGTCTCAATGCTCAGCAGCAAAAGGAAGATTTTTCCAGGTAGATTTTGGGGAATTAGGCACATGAGTGTAATGACAGAAAGTGTGAGCTGCATACAAAATTCAACGAGCACTCTTTGAGCATTTGCCTGTTCTACTGAACGTATCTTTGATTAGTTTGAAATTGCAATTATTTTTATACTTACACTAATACTTTGAAAACAGCTTGTCAGAAAAATTATGACCTTTTCCCTCCCATTTGAAAACACTTCCTTGAGATTAGCAGAAGGCGTTAGAGAAATAACTGCTTCTTTTGCATCTAATCCTGCAAAGACAGGATAGCTGGGTGTTTAGACAACTTCATCAAAGCAATTACAGCTCTCTTTGAAGAGCTGGGCTTAGTTTGATGTTCTGAGGCAATTACAGGGGCCACCCTAGTTTTTTTGGTGATGCTATAAAATTTGAGGCAAAATTTGTACCTGAAAAATGCAGATGAATTTTTGTATCTGGCAGTAGCAATAATGTCTACCTTTCATGTGTTGATCAGTGAATAATCAAATGAATAATCAGTGAATAATCAAATTACATATGTAAAGCATTTTCTTAACCATCAAATAAAGTCTGATTCCATTATTATTATTACCCATTCATTCGTTTCTGAAATGAGAAAAACAGTTGGTAAAAATCATGTTTGTTTCCTTTTCTGAAGTTGGCCAAGAGTCACTCATTGCTCATTGTAAAAACTTTCAGCTTTGTTAGACCATATTTAGGCTCACATTGTTACAATTTATCCTTCCATTTTTCCTTGAGGCAGGAGTTGATGTCTCTTTTCATTGTTCAACATTGTTGAATGAGAAGACAGAATGTATAGCATTCTGTGTATATTATCCATATACCAAAAAATGTTTATGCATTGATTAAATTCTTTTACTCACCCAAACAGTTCCAGCTGTATTTTTCAATATAGCTGCCAGTTGTCTTACAGATCCTTATGGATATGTTTATTCGGGTCTAGACAAGAATGTAGAATCTTGTGTATAGTTTTTGAAGCTTCAATAAATGTACTTAGAAATTAGAGTATCATAGTAAAAAAGTAAAACATCAGAAATTGAATTTTTAGAAAATCTGGGACCTAGTCACTAACTAGGTCCTATACGATAAGTTACTTTTCCTTACTTAGAATCAGTTTCACACTTCCATAACTAAGAGCTGCAAATTAGATTGCTTTAATACCCTTTACAGCCTAATACTTAACATTTTAGTTGCCTTTAGTCTGGTTTTTAACCAAGGAGGAAATCAAGACCCAGGAAGTGGATGTTATCTGTCCAAAGATAGACAGCTTTTTCTTTTCTTTGTGTGGCAAAAACAAAGAATAGCACAAAGATTTAGTTTTGTGCTCAACACATTAGGAAAATTTTCTTGTTTATTAGTAGATTGTATACCTCCTAGATTATCTGAAAGAAGCCAGTAAAAATAGATGATTGAAACAGTCCTTAAAAACTGAAGGCTGAGAGTTGATCACAGAACTAAATAAACTGGAATGGAATGCAAGTCACCTTCAGGCATAGAGCAGCGTAGGTTGAAGTTGTCATCAGTGCCTGGTGTCACCTCCCTGTAACCCTTCCTTTGGACTACCTTAGGTTATACCCCTTTCAATGCAATTTCTGTTCGAAATGGTTCATTATTTATTAAGAGAAACTTAATATGTGGTTCTTATACCTCTCTCAGCCTAGAGGATTGAAACCCCCAAATTAGATCTCTGAAATGATGCCACCAAGCTGAACCCATTTAATTTTGTCTGCTTCTGTTTATTTGCATAATGAATATTAAGCTCATTTATAGCTCTATGAGAACACTGCATATTATCTAGTGGCAAAATAAAACTCTTTATAACCAGCATTTTCTAAGTAGCATTCACCCAAAATAACTTGGGAAAATGTTAAAATCGTGAATTAAATTAAAGATAAATTTAATTTATCTTTAATGATAATTTCAAACTTAAACAAAAATTCAGAACTAAAAGGAATAATTTATTTTCTATAATTTAGCAATAAAATAAAGTAAAGAGGAATCAGGGAAGATGGCTTATTAAATATGTGTTCCTCTTCTGCACTTTTTGTTATCTTCCTGCTTGATACACTAACTCCTAAAATAACTAGAACTGGCTATAGTTGCTTTATAGAGTACCAGATATGCAGGCCAAAGTACTCATACAAACAAATAGAAAAAAACATGTATTAAGGCATCAAATAGCTGTATCAGCAACATAATGTTGACCCACAGAAGTCAAATATAAATGACCATACACTTACTAATCTTATTTATATGAAGTTCTAAACAGCCAAAATATGGTGATAGAATTCAGATAGGGATCTATTAGTTATGTATTACTGAATAACAAATTATTACACATTTATAGGCTTAAAACAACACATTTATTATTTCATGATTTCTATGGGTTAGGTGGTCAGACATGGTTTAGCAAATAGAAATATCATTTTTATTGAAAAAGAGTTATAAAGTCCCGACAGAAAAATAATCATAGATAAAATTTAAAAGTCTGTTAAGTAATTATAACTTATAAGGTTCCAAACTCAGAACCTTGAGTTTATGAATCATAGGTTTCCTCAAGAGTTGCATAAGAATTGAATTTAAATCTGATTTGTAATTCTGATAGTCCCATACCAAAGAAAAATCTGGAAATTTCTCTAATTAATTTTGTAGGTTATCATAAATTGTCTTATTTAAAACTAAAAAAGATAGTGGAACAACTATAGACAAAAATCATTTATAAATACAGATGTGAAAATTGAAAACAAAATATCAATAAATCATATGTCAGAATAGGATACGTCTGAGCAAGCCGGGATTGTTCTAGGAGTGCCAAAATTGCTCAGTGTTAATTAATCTATCAAAATGTGAACAGTGTCTTCAAATGAAAGTAAACATAAAATCCACAACATAGTAAATAAGAAATGTATCAATAAGTTAAAAAAGAACAAAAATTCAACCTAAGTAACATTTAATGTAAGGAAAACAGAAATAGTAGGAAACAATCTATATATGATCCTATTTATTTACCTGAAATTAATCACAAACATGATCTTAAAATTGAAATGTTAAAGCCATTCTCACTAAAATCTGGATCTGAACATGGATGAGTACTATTACCACTATTAACCCGGATTTTAGTAGATGTTTATCTAATTAATATAACTTAAAATTTTTATAACAGGAGAAAAATAAAAATACCTTAGAAAATAGATTACATGTCTATATTTTAGAAATACAGTGAACCTAATACATGTATATATAGGAACTAAGTTAATAAATGTATAAATCCTAATGGTTTTCTTTATTCAAACAACAGTAAATCAAGAATGAAAATGGAAAAAAATCATTTATACTAATGACCAAAAAGCTACAAAATAACTACAAATGAATTCAATAGGAAATATATAACACCTAATATGAAGAAATGTATAAAATATTATAGAAGAGCATAAAACAAGATCTTGAAAAATGGAGTAACAGACCATTTCACTACATGGTATAAATTAACATAAAAATGACATTGCCTTTCAAATATATTGATATCAGATTCTTTAAATATACCTTTTAAAATATACTTTGAATCAGATTACCAACTGACACTTTTGGAAGGAGGAGAAAATATTAATAGTAGTCCAGTTTTCAATTTCATACAGAAGAATAAATACATGGAAACTGTTAAGGAACAAAAAGGTAATCAACAGTAATAAAGTATATCTACATCACCTTAGAACTTTCTAGAAAGTTCCTTTAATGTTAATGATGTGTTATTAGAATAGGGATAGGCAGGTAGATAAGCAGAACAAAATGACCTACTCCTGTAAGGTTCTGGTACATTTATATGTACATAGAAAACCATTATGGATTGATAGGTACAAAACAATTAACATTAATTACATCAATATGTTGGGATTGAAAAGTAAAAAGGGGAAATATTACAGTTCTGTGGAGAAAAATGCATAATAGATGTTTCATTATAAAGAGCAAATACTTTGAAGTAAGAATGAAGAACAAAAAAGGAAAACTACATAAAGCATTATTTAATATTTTAAAAAATATATCAGCTGTGTTTTTGATAATATCCCAGAGTCAGATTCTGAGTGCAATCTGAATACCTGAAAACTTGAATTATTGAAACTTGCAATAATTGACAGTTTTGACAATAGATCTGTCCAAGTTTAGTTTAGGAAAAAAAAATCTGAATTTGGAAGTGTGCTTCCCCTGGAGTCCTATCTCAAGGAGTTGCTATATTAGCAATCTTTTCTATATTAAGAGTACGTAGTTACTCAATTTTATAGATCTCAATCTAAAATGATTTTGTAGCAACAGGGGAAGTTGACTGAAATCTTTATGTCACAAGTTATCAGAATTTTTAATATTTAATAATTGCTCTCCTTGTTTTTATGTATTGAGTAAAGATTTTACTATTTTATTATAAATGATAATTTCTTTTTTAATTTGTTTTGTCTATAGATGTCTATATACTTGATCTAATTTTATAGCATAATAGGTACAGAGGGCTTATGGGGGAAAGAAAAAAAAAACTACCAATTCCTGCTATTTTAAAATAAATGTCTTCCTACAAACGGCCAACAGGTACCTGGAAAGGTGCTCAACAGGGAAATGCAAATCAAAGCCATAATGAGACACCACGTCACACCTGTTAGGATGGCTAATACAAAAAAAAAAGGATAAATGTTGAGAGGATTTGAAGAAAACAGAATTCTTGTACACTGTTGATGGGAATGTAAATGAATAGAGCAATTATGAAAAATAGTATGTTTGCTCCTAAAAAAATTAAAAATAGGACTATTATATGATCCAGCAATCCCATTTGTGGGCATATATTCAAAGAAAATGAGATCACTATTAGGAAAAATTATCTGCATGCCTGTGTTTATTACAGAATTGTTCACAATAACCAAGATATGAAAATAATTTAAATGTGTCCTTACAGTTAATTGCATTAAAAAGTGATACATACACACACCCACAGAGGAATATTATTCAGTCTTAAAAAATAAAGAATTCCTGTCATTTATGACAACATGAAAGGACCTGGAAGACATTACGCTAAGTGAAATAAGCCACACAGAAAAACAATTATTTGATTACCTCACTTGTATGTGGAATCTGTTCTCAGAAACAAAGAGAAGAATTGTTACCAGGGATCAGGGTGGAGGGGAAGTGGAGGAAATGGGGAGACGTAGGTCAAAGAGCACAAACTATTGGTCTTAAGAAGGTTAAGTTCTGGAGACCTAATGTGCATCATGGTGACTATAGCCAACGGTAGTGTATTATATACACGAAATTTGCTAAGACAGTAGATCTTAAGCATACTTATCGCCCCCCCCCAAAAGAGATAACTATGTGAGGTGATGGATATGGTAATTAGCCCAGTTTTGGTAATCATTTCACAATGATTTTACATATGTCAAAACATCACATTCTACACTTTAAATATATAAAATATTTACCTGTCAATTTTACCTCAGTGAAGCTTGAGGGAAAATAATGAGAGCGTCTACCTGGAGTACGAGAGGGAAATAGTTTTTCAATATAACAAAAAACAAATAAATAAAGACAAACGACAAAAACAAAATATCCTGCCAAATAAAACTTATCCTCTGAATTAGAGCTCTCCAGAAAAAACAGAACACATATGTGTGCGTATATATGTACGTGTGTGTATGTGTGTTGTATATATATATACACAACATACGCATATGTATATGTTTATATATAAATACATATATATACACAACATACACATATGTATATTTTTATGTATAAATACATATGTGTGTATATATATATATAGAGAGAGAGAGAGAGAGAGAGGGAGAAATTATGCAAGCTGGAGATTGAGGAAAGATAGTGATGTAATTCAGTCCAAGTCTGAAGGCCTGAAAAACAGGAAAGCCAATAATGTAACTACAAGTCTGACTCTGAAGACATGAAAACAGGGGTAGCGTGGACTGGTATATGTCTTAGAATCCAAAGGCCTAAGAACTAGGAGCTCTGATATCTAAGGGCAGAAGAAAATGGATGTCCTTTTTGTTCTATTTGGGTCCTCAGTGAAGTGGATGATGCCTGCCCACATTGGAGAGGGTGGATCTTCTCAGCCTACCGATTCAAATGCTAATCTCTTCTAGAAGAGATGTACCTAGAAATAATGTTTTACCAGCTACCTGGGCATTCCTTAGTCCAGTTAAATTGATATAGAAAATTAACCATCACATCCTTTAAATGCAAAATCAGATAATAACAAGCCTATAGTTGGCATTTTTGACTGGCTGTTATTTGGGGACTACCGAGCTTATTTGAATTTATTTCACTAGATATCCATGAAAAATTTTTGTAGGTAACAATATGTCTTCTTACTCCTGCTGTTTTCACTGCCTGGCAGGTCCTCTCCAACTTCAATAATATCAAATGTTTTTTCTACCCAGTCCTAGTTCAAATTCCACTTCCTTTCCAATAATTTTTTTTTTTAATGACAGTGTTTGGGAATTAAATTTCTTATCTCTTATTTAATACTGTCATATATTTTTGACAATGGTGTGCATGTTTTAGTTCCTTTAATACATTGTCAACTCCCAGTGGCAGTTAGTAAAACGTTGTACAACATATCTTTCAATGAGAAAAATGCTTAACATGAAAATATTTTCTATTCTTTTTATATAATGTTAAAGTAATTTCTTAAGTATATTTTGATCTAGATGTTTTGGGTAGCTGTGTATACAGCTCAAGTTTCATAAAAGAATCTAGTTAATATAAGTGAGAAAGTTGGAAAAGAGAAGACAGTCTGCTGGTTCTATACCTATTTTATAATACTTTGGAGACCAGAGAATATTGTAATCAGGAGATTTATAAAACATTAGCCCTCCAGTTTTCCTATGTTTGGTTTTCCAGATGGTATGTTGCATATTGTGGTTACTCATATAATACAGAGAAGATTAATCAAAAGAGCAAAACATGTAAGTGTCCCTTTTAATCATAATTTTTATTCTCTGCTTTTTCTGCCTCCAAAGACTTGGATAAAATATTTTCCCACATTGGCAGTATTTTTTCTTTGGAATGCAAATTCCTAGTGTGGACCAATCACATAATCATTCTAGGCCAGGCATCTCTAAAATTTTAAACATACGCTAAAGGTTTACCTGTGAATTTGTGGTATATATTCAAAACCCTTGATAATTTTAGATAAACACAGGTAGAAAAACTAAATAGAAATATTTACTTACCTTAGGGAAATAAAGCTTGAAAAAGTAGCATCAACTTTCATTCTGTAATACAAACTTTACTTAGCCCTGCCTCTGACCATTCATATACCTGCACACTTCCCTTCCAAAATTCCCTTTCTTAGTTCCTTTTCATTAGTCCATATTCAGTGATTACTAAGTTCCATCTCAAAGCTAGTTTTCTCCAGGTTACGATCCAAGATTTTCCTACTCTGGAAATTCCTTTACCTAGATTTCCATTTAGTACATTGTAACCATTGTAATATATTTACTCTATTATATATATGCTCTAACTTGTATATTATTTTGTCTCTATTCTTGGATGGGATTGTCTCTTTTTTTACTTAGACTATAAGCTTCTTAATATCAGAAACGTCATCCCATTAGTCTTCTATTTACTTAGAGGTTAAAGATTGATGGTAGGAAAAAAACCCATCATTAATATACTACACGACAGAGTTAGAATAGAAAACATTAAAAAATACTGCAATCCTAGACCTTGTCTGATGAGGTGAAATATTTATAATTATAAATTACTACCTTTTTGTCCACAGAAATGACAGCCCGAATGCATAATAGGAATGTGTAGAATAGAAATATATGTGAAAAGACTTCAGTGTTGTATTTGGCTGAAAACTAAGTCATTGAAGGGTATATCTGCATGTTAGATAAATGATCCCTTATTCAGAATGGTTGGAGTTCATGATACAAGAGCTGAAGGCGCATAAGGTTGGAAAGGTACATAGCAGTCAACTCATGAAAGCCCTGAATGCCATTATTTTAAACCAAGATTTATTGAGCACTAGATATATGCCAGACGCTGAAACTAACCAATTAACATGTATCTCGCTTGATCTTTTCAGCATCCCCAAGATACAGGCTGTGCTATCCACATATTATAAATGGAAAAACTAAACCTTAGGGAAGTAGAATAGCAAAAAATAAATAGAGAAGAGAAGTTTGTATTAACATACTAAAAAGTTGAAAATAACCACAAAGGGAATAAGTCATTGAAGCAATTTGACCAGAAGAGTGATGGTGTCAGATTTAGGTTATACACCAGAAATTCATTTGATTTTTCAATCAAAGAGTAGTAATCATGAAAGGTGGGAGAGCTGTATAAAATTTGAGGGAGGAAGAAATAAAAAAAACCCCAAAAAACAAAAAACAAAAAAAACCTTCCCCAGGAGATTTCGGCAACCTCTCTCCTACCCAGTTGAGAATCACTGTTTCACAAATATCTGTTGGCAGCAACAGGAGTGAGGATTTTCATTATGTATACTCCAATGTCATATTCCAACAAGGAGAATGTTTGGTGTGCTCTCTGCATGAATCAGATTACACTTTTCACACAGCACTCAATTGCAAGGCCCAAATTATGAGAAATTGATAAAGTGCCTATTACTCAGGGTCAAGCAATTAGGATAGTGAGGGCACTCAAAATCGCTTAATGGTGGAAAAGAAATCTTGATGTTTACTTAAATAAGAGAAGATTTGTGGGAGACATCAGATGCACCTCCAATTGTTCAAAATTATATGATGGAAGAAATAAGGCATTTTTGAGTGATTGTAAAATACAACTTTTTCAGGGTTCAGTTTGATTTAAATAAGGAATTTCTAATAATCATCTTCTAAGCCGGAAAGGATTGTCATTGAAGTAGGTGAATTTCTAATCATTGGAGGTTTGAAAACATGTTATACAACCTCTCATCAAAGGTATTGTTGCCTCCCAATTTTTCCATTGGGTAAATGCAATTCCTTAGCACCAGGATTTTCTATGTTTCAAAGAAGAGGTAATCCTACTCAAGTCAGCTTAACTTATAAGGGAATTCATTAGTTTATGTAAAAGTCAGGAGGTAGGGCATGCTTCAGGAATAGTTAAGAATCAGAGGGTCATGTACCCTGGCCACCAAGTATAGATTCATTGCTAAGGCTGGCTTCACTCATCTTGACTGCCAAGTTGGCATGGATCTTGAGTTATATGCATTTTGGCTCATATTTAGATGAGAGATATTTCCTTCAATAAATTGTACCTCTTTTGGTCTCATGCCTATCTCTGATTGTTTTGATGGTATACATCTGGGTTATAAGCCCATCCTTTACCCACAAACTGTGGCAAATAAATTGTATGTTGATAAATTTGGTATATCCCCCTGAGAGTTTTAAACTTCAGCAACATCAGCATCACCTGTATTACTTGTTAAAACACAGAAGACTGGGCCCCACACCTAGAGTTGCTTATTCACTAGGTAAGGCATCCAATTATTTATATACTTTTCTTTTATTATACATGGTTATTGTATACAACGTGATGTTTTGAAATATGTATACATTGTGAAATGGCTAAATTGAGCTAATTAACATATGCATTACCTTAGGTGAAATTTGCATTTTTAACTCTTCCCCAGGTGATGACGATGCTGCTAGAGCAGGGAACATACTTTGAGAACCACTGCCCAGGCCTCATCAAAGAAATGTTAAATGCCTGAGGTGATGGCTATCTTAATAACCCTGATTTGATTAATTAACATTGTATCCCTCTATCAAAACATCATTGCAAACTACGCATCTGACAAAGGATAAATAACTGGAATATGTAAGGATCTCTAACAACATGACAGGAAAAAATCAAATCATTTGATAATTAAATAAGAATCTCTAATGATAGAACACAGGCATCTACATTTTTTAATGTTCATACAAATCACCTGGAAACCTTGTTAAAATGTGGATTCTGATTCAGTAGGTCTGAAATGTGGCTTGAGATTCTGAATTTCTAGTAAGACCTTGAGTGGTTATGAAGCTCCTGGTTCATGGTCCTGGCTTTGAACAGGGAGAATCTAGACCAGATTCCGGGTGAATTAATCTGAGCAAGAACCAGGTGTTCCCAATATGCAGATGGAGCTGTGCATCGCTGTCTTAAGCCCTCAGGACCCAGGAATTAAAACGCAACCCAAAAGCAAGAGGAGGAGCGAGTTTCTTCTGAAAACAGTCTCATTGCCAGAAGGTAGGCAATTGGAAGAGTTGGGTTGATTTTTACGGTATCTCGTAACTTTTAGTTTCAGGGAATTGTCTTTAGCTCCTTTGTGTTAGCCCACACAAAATAGAATTTAGCTTCAGAGGCAATTTATACTTAACAAATCAACTTAAGTAGAAAATTGTTTCATTTAGTCAACTCGAAAAGAGTCTGAAATCATGAAAATCTTCCATTATTGGGCTCCAAGTCATCCTGCATTTTAAGTAACCAGCATTTTATTTGTATTTCTTAAAAATTTTTATTTTAAATTATTATGGGTTCATAATAGTTGTATATCTTTATAGGGTACATGTGATGTTTTGATACAGGGATACAATGTTAATTAATCAAATCAGGGTTATTAGGGTATCCATCACGTGAGGCATTTAAAATTTCTTTGTATTAGGAACATTCCTATTCCACTCTTTTAGTTATTTTAAAGTATATCCTAAGTTGTTGTTGATTATAGTTACTTTATTGTGCTATCAAATATTGTTCATTCTATCTAACTATATCTTTGCACCCATGAACCATCCTCGTTTTATTCTCCATCTCCTTGCTACGCTTCTAAGCCTCTGATAACCAACATTCTACTCTTTGTCTCCATAAGATCAATTGTTTTTAATGTTTAACTCCCACATATGAGTATGGACATGAGAGATTTGCCTTTCTGTGCTTGGCTTATTTCACTTAACATAATTTTCTCCAGTTTCATCCATGTTGTTGCAAATGGCAGGATTCCAGTCTTTTTTGTGGCTATATAATATTCCATTGTATATATGTACAACACTTACTTTTTCTATTCATCTGTTGATGGACACTTAGTTTGAATCCATATCTTGGCTATTGTGAATAGTGCTTCAATAAACATGGAAGTGCAGATATCTTTTCAATACGTATACTGAATTTCCCTCCTTTGGATATATACCCAGCAACGGGATTTCTGAGTCATATTGTAGTTATATTTTTAGTTTTTTGAGGAACCTCCATACTGTTCTTCACAGTAGTTGCACTGATTTACATTCCCACCAACAGCGTACAAGGGTTCCCCTTTCTCTACATCCTCACCAGAATTTGTTATTGCCTGTCTTTTTGATAAAAGCCATTTTAAGTGGGGCGAGATGATATCTCACTGTAGTTTTGATTTGCATTTCTCTGATGACTAATGATGTCGAGAATTTTTTCATATACTTGTTTAGCCATTTGTATGTCTTCTTTTGAGAAATGTCTGTTTAGATCTTTGCTCATTTTTAAATCAGTTTGTTTTTTTTTTCCTATGAAGTTGTTGGAGCTCCTTATATATTCTAGTTATTTATCCCTTGTCAGATGGATAGTTTGAAAATATTTTATCCCATTCTGTGGGTTGTCTCTTTAGTTTGTGTTTCGCTGTGCAGAATCTTTCTAGCTGCATGTGACCCCATTTGTCCAATTTTGCTTTGTTCGTCTGTGCTTTGGGGGTATTACTCAAGAAGTCCTTGCCTAGACCAATGTCCTGAAGCATTTCCCCAATGTTTTATTTTAGTATTTTCATAATTTCATGTCTTACATTTAAGTCTTTAATCCATTTGATTTGATTTTTGTACATGGTGAGAGATAAGGGCCTAGTTTCATTCTTCTGTATATGGATATCCAGTTTTCCCAGCCCCATTTATTGAAGAGACTGTCCTTTCTCCACTGTATGTTCTTGACATCTTTGTCAAAAATAAGTTCACTATAGATTTATTTCTGGATTATCTATTCTGTTCCATTAGTCCATGTGTCTGTTTTTATGCCAGTACCATGCTGTTTTGGTTATAGTCACCAGCATTTTAATCTTCCCATGGAACCTTAGGTGCTTATACAGCTTTCATCAGCAAAAAAAGTAAAAAGTAAAAAAAAAAAAACTTCACAGACAGGACAGAATTTGGATAAGCACATCAGCTATTTCTTTTTTCTAACTCATTTATGGTATTTAGTTTATATTTACCAATGTGTCTTGCTTACTAAGAGCTGCTGATCTGAACTGAATAAATAGATTAAGTTTATAGGAAAGATTTGCATGAAAAAGAATCCGTAAGGCAAACTTAAATCCTCAGGTGATATGGAGAGAGAAAAGCGAACAAATTAATCTGGTCAGAGTGTTGACCACTGAGTTGTGAGCAGACAAGTGAAAAAAATCTACTTTGGGAGAAAAAAGAAAAAAAAAAAGCGTCTGCCATGTCAAGGGTGAAAAAAATCTGGAAAATATACGTACAAGGTGTCTGGATATCTAAGTCCTCTGCTTAAGCCCACACTCATAAAAGCTGATTTGAGCTGATGGTGGATTCTGTCCATTATTAGTGGGAGAAAGTAGCTTTAATAAATAACTCATTAGATATGCATTCTGTTTTGTGCAGTATGAAGAGCTGTACCTACATGGTGTTTGGCATTACTTATGTGAAACTACTTTAGGAGAGTCTTAAACCATAAATGAGGGAAAGAGGAGAGAAGGGAGAAGGAGACATCTTCCTGTGGATGCTTTTGTTGTAGCAAACACCCATTCTCTTTGATTCTGAAGCCTGGGTGGAGGGATTGAGCTGGGTTTGTTAGGGTCATATTTTAAACCTCATGTGGCACTTACCTCAGCTATCCACTATCTTTCCACAGCATATTTTATAGTTTGCATCTGCCGGGTAAGCCTCATAAAAATTACAAATTTTATCACCCCACATTGAAGTGACTGGTATGATGATCTGGATGAGTTAAGAGTGTGGCTAATTATCCACCTCTTAGCATTTGCAAGGTCAGTGTATCAACCGCTGAGAAGGTCAGTCCTGGGTGAAGGGCTGACAAGAATTTGGGAGGTTTTGCGAAAAGATCAATGACCTTCATTTGTCTTAGGAGACAAAACAGGCTCACACAATTCCAGTAGAGGGCAGCAATGCCTGCATAAGCATGTCATTGTGTCAGAGGCCAGCAGCAGACAGAAAAAATAACGATAGTCATAGCAGTAACAACAATTACCCATTGGTTATTATTCTGTGTCAGGCATTTTAAGTATATTTTTTTCTATTTAATTTTCAAAACAACCCCATAAGGTTTTTATTATACTCATTTTACTAATGAAGAAGCAGTCTTTGAGATTTTAAGTAATATACTAGAATGAGTTGACCAAGGTTGTATATGACAGAAATAACACTTTTGAATTTAGGACTAGCAGGCAGGCCAGTACTCCAGAAAACTGTCAGGACTATAACTACCATTTTATAATTCACAGTGGTCTGATCATGGTCAATGTGACTTCTTCTAACTGTATTCCTAAGACACTAATATTTCTGTAAGATGTTACAGAACTGTTAAGTGGTTTTTTTGGAGGGGGTCCCTAGGTGGGGAAGAGTGGGGTAGGATTTATGCGAAAGTTGGGTTACATGATTTTGAGCAAGTTTATTTTTTGTATTACTTCTGCGAGCAAGAAATATAATATGGAACATGATCAATATATAATGGAATATTATCTCTGGTGGAACACAATTTAGGAAGAGCTGGACAAGGAAAAGAATACAAGGCCAAGAATTAAAAACGTAGTATCTTAGTCCATCTGGGCTGCTATAACAGAATACCATTGACTAAATGGCTTATAAACAACAGAGATTCATTTCTCACATTTCTGGAGTCTGGGAAGTCCAAGATCCAGGCAGATTTGGTGTCTGGTGAGAACCCATTTCCTGATTCACAGATGGCCATATTCTCACTGTGTCCTCACATGGCAGAAAGGATGAAAAAGCGCTTTGGGGTCTCTTTTATTAGGGAACTAATCCCATTCATGCTGGCTTTGCCCTCATGACCTACTCAGCTCTTAAAGGCCCCTCCTCTAAATACCATCCCACTGGTAATTAGATTTCAACATATGAATTTTAGGGGGCCATAAACATTCAGTTTATAATGTCTAGCTTCTGGCCCTGTGTGCCTGACTGAGTAGATTCTCCCCCTCCCTTCTTATGGAGCAAGTTAATGTCATTCTTTTTCAATTTTGACATGAGAAATAGGGCAATGATATTGCTTTTCCTATGTCACAGCTGGGTGAAAAGTACTTTAGTATTTTAACTATAATGTGTACAAGATGATTGTTTAAACACATTGATCTTTTATTCAGGAAGTTAATACACATAAGGACTATCTCTGATAATTTATCTTTTCCCATTTGACTTTTCTGTAAGTGCATTATTTGAAACTATAGCTTACCTAAGTAAATAGATCACAAGCATGTAATACTAAACTTGCTTTTTCCCACAACAGGTTTGAGGTGATTTATAGCAAGATTGATATTTTCATATATATAAGAAACAAAGGCCAAAAATATCAGACTCGTTGGCGAATTTAGTGGATCAAGGCATGGGGAAAAGTAAGAACATAGATTTTTTTTTTTTAGCCAATAATAAGAAAGGATATATAGTTATTAAATAAAGTTGACCCTCAGCTTGCTTCTAAACTTTTTGGTAGCTAAAGAGGTCTCAAATTTAAACATCCCCACCTTGTGACTTTGCCTTGTTACTTAAAATTGATAGATTGTTTTTAAGTAGAAAAGAGAAGCCAAAGAATGAGAATAAATAATATTTCTAGGAGAAAGACAAGTAGAAACTATAAAGATTTAGAGAAAGTTAGGAAACAGAGGCAGAGAATCCCATCTGCTTGATCTAAAACATTTTTTTTTAAACTCCTGTATTTTGAGACCTCATTTGTAATTTATACCTCTCCTTCTTTCTAAGACTGTATCTGCACAATTGCCACAATTTAAAAGGGATTGTAAACATCAAAATTATATCATGATATGTGTTCTTACCCTATGGATCTAAGATAAGTCTGCCAACTAAGACATGTAGAATGTAAAAACAAAAGAAAAAAATGACATCTTTTTTATATCATCAGAGCACATGGGTTAAATGGGAATTTGTTTACTTTGGAAACAGACCAAAAACCAGATCACAAAAATCCTTAAACCATCAGGAATAGAAATGCTTCACAATCTGACATCTTTTCTATTAAAATAAGAAATTCTTTATGTTGACTAAGATGCTGACTCTATTACTTAGTATACTCTACATAATTTATTTAAACCATAAGTGCCTGAACACATAGAATAATAGGACTTAGGCTCAAGCAATTTAAGTCAAAAGAGGCCTTGCAGGGACCAACGTTATCCAAGTAAACTGAGGCCTATTAAGGAGACATACTTTCTCAGAGCAGGTTGATGACAGAACCAGGGCTTCAGGTCTACACATCCTATATGCAGCCCTTTGAGAGACTGTCCACAAGTCATTTTATATCTACATTCTGAAAACTGAAGTGCATCTTGTAACTCAAAGAGTGTCACAGCTAATTAGAAGTCAAACAAGAAAGCATCCAATTGAACGTACAAAAGGAAAACAGATTTTAAGGAAGCATGCATGGAAGAAGAATGACCTGTGTTTCTGCTTTAGAAGGTGTTTTGGGAATGAGGTTAAGCGCTTAGAGTTAGTTAATATTTACAATGCTGTATAATTACAGGAATTTGAGCTGATGCTGTTAGGTCAAAATGGTCTCCGTCTTTTCAGAAAGCAGTTTCTTCTCAGCCATGGGGACAGAACAAACAAGACCGTGGAGAGATATGCCTGAATTATTAAAAGCCTAGTCTACTTATAAGGATTAATTGTGAGTTCTGAATCAATATTTTATCATTTTAGCTAGTGAAAAATGCATGAGACAGCCCCCTTTTGCTAGTGCCCCAGTGTAATTAAAAAAGATCTAACCCTCCAATTGGCATTTCCTTCTGCTTATAACTAGATTACATTGACTAGCCAGGCTCTGATTGAGCTAGGAACAGTCTCTCAGACCCTCTGTACCAGCATCATTGCACTCATAACCCCTGCATATGCACAACAGATTAATTTGTTAATTTATTCACTCATTAAGGAAACACTCATTAAGTAGGGAAATGAGAGCCACTGGAACAGATGTCCTGGGGTATATCGCAATGAAAGATACATAGCCCAGGCCTCCCAACAAACCCACACATCATGGTGTTTATACACCTACATGTAATCCAGCTTTTCTTAGGCCACATCGTTGTGTGCGTGTGTGGGGGTGTGTGTGTGTGTGTGTGAGATGTATGCACATGTGTGTGTGCGTGTGTATGCATGCAATGCATTTAGTTATTGATTCAAAATAGCAAATAGTCCTGTCGCCTACTTAATATTTTCAGATATATTTCCTTTTTCAAAAGTCTTTCCCAACCCCAACAATTTTTGGAAACTTTAAAGAAGTTTCTCACATGGAAACAGTATAAACAAATGGATACGAGCATGAGTTTGGAATTTGAATCCAGACTATACAACTTAATAGTTTTGTAACCTTGGGAAAATTCCCTAACCTCAATTTCATCATTTGCAAAATAAAAATAAAGAAAGTCTCCCCACACATATATTTTTATAAAGATTAATGAATATAAAAACATTTGATACAATGCCTGATATAAAATAAATGTTCAGTAGTTATTATAAATATGTGTATAATTATGTGTATTATATGTTTCATTGACTCTGAAATGCATCTTTTTTCTATTTTAGCATCTCTGAAATTGGGATGTGAATTAGAATCTACAGTGGCTTAAAAGTGATGAGAGAGGGAATTGCATAAAATACGTATTTATACAACAATGATCTGTATTATCATGGGCACATGAACAGTCCTATTGGCTATGTTACTATGCCTACGGTTTTCTTCCTTCTTTATCTAGCCCAGTGTAATAATCTGATGTTCAGGTTCTGGGGTCATGATGCTAGAATTACAGCTGGGACCTAATAGAATTTCATGTGCTGTTGTTCAGGCTGCTGCTGCTACTGCCTGCTGATACCTGTACAGGGGTGTCCAGCAGTCAAGACCTGGGCCATGAAGGTACCTGTGTACAGTGTTAACTCCTATTACTACAAGGGTGATTGGTGCTTACTATACCAAAATCACTCTAATTTCTGCTAATGTGTGGGGATCTCTTGGCTATACCTTTGTGTCATAATGTATTAAATAGATTAGTTAATTGCCTCTTTGAGGTTTGGTTTGTCGACTACTCTTGCTACGACTCAAGCTTGCCCTGGGGTTGAGCTCAGGCTGGAAAGAGAAGCTGAGTGACTGGCAACCTGCAGTCATCACAAATTGCCTGTTCCCTTACAAAAATATGAGTATCTGTCTCTTGTTTAATGAAAAATTTTTTCCTAGGTATCTGGTGACTTCCAGGATGCCTATGTGTGGTGTACAAATGTCACAGCAGAATTCACGGGTTGTGATGTGTGGTGGGTGGCGTGACAGCTCCGATGTCTGTTCCTGTGCTGCTGTTTTAGTTGTTTGTGTTCAGGTGCATTTCTTGCCACTCCCCAGCTCAGCTCCACAGCATAAAGAATTGATTCCTGTAAACTATGTTTCCCAGATTTCCTTTCCATCCTGTTTCCAGCTAGATTTGGCCAATGTCAAACACTAACAAGAATGTGGATGGAGGAAGGAAAGGAAAACATGGGTTATTTTTTGTTTTCTCTGTTTTTGGCAATGTTCTTAGCAGGGACTGCATGTCTTTTGTGGTTTCTGGTCTTGCTGGATCTCTCTCCTTGCTGGACATTTGACCTCACCTCCTACCATTTCTGTCCTGTCAAGGTCTCCTGTCTTTTGGACTCTGGAAATTGCATTTCTTCCCTTAATCCTATAGCCTAATGGTAACAGTAAATTTCTGCTTTTGCTAATTGTTGGATTTCCTCGACTGCTTCATATTTCATCTCCTCCCACATCTTTATAACTAGTTTTCTACTTTAAAATCCTACTAAATAGCTACCTGGGATGGGCTTTATCTTCCAGACACAGTCCAATAAAAAAAGACCTCAGGAGCACCAACCCTACATAACCTTGAGATCTACTCAGATGTACCTGAACCCTGATGAAGACAATGTAGACTTACAGTGGCATCTCTGACACAAGGGTATATCTAATTAATTAACAGGTGGTGAAATGTGAACAGAGATTCATTTAAGAGCCATTCAGAATGATGGGACTTTAGAGTCGGCTGATAGAAAGGGTGGTGGAGTGGTGATGAGGAGTGTTTCAATGCAGCAAATTCAGGATGAGGGATGGCATTTCAGAAAAATGAAACAGTACATTTATAGCATAATGCTTCACTTTGGATTATAGCATTCTGTAGAAGACAGGGAAAATATTACAAATTAATAACAATGTCACAGAAAACAATCTTATTTATTTGCCCAGCATTAAGTGGTTGGTATACATTCTGTAATTTAACCTTACAAAACCTTGAAATGGAAGCATTATGAACCACATATCATATAATGATGTGGGGACTTAAGATGAGAGATGTGAAGTAAATCTTTTAAGTAGAAAGTGGAAACTGTTACAAGTGGCAGAGCTAAACCTCTACTCAGGCCAGCTTTATTTTCTGGCCTTGAACATGCCAAGCTGGTTTCCAAATTAGGGAAATTTTTACGTTTGCTTTTATCTCCTTGGAATGCTCTGCCACCAGATCTTCACATTTTTCTCTCTTTCAACATCTAGAAATAGTGTGTCCATGTATTTCTTTTTGATTATTTTCTCCTGTTCCTTCTACTCTAGAAAATATAGAATATAGCAAGAATATAAACTTCATGAGAGCAAGAACTTCGACCGCTTTGGAGACACCAGTGTGCTCCTAGTGCCTGGAGCATTACTTGGTAGATACATAATGACTATATGACTATTTCCAACTCCCTGTGTGTCCAAAAGTCAGCCTCTCAGCCACTTTCGAGGACATATATGGTGCACACATGAAGGTCAACGGATCTGCTTCCAGAAACAAAAAATTAGAGCAGTCTATAAGTGGCAGGATTTGGGCCCCTATCTCCCAGCCACTATCATCGTTTAGGCAGAGAAATGAGATTCTTATCCCTCCAAACTATTTCTGTTTTTTTTAGGTAATTAAAATAATGAAGTTATCTGGGAGCACAACGCAGTGTATGATACCCCCTCAGGTCCAATTCATTTGCTTTAGTTTCTGACTCCAGTCAACAGTTTTATGAAGGAAAATCTCATAGAATAGTGGGAATTCATGCAGAGCCTCATACAGGAATAAGCTATTTGCTATTTCCAGGAGAGAAATGAGTGAGGAAAAGAGAGAGAGCCCAAGCCTGCCTTCTCTGTTTCAAACAAAAACTGTGTATTTTCAATAGGCCTCGTAATGAGGCATGGGGAGCTTTAGCCTATACCATGCAAGTCCTCTATGTGGACATTGGAAATCACCTTTAAAAATATATGCATAAAATGTAAACATATAGAGACTTAATCTATTTCGCCAGAGATCAGTGCAGCACAAAGAGTATGTGTATTCCTATGGAAATATGATTTCAAACAGAGAACAAAGCCCTGTTTCTTTGTAAGACAAAGCTTTGAGGGGAAAATTGCATCTGAGAGGGATAGTTTGAGCTTTTACACATCCTTAACAGCCTTGTTCTTCCTGCAAGTTCAGCCCAGGACACAGCAGTCTCAAGGGAGGCTCTTCAGTACATCCTGTCTGGGGGCAACAGGCTTCCCTGGGCCGCCCACCTCTTTGACTGTAGAGACCTTGGTTGCAGGCAAGCGGGGCAGAGATGTGTCAGCCAGTGCTTTCTAGTCACTTCTAATCTCTGGGGATTTTTCTTTCTTCTTTCTAGCTCCCCGTCACCCCCCCCCCCAATTGGTTTTACTGTATAGATAGCCTCCCACTGTGAATCATTCCACACCATCCCAATCCAGGTGTAGAAGAAAGAGTGAAAGCGTGATGTTCCTAATGCTGGAGGAGACCCGCCAGATTGCTTCTCACCTGGTCCCTGCAGGACTGGAGGGCAAGGCAGAGAAGTCCTCAGATCCACTTATGGACACTGGAAGCCACACTTGATAGCAAATTTTGTTGTTTTTCATTCCTGGCTTGTTTCACTAGGACTCCATTGACAAACATCCCTTCAAAGTTCACCTTTCATCCAGGCCAGATATCCAGTCCATGTGTACTAGAATGGCCACGTCTGTGGTTTTTAAAAAGAAAACACAGAAATGTTTCCCTCCTCATTGGTAAATAGCCATGCCCTGAGCCCCCTAGTTTTTCTGGCTCAGAAAACCCTCAGATTTCCCAGGATCCAGTTTTGTATCTGGCTGCACAGGTGGTCTGCCAACTGGTTCTAGCACTGTGGGCGACAGCAGTTGCGACTGCCTGACCATATATTGAAGGCTATGAATATTACTCCTGCTTCTAATAAAAAGCAAGTTCATATTTATAGTGCCCCCCTGTCTCCCCTAAGTTTTGGAATTTCTTAGATTGCACGAGAGCTCTCTGGGCCAGAACTAGAGGCACAGGTAGGAGGCAAAGCTGCGTGGCGGGGCCGTGGCTTGGGGGTCAGCCTGAGCTGCATTTAAATCCTACTTGTGAGTTGGGTGAGTTTCTGTAGTTGTCCTCTGTCAATCTTGCTATTATGTTTTATCCCTAAACCTCAGTAGCCTTATCTGTGAAGAGGAGGGTAGTAATTTAAATGCAAGCAACAGGATTCAAACTGACAGATGTTTGAAAAATAATTATATCGAGAGAATGCATTGGAAAATAATTTTATTATGGCTCACAGAGTCAAAGGAAGAGCTGAGAAACTGAGCATTGATGGGAATGCAAGAACCACAGCAGAGATGGGTTTTCCTGAACAGATGACTGAACTCCAACGATGTTCCCTCTCCCTGTGTATTTTATTAGGATTCTTATTTATGGTTCAGAGAATATGGTTGTGCTAGTTTGGGTCTCATGTCTGTCCTTATATCAAGGAGAGCAAGTCTTATTGATCGGCAGCCCCCAAAAAAGAGCGGAGGGAAAGTGTCCCAAAGCAAAAAAACAATCGAGAAAACAACAACAATCAAACATGATTTCTACTCATCCACTAGACCTGAGTAATAGGGCACCACAGAGTTTAAAGGAGATAGCATGTATCAACTGCTTAGCTTAGTACATAATGCAAACACTCGAATAGATGCTAATTGTGGAGTAAATGATAATGACGCACATTTATAGATGGAAGGGGATCAAGAAAAGGCTACAGATAGACACAACCTCAAACTTATTTTAAATAATGGATTTTGTGATTCCTTTAAAGTCCTAAGATACAATCCTATATATGTCAGATAAAGATATATAAATATAGATGTATAGATATGAATATAAACACACATAAAATTGCATACCTAGTCATGAGTACGTAATGCAAGCACTCAGATGCTAATTATGAAATAAATGACAACGACGCAGTGATACAGGACAAATAGTGCATCAGTCCTGTTACTAGGAGCAGCAGCAGCAGTAGCAGCACTGTGTTAAGAATGTGGTCTTTGGTTTTGATAGGTTGGGTGTAAGATCAGCAGCAAATCTGGGACTCATTTTCTTCCTGAGAGAATGAGAGATGGTACAGTTTCTTTCAGTTACTAAATTGAATGACATAATGTACAGAAAACACTTTGTACATTTTTGGCTCGTGAGTAAATACTTAATTTTATGTGTGAGTGTGTAAGTCTATATCTATACATCTATATCTATATTTGTATATCTTTATCTGGCATATATAGGATTGTATCTTAGGACTTTGAAGGGATCCTGAAATCCATTATTAAAGTAAGTTTGAGGTCGTGTCTATCTGTAGCCTTTTCTTGATCACCTTCCATCTATAAATGTGCTTCCTTAGCATCCACATGCAGGTAGAACTGACCTTTCTTTCCACAGAAAATATCTGAGAACATATATTAATGGGTTTTTTTCCCCCCACATTAAATTAAAGGGTAAGTTGTTGTTGGTTTTGCCATTATTGTTATTAATTTTCAAGCTCCACATTAATTACTCAAAGTGGATATTAACAGCTACATTTTGAAAATGAAATCTAGATAGAGATTAAACCTACTCAAGAAGTTGACCCCAGTCAACTTCCCCTGCAATGCCTCTTGTGTGTGCTTTCTTCTGCAGAAAAAAAGCTCAGAGGAGGGAGGTTGACATCATTAAGAACAATTTACACTTTCGTAGTGACTTCCTTGGCAATTGTTCCTTTGCCTTCCTGTCCGTAGTCCACCTTGATAAAGCAGCTTCTACGTAATACTGAAATGAAGTGCTATCTCTTTTCAGGGAAGTCTCCACTTTGAGTTATTTGCCTCTGAAGGCAATTGAATTCACAAAGTTGTCTCACTACAGGAGAACACACATCCCATCAACCCAGGTTCCCATTATGTGTTTTGTTTGGTGATATTCCAGAATACAAGTGGAGGAAAATTAGGCAAAAATATTCTCCACCAATATTAAAACAGCTTGAGGTAAATCTGTGATGGAAATAAGTAGTTGTGCTAGTGGCAGTTTTTTCCAACAATTGCTTTCTATTTAATCCAATTTAGAAAATAAAGCTAATGGTTTACACTTTGCTGCAAACCCAGAGATATTTAAAAGTGGTCTCATTTAATTGGTTAAATAAGTTATGGTGCATAAGTTTAGCGTAGTACCTGCAGCCATTATTTTTTTGGACTCTTTAATGAAATACAGAAAATCTTTCCAACATATTACATGGTGGAAAAAAGTCTGAATTCAATCAACATCATGCAATATAATCTCAAATGATATGATCATAAAGATTTTTTAAATTCTGTATTGACATTTTCTCTATTTTCCAAATTTTCTATGAGAAATATATGCTTCTTCATAGACAGACAATTGATAACTGCCCTATTCTTACAGAGGGCTTCATTGGCCCTTTTATCCACCCTATGGATCCTGGTAAGGAGTGTCACTGGACCCACTGACCCCTGGGAGTCTAGGATGTTCCTCACTGCCTTTCATCACATGTATTCTTCTACATGTGATTGCCCAGGAATTCATGTCAGTCCACTGACCAGACCTCTGAGACAAGGTTCAAAGTGTGAACCAGATGACATTATTTCAAATTGGATGGTGGGATCTTGCTACTTCCATACTGAATTCATATTTAGCAATTCCATCAGCCTCCCAAAATCATGTGCTCACTCTGTTTTAGTAGGTACATACACAGTAAGCTCTAGATTAGGGGCTCTGTAGAGGATATAGAGTATCAGATTCTGCAACACATCCTTAGTGTCAGCATGTCGTATCATGACCAAAGAGCAAACAAACAAAATGTTTGTGCAATGCTAAAAATTGGCATGAGCAGGGTCATATGCCAACTGCTTTAGGGTCTGCGAAAATGACTATAATCCACATCTTTTTTCTCAAGGAGAGAACAAGGTGAGATAGATGAGGTGATCATGTGGTGCCAAGAACACAAATTACCATTATTTAGTCATAGGATGGAAGATGTATGTCAGGTTGTCATAGCAGAAACAAAGACTTTGGGGACTCAGGAGATAGAAATGTTATGGTTTAGTGGGTCTCTGGGGATCATTCATGAAGGATTTATCACTCATGATGGGATTTGAAGGAGGTAGAATTTGGTAGGCAGATAGTAGGATGGTAACTTCAAGCAAAATGCAAAGCATGAATAATTGGAAAGCATGAATAATTACCAAAGATGGGCATATCTGTGGGAGCCAGGGGAAATTGCGTTTGACTGCTCCATAAGGAATAATACAGGAAATGCAGGGTATTTAGGTCCTGGTCCTATCACCAAGGGCACTTACTCCCAGAGAGGTTATTTTCAATTTGGTAGGAACTAGAAAATCACAAGTGGTTTTTATGTAAAGTGACTTGATATTACTCAACTGTGTGGGGGTCTGATTTATGCAGAAAGAATCTGAGGATGAAGAGACCAATTATGTGGTTATTGCAATATTTAATTCAAGACAGGAAGAGGGACTTCAGAGTTGTGCCCCTGGAAATAGAAGGAAGAGGAAGACCGAGATAAACAAATCCATGTGGTTAAACCCTAGCCATTTTGAAAGGTACATACATTTCTTTACAACCTGGATCGAATTTATAATTATTTCAGTAATGTATTATGATGGTTACCTATCCACATATGCTTCTGCCTCCCTGAATTCACAATTCTTCAAATAAGTCTGGATCATTCTTTATTCTGTTGCTTTGCACATGCCACCTCTATCCAGCATGCCCTTCTCTCTAGCTCAAATGTTGCTTCTCAGAATTTATTGACTCCTCCAGGCAATTATTTGTCCCATCTAAATTTCCCTGCAGTTTTCATATATCTCTAATATTTGGCTATGCATGATAATTTAATTGAAAACATATCTGTCTTCCCCACCAGACTCTGAGTTCTCACTCCCAACCTAAGGATTCTGCAAACTCGAAAAGCACTTCTCTTAGGTCTTCTAACTCATTTTCCCAAATAGTAAAAGGACAAGGACAGGGCCCTGCCATGCTCCAAGTTCATTCTGTTTGAAACATTTATGGAGCACTGGCTGTGCTGAGTCCTCTGATGGATGCTGTGCAGGAATTAGAAAAAGTAAAATATATAATCCCTGTTCCCAAGTTGCTCACAATAGAGTGGAGAAACAAAACTGATGCTTGCAAAACAATTAGAGGGCAAATATCACAGTATATAATTAAGGGCTTAATTGTGTGGTGAAGATTTACAGGAGATGAAAGGGAGCGAGTTGGAAGAATGTGAAGAAGTCAAGGATGACTCCACAGAAGAGGTGGAAAGAAACAAAGTAGAAACAGCACGAGCACTGGAAGGTGTTTCCCAGCTAACCCACCTTCTCTGACTTGTCCCCCTGTGACATATGCCTCTGGAAGTTGTCCAGGATAGATGGAGACAGGGATGCGTAATGAATTGCTCAGAGTCAGGGTATGTAGCAGGAGATTATGGATATTTTGAAAATAAAAAACTAAGGCACAAGTTTTATGGGTCAAATCAGCCTTATACATCTGTGATTATTTTCATCTGAAGTTAGGAATAGAGTTCAGCTGACTGACTCACTACCTTTTAAATTAGGATTTATACCATAGTTATTGGTAAACCAGGAAGAAGTTGCTTTCTTTATATTGATTACTCAAAAGTACTTATATCCAAATCTTCTTTCCTCTGAAGAATTCAAGGTCATATATTAAGAGGCGAAGTTTAGATATTCAAATAAGGTAAATATCAAACAATGATAGACATAAACACTAATGCTAACATTTATTTGAAAGGATTTGTTTTTATTTGATTTCTTTCCATCTTATCATTCTAGAATCAATGATAGTGCATGGTTTACAAAGTATAAAAACCTGGATCAAACCAGGTATCCCCAGAATTGAGATGTGTTCCATTTCAGCATTAAAGCCGCATAATGTTAACATGATGCATTGAACAAGCAGTTGCCATCAATGAAAACCCACTGCAGTACTGTATTTTGTCCATAATCGTGTTTTTCTCCAATAAAAAGCAATCAATTTTTATGCTGAGCTTTAGGATCCATGCACCTGAGAGTTAATAATTGTGCAGAATTGAGAAGAGGCTAGATACCCACAGAAGGTAGATTTAATATTTCTATCTTAAGGAAGGTTTGCTGATTTTTTTATCTTTGTGTATTTTATGAATACCATCAAAGAGCTAGTATGTGTATATATCATCTATATATATATATATATCTGCATATGACAGTATATATGCATACATATTTGAGTAACATACTTTATTTTTCTTGTATAATAATATTGAAACAGGAAACAAATGATTTCCATATAAAAATTAGGTTAATTTGTGTCACTTTTTCTTAGATCATGAGCTCTCTGCATGATCGAAGAAATATTTGGATTGTCAGGCTTAGTTACTACTAGTATAAAGATAGCAATCAATTACAAATAGTAAAGGTTTGCATGTATCTCAGTTTTTCTCCATCTAACTTTACTGCCTTTTACCCACAAGGTGGCACTCTCTAGATATGTCTAAATTCAAGCCTTTTTAATAAAGATGCATCAAAATAGAAATCTTCCCCAACCCACCTCCATTGTTAACAGCCTTCTCAAAAAGCCAAGTGAATTCACAAATGCAGTTTAGAAAACTAGCATGGTTAAGTGTGTCACAGAGATCACTAACAAGATGCCACTGTTTCTATTGTAATGGGTAAAGTCCTTAATTCGGGCTCACTCAATTTGGGTTTGATTTTGTTCCCGGTATGAATAGGAAAGCAGATTGTCCCCACTAAATCTGATTAGTCTTGAAGCTCTTCTATTTAGGATTGCTTCTTAGGAAGTCCACGGACACATCCCAGAGGATAGACTTTCTGGACAGAGAAGGTACTCTCACGTGTTATAACTACGGTGTCCATATATCCCAAATTTTCCTGGACAAAAATAATCTTAAGTCACGTATTGTGATAAACCCATCTTGATATTCACAATTCTGGAGACCATGTTCCAATATTTTGATTTAGAAATAGTTTATATTACAGACAATCTTGATTTACTTCTCAACCAAGTGTACATGGCATCAGTTAGCACTGTGACAGGAGATGCTCAGTCCGTTTTTAAGTTCAATATTGTCCCTGGAGATGTCCTATTCATGGGCCAGCAGATGATACAAAGATATGGCTCTGGCAGCTGGATTGTAGGAACAAGTCCTTCTTATCAGCTTTCACTGCCTCTCTTATGAGCTGTCGCAGGAAAAAGATATGACCTTTGCTAGAGACCCTGCCTTTGAAATTGAACTCTCAAAATCCAGAGAGAGCATCTTCCAAAAACAGTCCCGTAGCTATACATTCTGGGTTTTTCCAGTTAGAATTTTAGAAAGTTACTTTTCTCACCTTCGAATTAATTATGAAGTAAAGGATTTTTCAGTAGAGATAACGACATGTTCTCTATATCATGCAGCTGGTACGATACTGGATAGTGTCTATAAATAAGAATATTAGTGATCTTCTAGCTCCTCCCCCACACCCTTATGTATATAAAAGGAAGAAATTTATACTTTAAGTGGTTATCACTATGACAAGTTAGCGTAAGGTAACAGGTTAATTACAATTTATTGTTGTGATCTTTGGCTTTTACTTAGGTACAGATAAATCGGCAACAAATCGTACATGCTAATAATGAGCGTGATACAGCCTGCTTATGTTTCAAAACATTTTCTTGGCACTTGGAGCAGCTGATTAAAATGTCCATGGGGAAAGGGTTATGTATAAAATGAACTGAATTTAAATTAGAGTGGGAGGGGCCTGTGGAAATTTCAAATACAGAAGACTGTGGCGTGGGTGATGATTACCAGAGACTGGCAAAATAAAACAAAACAAACTGATCAACTAAAATATGGACTAGACAGAGAGGCATCCCGTAGAGTTTTCATACGACCAGTGTCCTCCCTGGCATTGTCGTGAAAATGACAACTGAGAGGAGTTATGGGCTTGCAAAATTGAATAGATGTAATAAAGTAGGAAAGAGTTTTGCTCTGGGAAGCATCTTTGATGCATATGGTATTGTGAAATGCATTACAGCCCCAGCATAAATAATCTAGATATAAGTATACCTGATACACATATTTGCAGGCGGTAATGTAAGTGGAAAGTAAACAGAAAGACTTGATTTGATTTAAAACGAGGAGGGAATTTGATAAAACAGAGATTACAATGGAGAGGTCAGATTGGAGAACTGGGGTTACAGAATAGGAACATATCCACATGGGGAGACGGAGATGAGTAAAGATATGAGTGAAATACTCAACCAAACACTAAATATATTACACATTGAGCTTCTGCTGTACATAGAGAATATGTGCCGTGTGACCTCAGGGGCTACAAAATGAATGATGTGACACAGCCCCTTTTACCTTTGGTCTTTTTCTTTTTTTTATATTTATTTAAAAATTTCAGAATATTATGGGGGTACAAACATTTTCGTTACATATATTGCCTTTGCACTGCCCAAGCCAGAGCTTCAAGCATGCCCATCCATTTACCCATGATCTTATCTTGTTGGCGAGAAAAGGTAAAAGAACATAAAAAAAGTTAGGTTTTAATACAAATATTAACAAGAAAAGACAATATAACAAAAATGTTACAACACAATACATGAAGAATTACAGAGAGACAAATTACACGACTGTAGCTGAAGATCCCCATGACATTAAAGGGAAAAATCAGATAATCCATAACCATTTCTTGGACAAATTTTTATTCTGTGCAACTCTTAGAATTCTGACAATAGGAACTAACATAATCTAAGGTAAAATGGCATACACATATGGACTACTTTGCTTTAATATCCATAGTTTTCCAAAATTTAGGCTTTAATCTTTGAGCTCAGCAACTTAAAAGCGTAAAAGCTATTTTTGATAGCTTAGAAAAATAAGCCTTGTAAGTCCTTTACTTGTAAATGTTTATCTGATTAAAGCCAAGGAGAAAGCTACGAAAGTAGAAAAACAGTCTCTACACTTAAGTCAATTTAGTTTAAGTACCAATATTTTTAAAATTAATTTTTGTATCCCAGGGAGAATCACTCACATTAGATTTGTTTTAAAAAATCTTGTCAGTAGTCATTAATTACGTACAATCATTTGTGACATTTACAAACTTTAATTCGCTTTGTGATTTAGGCTGTAGAAATTTTATTTTTCAAGGAAACAGTTTCTCAAAGCTCATATTTTAAATGTTTTCTAAAGTAGCTCAATGAATCGTGGCTATTTATTATTATTATTCTCTATTTGAATACCTAGGGCAGGCATTATATTAATATATACCACAACCCCAGTTGACAAATTTGCAGTTAAAACAAATCATTCAAGAGATAGGAACACTCTCAGGCTCAGAGAGGTGAAAGTAACTTTTCACCTAGCTAGGAAATGGCTCAGGTGAGGTTTATTTCCAAATCTGCCTGATTGCCAAATCATTGCTCTTCCTACCAGGTTATGCTACCTCCTTAAAGAGAATCATATTGGGATGTTACCATATTTTAGATGTGTGTGTGTGTGTGTGTGTGTGCGCGCGCGCTCGTGTCTCTATGTGAGCACGCATGTGCACACAGGTTTTCACAAGTTTTGGTCTCCTAGACAAGTCTCTAATCAGTTCATGATTTGGCAAAACCTGAGATTTAAATTAGAATTGGATTATTTGTTATAATCTTTTCTGATTTCCACCTACACTACCATCACCCCACACAAGAAAAAATCTTCATTTGGTAGCATGCAATTTGTTGTCAGCAACTCTTGGGTATCTTTTCGTCCTCTTTGATTTTGTGGACTGACACTTTAATGGCTACATAGTACCTGACCTAAAGCAGACAATAAATATCCTTGAGAAACTGAATGCTATAAATCTATATGTATATCTGATTATTCCACAAATAACCCTTGTTTTCCCTCAAGTCTTAGAAACCCCAAACGCACATTGCAATTTTACTTATTAAATAATATCTATTCTCAGATTCACTTACATATGGATCATGTTTAAAATTCACTCATAGTCCCTTGTGAAATACTTATGTCAGACAATCATATAATCTAAGAATTATTAGGGCCCTTGGAGACAATATGTCCAACTCTTTCATCTTAACCAAGAATAAAACTGAATCTTCGAGAAGTTAGAACACCCCTCTTTTTAAATTAAATAATATTATAGAGTCGCCAAGGAAATTGAGAGAAATATTTCTGTCAATAATGAAAGCATTCTGTTACGTTGGTGTCTGCTCCTTCCCTTGCTGGCTTACCTGTTGTGGTGGGTGTGAGGCGGTGTTGCATGGGGTATTGGAGTCAGAATTACATGAGTTTAGGATATACCTTCAACATGGTCAATCTGTGACTTTGAGCAAATTACACAATTTTCTCCATGCAAGATTTCTTTTCAATAAATTACGTATTGTCATACCTATCTCAAGAGTATTTTAAAGATTAAATCTGATAATACAGGGTAAGAACTCAGCACAGTCCTGTTTATAGTAAATATTCAATAAATCTCAGTTTTCAGTACTGCTGTGTCAAACCACTGCTATTGTTCTTTGAATCTGAATATATATTTAACCTCTCTAAAACAGATTGACATATAAAATGGTTTGATATGAAAACAATTCCTGATCTGCCTACTGTAGCACTCTTACTGTAGCTGCCTGCCATAAAACCTCCTTTACTGACTTTTCTCCTTCCCTGAATTTCTTTCTTCACTCTCTCTCTGTCATCATCTTATTAAACTTTTTCTTAAATAAAGTACCTGCACCCAAATCTTTGACTCAGGCTCTGTTTTTAGCAGAGTTCATCAAAGACATCCCTCTTTATCAAGTCACTTTCAGAAGTATGTAACCCCAAACCACGTATAAACTGATTGCTGTAATAAAGGGATTTAACTGATTCACACAAGTAAAACTTCAGAGGAAGAATTTGGTTTCATGTGAGTCTTGATCTCCGCTCTTTTACTATATTCCAAAGATTTGATTTCTCTCCATCATTCTGCTTAGTCATCTAATGTATCAGCTTCATTCTCATAGTCCCAAGATGTGCTCCAACACCTTCCAGAGTCAGATACTGTGCCATTTATGTGTGATGTGTACAGAGCAACATCTTCATTCCAGGGTGCTTAGAAAATTTCCTGAGATTTACCCTGATTGGATCAGCATGTGTTCCATGCCCACGCCTATACCAATCACTGTGACCAGGGAGATTGCACATACTCATTGGCTCAGATTCAGTCATGCATTCTCTCTACAGCCGGTAAAGGAAGCAGCTTCCTTGCACTGTAGAGTTTCCCAAACTGAAATTGAAGGGAAAACACCTAGGTGGATGCTGAGGAGGTTATAAAAAATGTCTGCTACTTTATCTCATATGATTGTGTTGAAACTAAAATGAGATGATATCTATGAATATCTTCTGCGCAGCTATTAGGTGCTATGCAAGTGTCAGTGGTTATTAGCATCTGATTTTCCTTGCCAGGAGCATCTCGTGAAGACCTATTCCTTTGTCTTTAACCTGGTGCAAGGACTCTATATGCAAAATAGTCCCAAGGCCAATTTTGCTTCCCCTTGGTGCTCAGTTAGAGTCGTTGCTGCCTTTGTGAGTCATGACATTCCAGCAGCTGTGCAAGAGTAGGGAAGCCAAGAGAAGTTTCTATATATTCAGGAGGAGCAATGTATGTGTTCCTCTGGGCAAGATTTGATGTTCACTCAAACGACTGTTATCTCTGAGCCATTGCACATAAGGTTAAAGGGAATGGGATATTGTTAGTATAGATTCAAGCAGTTTTTTATTTTAGCAACAGAACCACACTACACATGGACCATTCTGCCATCTATGAGACTGTTCATTTTTGTTCCTCACGAGAGAAAAGAAACAACTTGATTCCACAGAAAACATTATCGTCTACTCTAAATATAGCGTGAATTCTGCTTTCAGTATCCCAAAGTCCTGATACAAATTCAGGAAGGAACTATGAATTTTGGCATCGACTATGATTTATTTAAGAATAACTTTCCTAAACCTGAGTTCAAGCACCAACTCAATTAAAAAAGATGAAACAAGTTTTTTAATTTGCAATGGAGTTTATATCATGGGAATCCCAAATGGTGCAGGAAATGTCTTGCCAAATAATATTGGGAGCACTTCGAATATGAGTCCACGATAGAGTACAGATAGAATCTTTAGAATAAATGACATTGAACAAAATGCAGTGAAATTGGCAAATGTAAATGTTTTTCTTCCTTAATAAAAGACCACAGGGTTTACGTGTTGAGGCACAAATAGGAGGAAAAAATGCACTAATCCACGAAAAAGAAACAGATCAACATTAATCCTAGCCTTGCTTTATAGCGATAAACATGTTTTTTTTAAATGACTAATTGAATACATAACAAGAAAAGACGTTCCTGAAAAATAACTAGCAACTGAGAACATATCACTACCTTGCAGAAACCCAGACTCACAGTAACTTATACTAAAACATAAAGGCAAAAAGCAGAGTAAGGATTAGTAAAGCATAGCAATAATTCAGGGCATTGTGAAATGGCTGAAAAAAATAGTCTTTACTCTGCAAACTTTTTGACACAAAGCTTATTCTCTAGTTTCATTTGTTTCTGCAGGAAATTGCATGTGATAGATGGCTCTATGAATAAGAAGTCATGAATATTTCAGGTTACCCTAGTCAATTAAATATACAGATAGAAAATGTGAGGAAGTGGGAAATAGATTAAATTGGTTATTGGCAATGTCTATGACTTGATAGTATATTTAGGAAAACCCCCAAAGCGCTACTTGATCTCACAAGTTGTACCTTGTCACCTGGTGCCATAGATACAGTATAACAGCATGATCAAATCCGGGCCAGTGGTGCAAGAGAAACATTGCTAGGAGAGGTTCAAAATGTCACAACATGAAAGACATGTCACATGCAAGATTGGCATAGAAGGCAAGTGCCTCTGAGCAAGTGGGAACTCAGAGACAAGAAGCTGTATCTGTTCATTCTATATCACTCCAAACGGGCACATTCAAAACTATGCAAAGAAGTAATAAGGAAGTTAATTTCAGCACATTACAAAGAATAACTTTTTACTGATGAAAATAGGCTAAGAGCGGAAGATCTAATCAGGTCTTTGTCAATGAATGTGGTCAAACAGGGACCCCCACCACCTCCAGAGATGTTGCTGAGTATACAGTTCACGGTTGAACTAAATAACTAGGTGAAGATAGAAAGGTTCAGGAAGTGGAAGGGAAAGCATTTTCTTTCCCACCTATTGCAAATATTCTTTTTACTTCATATTCTCTAGTTCAGTTGTTTTCAAATTTAGTATCTATAAGAATCAACCTGGAGAGCTTGTTAAAAGATGAGAATGCTGATTCCTTCCCTTGGAATCTCTTATCCCATAAATGTAGGATAGAGCTTAAAATTTCATCTCTAATAAGTTTTCAGGCATGCTAATATTCCGATTTGAGGATTACACTTCAAGATCCACTGCTCTAGTTCTAATATCTCTTTGCTGGATTTCAGATGATTTCCTCTGATTTATCTTTCAGTTTACAAGTCTCTCTTTAGCCATGTCTGATTTGCTGTTTATCATCTTCTACATTTTAAATTCCAATAACTAGTCTTCATTTATAGAAATTCTGGGTTTTTTTTTAAAAAAACCTCTGCTGCTTACTTATAGCTTCCTGTTCTTTCCTTCTGGTCTATTTTTTTTTATTTTATCTTTTTATCCTACTTTATCCCATTTTAACATACTTATTTTCAAGTCACTTTCAGATTGTGCCATTATGTCAATGGCTGTGATGCTAATTCTTTTGTGTTGTGCCAACAGACTCTCCATTAGATCAAATCATTTCTTCATGTCTTTGGTAACTATTGATATGAAGTTATCCTTGGCAGGAATTATTTTTCCATGGAAGTTTTGTTCTTGCTAGGTTAAAGTAGTTTATGTTCAATTGGTGGTATATGGAGTTTTATTTCTTCCAAGAGCTTGAAAAGCTTAACATGCCTGGACCTATTTCAACAATAAATTCTCATCATGTAATTCATATACCCTATATGTGGTATAAATTTGGATCCCAATTTAAAATTCCATGGGGAGATATTTTGTTTCAATTTTATATACCATGTTTTGGATAGATAGCATATGAGAAGGGTTTTCTATTCCCTTTTTGATTGAAGAAGGTTGATGTGTATGTGTGTGTGCATGAGGGCAATATCTTTTCTAGTTTTTTTTTTAACCAAATAAAGTCAAGATTTTAGACCACGGCCTCATATGTGGAATTGACCACTACCAGCAGCCTAAACTGGACTGTAAAGGACTTCCACTCTTTCTCAGAGATCATTCTTTATTTTGGGACTGGGATTTTTACACCATTTGTCTTTTATATTTTTAATATGGGATTCGTTATTTTTAAAGATGTATTTATCAATTTCTACATATGAAGCTGTGGAGGGTACACATCAGCTGAGGTTCACACTTTCGGGAGTTTATATTAATTTGTAACCGGAAAACAAAATCTTAAAATATTAAAAATAAGGTATTAATCACAAGGGGAAAACACTTATGATCTATGCACTTATCGTATACAATATATACCGTATATAATGTTATATGTGTATATATAGTGTGTATATATTATATATATTATATGTTAAATGTGGTTTTAAGTAGGTAGCAAAATGAATGTTTATTAACAAGAATGCTCTATATTTAAAATTTATACCTTCTGGTTATCTCAGTGTTCTTTCTCTCTTGTCCACTTACTACGCTGGTCACTGTTGCAATAAAAATGACCGATTCTAAAGTTTTTCTATTTCCTGAGGGCTAAGCAAGAGTTGAATTCATTATCACTTTTAAGGAGTGATAGCACTGATAAGAAATTGCACTGACAAGCAAGTGGTCTGGCACCATCATGATGGACAGTTCCCAGTTCTACAGAAACAACCAGAGTGTGTAGGCAGCCCTTGCTGTCTCATCCACTGGTGTAGTCTAGCATATAGTATAGTGCCTGGCATGAAGTGGGTGTTTGGTAAATAATCGTCGAACAAATGCATGAAACTGTTAAACTGACCTAAACAAGGAATTGGTTGCGGTCTCCTTTAGCCTACTGTTCTGAATATTGATTTCCCATCAGAGCCCTACCCCCTGAGTCTGTTTTCCTAACTGAACCCCAAAGATAGTTCCAAACTTTCTGTAGATGTGAGGCAATGGCAAAGATAGGGGGTGCTCTGTGGGACCATGACTATTTGTAAAACTAACCACAGCTCCAAACACCATCTTTGCTAAGATTTACGCTCTTTCTAATGAAACAAGTATCCTTTACATTAAAAATAATAAATATCCCATTGTCGAAGTGTCAGGTAGTTAGATTATTATTTTAACAGACCCATAAAGAGGAAAGGTGAACTCACATACAAAGATTGGTTAATTCGCTAATTACTAAGATCATGACCTGAGCAGAAGATAGGACAAAAGCCAGCACTATTAGAAAGGTCCACACAGAACCACAAACATACTCAGTGTTCCTGCCTTTCCCTCATAGATAGAAATCTTGTTACTGGGATGTAAGCAGACAATTGATATAAGGAAAAATCAGTCTTCTTCCAGTATTCTCTACATATTTGGCCATAGGGCCACATCTGGGCTTTGATAATAAAAATTCCCCATAGTACCTTGCAAGTTTTCAATGAATATAATTAAAGTGCAATCATTTGTATGGTTTTAATAAGTTGTTTAATAAGTGAAGAAAGTGAGGGTAGACTGGATCAGATTCTGACATTTATCTGCTAAGTTAAAATCGAAGCTTTTAGACCTCTGTTATTCTTTAATTCGAAGAGTTTCTCCTTCCCAATCAATTTGTTCATCAAGAGTCATCTCCATAGGGATGTCTTTCCTTTTAGCCCCAGTGTGATTTAGGGACCACTTCTAAGACTAATATAGTACAAAGAGTGTACCCATAGCATTTCATTTAGTGTACCTTATTCTAATATTTAATTAACATATTAGTGTTTCTTACTAGACTATATTCTTCTTGAGAAAAGGTCTAAATCTTATTTTCATAAACCTGGTAGCCGATACTGTGCTTGGCAGAGTACCTACTCAATACATTTTTGTTAAGTGAATACATGATGTCCCACCCACACCTCACTTGGTGGTCATGAGCAGAAGCCTTTGAGAATCCAGCAGCGCAAGAAAACATTTTCCTCTTGAGATTATCCCTTCCCTATATCATGGAACACACTTGAAGTGTTTTTTCTGTGTGAGCTGGATGGATTCAAATTAATACAGCTAGAATAATATCACAGTGTAGCTAATCAAAAGTTAACATTAGTATAACAAAGGAAAACTGGATCCCTATTTTTAAACACTCATTTTCTTCTTGCTAAAAATACTGAAATATTTTGGTATAAAGAGCAAATATTGGAACATTTAACATTTGACTTGCTGGTTGTTCTGTTTCTTCTTCAAATTTTCCTCTAAGAGGTGGCAGAGAGAAAAATAAGTTTTATATTGGAATTTGTTTCATTTAATCAGTTAATGACATGGAATCATTCCCTTTTACCAAAGTGGGTGAGTGAATCTCTTCTCTGACTTTCTGGATGGCAATACTAAAACTTCTAGGGAGATGGGAGGGGTGGGGAGGAATAGGAGACCCAGAGACATGACCCAGGGGTTTCAGTAAATCCAGACCTGGGCCGGGCACACTGCTTCTCTGGCTTCATTGTCTTCATCTAATAATCAGGGTCTTGATACAGATCATCTTTTCCAGTTTTAGTATCCTGTTCTCTCTGGATCCTGACACAATTCTGTTGCCTCTTGCCCCGTCATCACCAACAGATACAGGGAAATCCTATAGCTGCAAGGCCTCCACTGGGCCTGACATACAGGTGCAGTCAGAGACAGAGTTTGGGCTACTGCATCTGCACAGTCTGGTGACATCTGGATCCTCCATGTCTACACCCTATATGGGAATGCAGGATTCTCAAATACCAGCATGTTTGTAGAGTAGGGAAGGAGAAAGGCAAAGGTAGAATATAGTTCGATTATCATGATGCTTACCATCTAATAATCTAACAATTATTAAATGCTTACTATATACCAGGCGCTGTGCTATGACCTTCCACCTCCAAATTAAATCTTCAAAATAAATCTATGAGTTAAGCATTATTTTAGGTCCATCATGTATATGGAGAAATTGAGCCTCAGGAACATGAAATAACTTGCCTAGTTCACACAGATTTTAAGTTGTGTGAATGGTAAACCCAGGCAGTCGGACTACAGGGGCCAATGGACTCATAACTGTTGGCCTATAATGAGTTTCTTATTTTTACTATTTAAAGACAAATAAATAAATAAAACACAGAGGGAGGGAGGATCTGATAAATTTCCACATTCTCAGTGTAGGTAGCAAGACCTGCTCCAAAGAAGAACTGTTATCTTTGTGATTCATGGAGCAGTACCTGCCCCTTTGGAGAGCCCTGGGTGTGAGACAGAGCCAGAGAGCTAAATCAGCAACATAAACAATAATAATATAATATCTGATATTCTGCTATTTCTATAATTTCTGCTGTATACATAAAATTGAAGTAAAATATAACTCTGTAGGAACCTAATTTTAAAATATCAGTTTCTCAATGGTCACTTTAATGCATAAAACATCTGCTTTTCTTAGTTGAGTATAAGAATTTGCAAATGCTGCATTCTGCATTCTCTATAATTTAATGCCTTTATCAAATTTAATTTGATAACACGTTGATTTGTTATTCATTCATTTATTCAACAAACATTCATTGAATGTTTTCTGTGTGTCATGCACTGTTCCAAGCCCTAAAAAAAAGTTATGAAAAAAAACAGACAAATTATCTAGCCCCATGGAGTTTATGCTAATATTAAAAGATCTGAAGTTTCATCACTCTGAATTTATCTATTGCCCGAATACTGGCGGGGAGTGGAATGATGTGATGTTGGTTGTTATGATTGGGGGAGCGGGGGCGGTGCTACATGAGGAAGATTCTTGCCTAAAATCTGAAAGAAGCTTCCCTATTCTCCACCCTCATATAGGAATTTCTTGGCCAATAACCTAGAATAGAGAGAAAACACAGAGCAGCTGAATCTGCTGCATCAAGAATCCATGGCTGAGAAAGGAGTACTTGGGGAGAAAAGCTGACTTTTCTGCTTTTCGTCTCTTCAATATCATCATGGCCAGAATGAATTTCTTAGATAAAGCATGTATAGTATCAAGACACTATGTGACACAAGACAGTCACATTGGACCACACAGTGGGGATGGTCTTTAATATGCTTGTATTATAAGAAATGCTTGATGTTGTATGGTTTTCTTCTCCATGTTTAATGGACCCACTTCATCTTTCTCCAGGGTTCCATGAAGTTCTAGGGCCTGCTACCACACGGCTTGAGCACTGTAGAAAATAACAGGGCATGAATAGTTTGAAGATGGGGGTATCTGGGCATGGCTGAGTATATTTTCTGGAATTAAATCCTTGGTTGTTTTCACTTTACAAAATTAAAACACAAAAATATACCATGTTATTTCATCAGGAAACATTTCATTGTCGAGATGTAAATAGTCACTGGGAGAATGTCCCAAGCCTGAATTTTAATCTTCCTTGGTTTCTGTTAGGATCTCTGTGATTTTGAAGTGATACAGGGACAAAAGTCAAAGACAAAAAATATTTTAACACTCATTTCCTTTCTTTGGAGATTTATGATGATTTTTAATGGGTTATAAGCCTATAACTAATCTTTATTTAGTCACTTAATATTTTCCTTCAATTGTAATGGGTGGTTACATTTCATAAAATCATAGATTTGGAAGATAGCTTAGACATTGTATAGATGTATGTAAGCTTGAAGTCTCTGAGTGTCCTTGGCCAATGCTTAAGGTTTTATGTCACTGATTCTAGTAAATGTAAGCTATAGATGAAGGCTAGTGTTTCTTTTTGTGTATATATTTTTGTTATTAAAGAAATTATTCAATTATGTTAATATATCTGATGGTTACTTCTACTATTGCTGTTTTGTCTTCCCGAGCTCCACATAAAATTATATGTCTATTTTTATGTGAGAGTTCTTCCTTTATCTGAAGAAAGGTTGTTGTTGTTTTTTTTTTTTTTTCCCCAGCTAGAGGGAGTGGCCTCGTCATAGCTCACTGCAACCTCAAACATCTGGGCTCAAGCAATCCTCCTGCCTCAGCCTCCCAAGTAGCTGAGACTACAGGCATGTGTCAAGATGCCCGCTTAATTTTGCTATTCTTTTTAGTAGAGATGGGGTCTCCCTCTTGCTCAGGCTGGTCTTGAACTCCTGAGTTTAAGCGATCCTCCCTCCTTGGCCTCCCAGTGTGCTAGGATTATAGGTCCAGCCAAAAGCTTTTCTAAACTTTATAGTTTTCATGATGCCTGTCCTTTCTATTAATGCTATTTCTCTTAACAATTAAAATGTATTTTTTAATACTCTGCCTAGGTTCTAGAATCAGAGAGTAAAATGCCTGGAATCCTAATAACCCAAAACCATTATTGTAAACATCTTCCTGCTGCCTGTATATTTTGTTTTAGAACAGCCAATAGCCTTGCTGAGGTTACATAATATCACACTATGGAACTCTACTCCATCCTGGATTTATGGTTTGCATCAATATGTGGGATCAGATGATAAAACAATCTATAGAAGCCAAGTATTCAACTTTGATTTCATAAATCCTTAGTCTGCATTTTGGGGTACACACAAGGAATGAAGACTAGAAAATGATACTGTGACCTCCATCCCCTCTAGCACTCCTGTGGCACTGCTGCGCACAGTCTTGGACTAGAAACTACTGGGGACTTAAAAGAAATAAAGAGCACCTGCCATTGAGAAACACGCAATCCCCTTAAGAAGTCATGGCAACCTAGAGGACATTAGGCTAAGTGAAATGAACGACAAATACTGTACCCTCTCACTTATATTTGGAATCTGAAAAGTCAAACTCACAGAAGTAGAAAGTTTAGTGGTAGTTACTAGGGGCTTGGAGGGTGGGGGAAATGAAGACATGTTGATCAAAGGGTACAGACTTTCAGTTATAAGATGAACCAATTCTGGCAATCTAATGTACAACATAGATGGTGTTTGATGTGTTAATTAACTTGATTTTGATAATCATTACACAATGTCAAAATGCTCCTCTACTCACCATGGGACTACATCCCAATAAACTCAATGTCAATTGAAAGTATCATAAGTCGAAAACTTATTTAATACACCTAACTTACCAAACATCATAGCTTAGCCTTGTCTGCCTTAAACATGCTCAGAACACTCACATTAGCCTACAGTTGGGCAAAATCATCTAACACAAAGCCTATTTCATAATAATGTTGAATATATCATGTAATTTATTGAATTCTTTACAGAAAATGTAAAATAGAATGGTTTTATGGGTGCCATAAAGAATGTGTTTTGCTTTTGCACCATCATAAAGTTGAAAAATTATAAATCGAATCATTGTAAGTTGGGGACTGTCTGTATACATATATTAAATCATGTTGTACACCTTGAATATATATAGTTTTTTAAAAAAGTCATGGCAGATGGCCATTAAATAAAGAACAAATATATAGAACATTTCTTTGACATCAACTTTTGTGATTACGTGTGCGTGTGTGTGTGTGTGTGTGTGTGTGTGTGTGTGAGCGTGTACGTGCATGGGTGGCAATAGAAATCAATGTGACAGAGTTTTTTGGAAAATTATTCCTAGGAGAGGTGGAATGTAAGTTTACTAGTTTGATTGCTTTAAAATATAAACCATCTAAAAGAAGAATACTAATGTCTGGTATTTAAACATTTATATTCCCTCAATTCCAGTAAAGCATGGGATTCTGTTATATCTTCATGATTTATGTGCTTTGAATTCCATGTATTAATATAAAAGAGAAACAATGTAGGGAGCATACACAATGTAGAGTCTTAATGCTGAATTATCTTCCATTCCTTCCCTTCCTCTATCCATCTAGCTAAGAATTCTTGTTCTCTCCATGGTCACCTAAATAATTGTGAAAGGTAGCACCTCATGAATACAAATGTCATTTTCATTTTTGCATTTGCAGTTATGCTTCTTTTCTCAAATCCATGGCCATAACTCTAAACTCCAGTTGGTACCAGAGATAGTAAGTAGTATTAATAATAGAGTATTATGCTTCATGAAGGGCTCACAAACCCTATAGTTTGTGGCTTACTCTTTGATCTCTTTTTACACATTTACCTAAATATTGATTTAGATAAGTTTTGGTTGATTGATGACTACACATGTGACTTTGCGGTTTTGTTTCTGGCATGACTTCTCTTGACTTATAGGAGAAATATATCCAAAGCAAGAGCTGCAGTATAACAATGCAAAATAAATGAATTACCACAAACACACATACACCCACCAACAACTGAAAAATTTCCAGATGGATGAGAAATTAAAAGTAGAGCAGAATTTTTAAAATTTCCCATAGACTACTTTAGAAAGTTTGGGTGGGTTATTACCCATATGAATCTTTAGGAGCAGATTAGCTGAGCTAGTTAGATGAAAAAATAACTTTATGCTTCTTTTGTTACTGTTAATTTATCTTTCTCTTAATTTCTAATCCCAACCTTAAGTCTTGGCATGTTGGTGGGCGTGGAAAGGAAAACAAGACTCTTGGTTCCAGCAGAGTCTTGTGTCCTTCTGAATTTCTTGCCAAACCTGATGCAGCCTTACAGCTGCTGCTGCCCTATTAAATGTGTCATCAGACCCCGCAGCTAAGGAAGCCTTTCAGATACAGTCCATTTCAGTTCTACTCCATATCTGTTGCAATCATACTCATGGTTAGTGAGAACCTAAATCTTAAACTTGAGAATGGTGGATGCCTAATTAACATACTAATTACTATATTTTAAAATATTTAATTGACAAAAATTGGATATATTCATGGTATAAAATGTGAATATTTAACATAGATATACATAGTGTAATGCTTACCACAATCTAATTAACATATCCGTCACCACCCGTAGTAACCATTTGTGCCTGTGAGGGCAGGGGAGATGAGGACATTTAAAATCCACTCTGTTACCTAGTTTCAAGTAAACAATACAGTATTATTAACTATAGTCATCATGCTGTACATTAGTCCCAGAATGTATTTATCTTATAACAGAAAGTTTGTACCCTTTTTACAAAGTTTGATTACATAGGATGCATGAGTTCTGTAGATACATAAATCACCATGAATGGACACTTCAATTGTTTGCATCTGTTGGCTGTTGTGAGTAATACTGCAATGAATACGTGGGTACACATATCTCTTTGGCATATTGATTCAAGTTCTTAGGGTATATATCCAATTTTTTTGAGGATCCTTTATACTGTTTAGCATAATGGCTGAACCCATTTACATTCCCCCCAACAGTGTACAAGTGTTCTGTTTCTCCACACCCTCACCAACATTTGCTGTTTTTTGTCTTTTTGATAATAGCCATCCCGACAAGTGTGAGGCAAAATCTCACTGTGTTTTTGATTTGTACTTCCCTGGTTAGTAACGTCAAACACTTTTTCATGTAACTGTTGGTCATTTGCATGTCTTCTTTAGAAAAATGTCTATGTGGGTTCTTTTCCTATTTTTTAATAGAGCTTATTTTCTTTCTTTTTTATTTTTTATTTCAGCATATTATGGGGGTACAGATGTTTAGGTTATGTATGTTGCCCTTGCCCCGCCTTCCCCCGAGTCTGAGCTTCAAGTGTGCCCATCCCCCAGGAGGTGCACATCACACTCATTGTTTGTGCATATGCCCGTCCCCTCCTCCCCCCTCTCCACTCCCCTCTCCCTCTCCCCCTGCCCAACAACCAATAAATGTCATTCTTATATGTGCACTTAAGTATTGATCAGCTATTACCAATTTGATGGTGAGTACATGTGGTGCTTATTTTTCTATTCTTGGGATACCTCACTTAGTAGATTGTGTTCCAGCGCTTTCCAGGAATTTGAGTTGTTTCAGTTCCTCATAGATTTTGGATATTAACATGTTATCAGATATTAATATATAGTTTGCAAATATTTTTTTCTATCATGTAAGTTGCATTTTCATTTTGTTGATTGCTTCTTTTTCTATACAAAAGTGTTTTTCTGGGTTTTTTTTTAAGTGTTTATTTGTTTTTTTGGTTTTTTTTAGTTTGATGCAGTCCTATTTGTTGGGCAGGAAGTGATGAGGAGATCCTAAAGAAAGGAGTTTGTCCCTGCCTTAGTCTCCTAAAGGTGCTGTAACAAAGTACCACACATTGTGTCACTTAAAACAACAGAAATTTGTTCTCTCACAGTTCTGATAGCTAGAAATATGAAATCAAGGTGTCCGCAGGCTCACGCCCCCTCCGTGGAAGAATCCTTCCATTTCTCTTCCAACTTCTTGTGATTGTTGGCAGTTCTAGGTGTTCCTAGAACTTCATCAGTAGCGTCCTCACCCCAGTATCTGCTTTCCCTGGCACATGGCCTTATTCCTCTGTCTGTGTCCCTGCGTCTTCACATGGCCTTTCACAAGGACATCAGTCATAGGATATAGGGCTTACTCTATCAAGCATCTTAACTATTTCTGCAAAGACTCTATTGCTAAGTATGATCACATTTACAGACACTGGGCTTTAGGACTTCAGTTTATCTTTTTGGAGGACACAACTTAACCCATGACAGTATCTTCCCTGCTATAGTTCTCTCAATAGTTATGTTTGCGTTAGCTCTTGAAAGATTATTATATTTCTTGTAAGATGGAAAGAAGACCAACATAACAGTCTTTCCACCTAATCCAAAGAATTTTTAAATAGGTTAATGGGTAGAATAAAATTGCCCATTGTCACATATTTCCTCAGGCCCTTCCTTTGAGCAAATATGTGCCCTCTGTTCATAAAAAGAGCTGGACAGCAAAGAGGGGCTCATTGTACATAACTGTACTCTAATACTGGAGAAAGAAAGAAAAGGAAATAAATAAGACCACTTCAAGTTATATAGAATTGTGAGAGGGCAATAATAGTGTTATCTTTCCTAACATACTACACAGTGCTAATACTTGATTGTTTAATGAACAAGGACCATCCTGTCTTTGGAAAGTCTCAGCATGATCTGAGGTAGGCTAAGAAATATCATGTATCTCAGTATTTCATTCATACTTTTCTATTCAGTTATTTGTAATCTGCCTTGTTCCAATAATGAATTAAAATAACATAAAAATGTACACAAGATGCTATAATAAATGTAAACTAAGGAAGAAAATAAAAGGATTTAGACTGTAATAATTTCGGGCTTGGGTCCTTCAAAACAAATTGTGCACTCACCACTTGATCATTTTGGTGTCCCATACATTAATTGGAATTTGTGTATTTAAAAATATGGTGGTCAATGGATACAACTTGAACACCATGTAACTATTTGAATTCAGAAACTAGTAGCTATGCTTTAAAGGGAAGTGATGTATTTGAAGAGGACTGGTGAATTATTTTTGCCTAGTAATTCTGGGCCCTAAATGCTTGGCTGCTTGCAATGAGAACTGGCCCTCAAACATGAGGGCCCCATGACTATATGGTCATCTCTCCAGGGCAATCTGAGGCAATAGAATAGGTGCCTAGCTGGGCTATGCAGCTGCTATCCATCTGTTGCTGAACCCTGCTTGCAGAAGCACTGTGCCTTTTGTGATTGCACAAGTCAGGATCCACGTTCCTTGGTGACCGAGAAGCAGAAAGACAATAATTGGTTTTCAATATGTCAATATTTGCCATACCTGTTCTAGAATGGGGAATGACTATTAGTTTAGGATCCTTCTCTTTCTTCCCACTTGGTTTAGGGAAAATAAGAGGGAGCATTAAAATTTGTTTGTTTGATTTTTCCTTTCCCTGTGATTTTTTTTTTTTAACATTTAAATTATTTAAGTTCCCTTCATTTAGAGAAAAATATGATGCCTGAAAGGGCATTATTAGTCATTACACTGGGACCACAGGCATAAACCAGGATGTCCCAGGCAAACCACAGCATATGGCCACACTGCATGTAAGGATTATCAATTTATGTTTATAGCATTGCAGCAAAACATAATTTAGTAAAAGCAGTTCTATGGTGAGTAAGTGGAAAGTGTGGGTTGGACAATATTATGCATTTTAAAAGTTTGTTTCTCTGCTGGTCTGACATAATGGAAAGGTAGATTTTAAAGAACCCAGGTAATCAACAGCCAGTATATCATTCAAGGAGTCCTTCACCCATACTTTCTCTCTGCCGAGTTATGAAACATGAGCTTCTGGGAGTTTGAGATTATATTTCTTGAAAATTCCTTAGATTGAGGGTATCCTAGATTCACAGTCAAATACAGCATCTTATCCTTTAATAATTAAATATAAAAAAGTACAAATTGACATTGAAAAAAAAGGAAATGTAAGGACACTAACACACACTGAAATAGGAGGCCATACTCCATACATTCTGACATGAGCCACATTCGCTTCTACCTTGCAAGCAACGAATGCTTTTGTTTATTGGCAGCTGGTCTTCCTCTCTGTTTTCCACCCCTACACATTTGTCTACTGGTTATCTGGGTGCTGAACAGACTCTGTCTGAAACTTACGGCATGTATTCTATAAGGCATTCTTGATGTAATTGTCATTAAAATGTCCTCGGCAACTCAGACTTTCATTGCCCCCCAGCAGGTCTGCCTGAAGGAGCACCTATCTGGTCGTTGCCATTGTCTGTTCCTGCTGTGATTTCCTAGCATTGGTGATATCATCAGAGTCTATTTTATTCACAATAACATCACTTTTCTAGTTCAAAAAATTTCAAAGTTCATTGACTTAACATACTGTTATGTTTTCTTGAGTTAAGGATATTGAAATATAGAGGACATACGAGCTCTTAGTAGCAAAGCCTGTAACAGAATCCAGAACTCTTGACTTCTAGCTTAATCTATTATCTGCTTTTGTGAATTTCAGGTGATTCCACTCGAAAAGATTTAAAGCACTTGATTCATACATTCCTCTTGCTCAAACATCTTTTTATGGGTTACTTTTTGTCATTTAAAATTTTTTTCTCATGTCTCCCTGAATGTATCAACTGTAGGCAACTTCAGGTGAGGTTTTTCTTTTGGATTTCCAATTGAGTCACATAAACAGAATTTACTCACAAGGCTTGATACCACCTGAGACACCGTGGCATTCAAGACTTTGGACTGTATCTGGCTGCAATCAGATAAATACTGAGCACACTCAGAGCTTTTGAAATCTGAGGACCCTCTAGAAAGAGGTCTGCAAGCTATGGTCCCTGAGCTAAATCTGGTCCATTGTCAGTTTTTGTAAATAAAGTTCTGTTAGGCACACTTGTATGTTTGCAAAGGCTGCTTTCCACTACAAAGGTAGAGTTGAAAAGCTGTGACAGAGAAAGCCTGGCCTGCAAATATTTAGTCTGACCGTTTCCAGAAAAAGTTCACCAACTCCTGCACTAGTAACTACAAACATCACTTCTTATAGTCAAGATACTGTTGGGTTAGATATTATTTATTTTTTTATGTTCTATAAGGAAAGCATTAGGCAACTTTAGATTCACACCCAGATTTGTAAATAGATAATTTATTTAATACCTTCCAGGACAATCAATGATGTTTTTGTTGTTTGATTCTTCCTATACCCTTGAATATTCATTTTTCCTGAAAGCTGACAGGTAATTATAAATTGAAATGACATATCCTACATAAACATGGATGATTTCTGTTTTTACATGTAAGAACCTGAAGATACAAATATGTCTTTGATTTGTGAATTGACATTTGCAAGCCTTTAATGAATTATCTATGAGAAGAATATGGGAGAAATCAACATCTGCTTTGAAATCACTCTTAAGTTTTTGTACCTTGTCTTGTTCTTAGTGAAGATGCTGATGATAGAGATTTGTTTTTTTGTAGGTATATGAATTAGTTCTGTAGTAAATTGACAAAGTCTTAGATTATTTTTTGAGAATTTTTCAAGCAAATCCAATAATCATCCCAGCACCATTTATAAAGTTGACTTAAATTCATTAGTTTCACTTCACTATTTGGCCTAATTATGTTCCAAACAGTAATAAATATCTGAAAATTGTATTCTTAGTTTTTTCCTTCCAATTTTTTTTCAGGAACACTAATTAGTATTTCAATGCCTTTTGTTGTTTTGTTAGACAGTAGTCATCTTGTTACTAATTTCTGCAATTATTAATCATTGTCCTTTCTTCATCACACTTATGACTAAACACAGTCATGGATTGCATAACAGTGGGGATATGTTTGGAAAAAATTTGTCATTAGGTGATTTCATCATTGTGCAAACATTGCAAAGTGTACTTACACAAACCTAGATGGTATAGCCTACTACACACCTAGGCTATATGTTACAGCCTGTTGTGCCTAGGCTACAAATCTATAAAGCATGTTACAGTACTGAATATCGTAAACAATTATAACACAATGGTAGGTATTTTATCTAAACATATTAAACATAGAAAAAGTACAGTAAAAATACAGAATGAAAGATAAATTGGTGCACCTGTATAGGGCACTCACCATGAATGGAGCTTGCAGGACTGACTGGAAGCTGCTCTGGGTGAGTCTGTGAGTGAGTGGTGATGAATGTGAAGATCTAGCACATTACTGTACACTACTGTAGACTTTATAAACACTGTGCATTTAAGCTACATAAAATTTATTAAAAAAATTCTTCAATAATAAATTAACTTAAGCTTACTATGAATTTTTTACTTTCTAAATGTTCAATTTTTAAAAAAAATATTTAACTCTTTCGTAATAACACTTAGCTTAAAACACAAACACATTGTACAGCTATGTAAAAACGTACTCTTTCTTTATGTCCTTATTCTATACGCTTTTTTCTATTTTCAAAATTTTTGATTTTTTTTACCTTTTAAACTTTTTTTAAAAACTGAGACACAAATACACACATTAATTAGGTTTGCATAGGTCAGGGTGATCAAGACGTCACTAGATGATAGGAATTTTCAGCTCCATTATAATTTTGCGAGAACACTATCCCTTGACCATATCAATATGTGGTGAATGACTGTACTATAATCGCTTATTTTAAAATCCCTCTTCCATTTGACTATAAGTTCTATGAAGTTATGCACTAACTATATACTCTTCACCATTGCATCACCACTTATTAATAATTGGTTTATTCAGCACATATCATGGAGTATCTACTCACACAGGCATCTGTGCTAATCCTGAAAAAGAGCAGGATGATGAAGCAATCATGTCTCAGTCCTCCTGGAGTTTACAATTCAGCTCCTAGCATAGTACTGGGCACATAAAAACTACGTAGGGATAGTCACTGCATAAATGAATTAATGAAAGATATTAGTGTTTCATACTAAACCAGCAAAAATCACAGTTAATTTTCTCATCTCAACAAGACTAATTGTCAACAAAGAGAATAAGATGAGAAAGAGTAGTTCGACACTCATCCACTACTAGAAAAATAATACCTGACAAATTATAATGAGTGACAAAGAAAAGCTGAACTTCAATTTCACCCCCTTTTATGATTTTAAGTAAAAATTTGCATTCATAGAGCCTGAATACCAAGATCTTTACATTGGCCTCTAAAGACTTACACGATCCAGCTCCTCTGGCATTAGGATCTATATCCCGCGTCTCTCCCCTTCATTCATTCTGCTCTACTGCACTAGCCTTTCTGTTCTTCAGTCATGTCCTATGTGTGCCTGCCTCTGGATCTCTGTTCTTTCTCTTACTTCTGTGGAAACATTCTTCCTAAAAGAATCCATATGGTTGACTTTCCCAGATCTTTTAGCCAGATCTTACTTTGCTCATGCTACAGTTTCTCTGACATCTGGATAGTTTCTCTGACATCACTGTCGTAAAATGTATAACCGCCCCCCCCCCCAACTCAGGTACATATACCCCTTTTTCTTCTGGCTTCATTTATTTATGTATTCATTCATTCATTCATTTATTCATGCACTACTTTTTAATTTTTATTTTTAATTCATCCATCTCTCCAACCATTCATTCATTCATCCATATATATACTCAGTTATTTACATTCTTGAACCAGTGCTACAGATTTAAGAAGAGGCATTTTTATATATTATAAAAGACAGTTATATCAACATGGAAAACTACAAATTTAATACTACTAACATTAACAAAGGGTAGTGATTGCAGAATATTTTAGTAGTATCAGAGAGATCAGAAGCTGCAAATGTCCATATAATAATGGTTTCTAAATATGCTGTGACCAATCTCTATGCAATATTTGAGCAATTCTGTGTGCAAATGACTCATGTACATTTTTCTATTTTTTAAAGTCCTAAGGCGTGACTTTTTCATTTAATTCTAAAATTTTAAGTGGTTATGTTTACTAGAATCCTGGCCAAACATCTAGGGTTCAGGCAGATAAATGTGAGCAGCTATAGCTTTTTAACTTGCCTTTTGACAGCACTGTTTCAATGCAGAGGTCACTGCAAGCATCTCTTTAATTGTCTCAACACAGGTACCAAGACTTTTGCTGTATCCCCTGGAAAATGGCCTGAAAATCCGTAAGCCACAGTGCCAACTTCATCACACCTAGGGCCAACAACTCAAGCATGTAAGTAAGAGACATCGTTGACTGTGCAATTCATATAGGGGCTTAAATTAGATGAATACAAACTATTACATGAATCTAAATATCAATGTGGAGTCATGTGAATAACGTTATGTACAAAAAGACCACGGTCCAAAATTCAAAATCTCTACTTTGATAGTGATAAGAACTACGTTAGAGGAAGCATGTGCAAGTACAACCTGACACCTCATCCAAGAATCGTCTTGTAATCTTCAGGCCAGAGGAGCCTCTTGACTTTCAGTAGATGAGAAAACATGACACTTATACGTGGAGGGGAAATTGGACTGTATTAGAAATTAGCCATTTGGAAAATAGTACTGATAACATACATCTTAAAGGGTGATGGTATTTGTCCAAGACAATATTTTGAATAAAAAGAAAATTAGAATTTTTGTTCATAGGAGTGAAACATTCAAAATCTATGAACAGGTTAAAATGTTTGGGTTCTTTTAGGGGGATTTAAAACCTGAAGAATTTCTTTGTAAGTTGCATTTTATCTTTAAGGATATGAGCCTCTTCTGGAGTTCTGTTGATGATGGATGTGGATTTTATTTTCAGTGTGTCTATATGTTTACAGCAATCCAGTAGCCATACACATCTACTATTGTTCATTTGCATAGCTGAGGGTACCATATAATTTCTGAACATGGCTTGGAAAGTTTTCCTTTCCCAGTCCAGCCGTCAGCTCTTTTACTGACCCTCTCAGACAACTCATATACTGTTTGGTTGCTGTTGGAGACAGGTTGATGCCACCACTCATGGCCATAGACCCCACTGCCCAGGGAATTTATGATTCATGGCTCTCAGAGGCCTGCAGTTCACATGTAAAAGCATAAGAGGTTTCCCTTAGCTTCTTGCAGGACTCCATGGGAAGCAGGAAGGAAAGAATGGTGTGGAGAGAGAGTCCAGTGATTTGTAGATCCCCATTCCCAGTTTTGTCTTTCACCTTGGAATGGTAAATAAAGTACAATATTCTTTACTCACCAAGGATAAGGCCCAAGCATTTTCTCCTCCTCTCTCCCCTCTGGAATCTACCTCAGCAGCCAGGCTGGGTAGCTGTCTACGTGATCGCCATTAACATCACCATAGGCAAGTGTTCTGTCTTGGTTTGGATCCCTCCCTGATTACTACCTTTGTCCTAGCCCAAGTATGTGTGAGTTTGACCTTCCTTCACGGTATATGATTTAATTCTTCAGTTTAAATAGTCTCAGATAAAAGCAGATTCTCAAACCTCTTCTATTTCACTTCAACATTTTAAACCAAGCTACCTTATAAAAAAGATTCACTGGATGGTCTAGTCCAGTTTATGAAACATTTTTGTAACTTTCCTTTGATATTTGGAACCTAAGCCACAGCTTTAAAATATTTTTTATCCAATTCAATTTTCTATTGATGTGTGTGTGTGTGCATATAAATATGCAGAGAGGAAGGCAGGCATCTCCATAGATTAATGTTGCTCAGCACCCTGGAAAAATAATATGTGGACTACAGAACAAAATGTCTCCAGTTAAAAAAGTTGTTCATGTAACTTGCAAAGTCAGTGGTTACTTTATTTAATCTTGGGTGGTAACCAGAAGTTCTTGAAATTTTAAAAGACCACAAAGTGGTCAACCGATGAACTGTGATTAAGTTTTACTGTAAAGATCCAGATCAAGAAAACTGAGATTTCAAGGAAACGAATGCATTAAGAAATCAATATTTAGTTGCGAGAGATTCTCAGTCTACCATCCAAAGAGTGAAACATCCTCTACAACTATGATATCAATATGTGGCAAATAATATCTTGAGATTTATGTACAAGTTGTTCTCCCTTGACTGTGTAGCCTGTTCTTTGAAACCATGCTTTAAAGAGATCATTTGCAGGTGTAATGCAATTATGTTTTTCCTTACAAAATATTAGCAGCTGCTGGTGAATACACGGGTAAAGATGAAAGGAATTGATGATTGCTAGCCGAGTACAGAAGGCACATATATACTTCAGGTTTTAATTAGCTTTATTTATGTCAGTGATTTATAAATAGTTTCTCTGTGGAAAACCAAGCCTGAAAAATAACTTAACAGAAAAATTAAATGTTCTGTGAACTAACAAATTTTGGAAATACTGCATTTCTATAATGAGAAATATTGAAGGGGTTTGGATTTGGGGTTATAAAAATAACCAAATGAGGTTTACCCCAGGTAAGAAAATTTAGTTGAATATTTAAAATCTATTATTAATAAAATTAAAATAATTTACCAATGGATAAAGAAAAAATATTTAATAGAATTACACAACCACGCATGACCAACATTCTCAACAAACTTGAAGAAGAAAAATTTCTCAATCTGATAAAGGGTTTCAACACAAAAGCTTCATCTTATGATTCTCCATCATTAAACAAATATTGCACACTGGTCCTCTCAGTTTAGGAAAAAGACAAGGATATATACTCTCAGCACTCTTGTGTATCTGGCGTCTTTCATTCAGCATAATGCTTTTTTTTTTTTTTTGAGACAAAGTCTCACTGTGTTGCCTGGGCTAGAGTGCCATGGCGTCGGCCTAGCTCACAGCAACCTCACACTCCTGGGCTCGAGCAATCCTTCTGCCTCAGCCACCCGAGTAGCTGGGACTACAGGCATGCGCCACCATGCCCAGCTAATTTTTTCTACGTATTTTTAGTTGTCCAATTAATTTCTTTCTATTTTTAGTAGAGACGGGGTCTCGCTCTTGCTCAGGCCGGTTTCGAACTCCTGAGCTCAAACGATCCACCCGCCTCGGCCTCCCGAAGTGCTAGAATTACAGGCGTGAGCCACCGCGCCCAGCCAATGCTTTTAAGATTCATCCACTTTGTTTCATGTATCAGTAGTTCATTGCTTTTGTTGTTGAGTACTAGCCCATTTATGAATGTAGCATAATTAGACTATGCATTCACCAGTTGATGGTCATTTATATGTTTCCAGCTTTTGAGTGTTATTGATATAGCCGCTATATATGTTTGCAAGCAATCTTTGTATGGCCATGTTCATTTCCCTTGGGTGAATATATAGGAGTGAAATTGCTAGCCAGTATAATATTTTAACTTGACAGGAAACTGACGAACTCTTTTCTAAAATGTTTGTACTATTTTTCTCTGAGAACTTTTATTCTTTCTAAAATATTTAGTTCTATACATTTGTTATGAGGCACTGCTTTAGTAGCACCCTCCAAAGTTTGATATGATGTATTTTCATTTTCTTTCAGTTGAAAATATTTTCCATTTTCTCTTTGACCCATGGACTATTTAGAAGTGTGTTAATTAATTTCCAAGTGATTGGAAATTTATCTGGTATCTTTCTATTATTTATTTATAGTGAAACTCAATTATGGTCACTATCTTAGTTCATGTAGAGTTATCGCAGCAGAATGTGAGGCTGGGTAGTTTATGGGGGAAAAAAAAAAAGATGTTTATTTAGCACATGATTCTTCAGCCTGGGAAGTTCAAGAGCATAGCACCACATCTGGATGGGTTCTGGTGGCATTCTGGGTCAAAATATGGCAAAGAAGGGGAAATGCAAGCAGGCGTGTGCAAAGGGATCACATAGAGATTTATTTTATGAATCAAGATATGCTTATTTTGGTGAATATTGTATGTACACTTGAAAATAATGAGTATTTTGCTGCTTGGAGTGGATAATTACATAAATATCAATTAGAACCGATTGTTTCTGGTGTTCGGTTCTCTTATGTCTTTGCTGATTTTTTTTGTCTATTAGTTCTATCTTTGATTAATTAAAAAAAATCCACAGCCATAATTGTGGGTTTTTCTACTTCTCCATTCAGTTCTTACAGCTTTTCTTCATGTTCAGAAGCTTTCTTTTTATGTCCGTATACAGGTAAAGTTGTTATGGCTTCTTGTTGGATATACCCTTTTATCATTATGTAATATTGCTATGGTGATTTTCTTTGCTTTGAAGCCTACTTTGTCTGGTATTAATATAGGTCTTACAACTTTCTTTTGATTAGTGTTTGAATAGTAAATGTTTTTTCATCTATTTAATTTGACATGAGTATTTGACATGAGTTTCTTGTAGGTATCACATAGTACTAGCATCAATTTTCCAAATCCATTCTGTTAGTCTTTCTCTTTTAGTTCATGTCATTAGATCATTTAGAGCCCATTAGTTCATAAACAACTTTATGAGTTTGCTTCCTGAGCTCCTCTCCTCCAAAATCTCCTGGGTACTCTCTAGTCCCCTGGAGTTCCCTTTCTCTCTCCTGTGGCTAGAAAGCTGGAGCTTTGGTTTCTCTATACTGCCATGCTCTTGTCCCAACTGTGACAACATCAGAAGTAGTGAAGATTAGAGTAACTGAACCTCCAGGTTTCTGCCCAGTGGGAGGACAGAGAGAAAAAGGAAAAATATCACTGAGATTTTCCCTACCCTCATAGATTCTCTGATTAAAGAGGAAGACTTTTCTCCCTCAAAGTTTATATGCTCCTAGATGGATGTACATTTGTATAATCATTTGGAGGAAAAATGTGCAACACAGTATCTAGCAAACTTGAAGATGGACAACTTTGTAATCCTATTCCTTGTCATATACCCTAAAAATACTCTTTAATGTGTTCACGGGAGATAAAAAGAGTTAATTGTTTTATTAATACCATTTGTGTTTTTCCTATTTCAGAATATTACAGGGATATACACATTTTGGTTACATAATTTACTTTTATACAGTTTGAGTCAAATTTATAAGTATGCCCTTCACTCAGATAGTGTGCACTGTGGTAGCAGTAAGTTAAAATTAACTTAAATTTTCATCAACAGAGGAGTGAATAGTTCACTTCCTCACTTTATTCATGTCTCTGCTCTAATGTAGCCTCTTCATAAAGGCATTTCTTGACCACGTTATTAAAAATGATTCATCTTCTGCCTCAACCCCAATCTCCTTCTATCTCCTTATCCTGTTTTATTGCTCTTAATGGTTCTTGCTATTATCTGACACTATATTGTGTTATCGGTTTGTCTCCTGTGGTTGTCTTCCACATTCCATAAATATGTGCATTCTTTATTATTCATTTTACTATCTCACATTATATACTTATTTGTTAAGATATTTGTTATGTTTCTCTCTACCTAGAATATAAGTTCCATAAGAGGTAGAATATTTGTCTTAGTCACTGCTTTATTCCTAACATCTGGAAGAGTGTGTGGTACTTAATAAGTGCTCACAATATTTGTAGAATGTATGAGTGAATAAATTATGTAAATCTGAGTAAAGATTGCATGACATCTTATAATTTTCTATTTTATGTGCATGTTAATATTTTATAATTTTGAAAAAGAAAATAACAATACATTCCTTTAAATAGTTATAGCAGTTATCATTAGTAAATACTTTATAAGTGATTTTTTCCTTGTTATGTTTTACTTTTCAAAATATTTTTGAACACATTTTATTTTTATAAATAGAATAATAGTTATTTTTGCTGTTAATATTTTATTTTATGATTTACCAGCAACTAATTCCTTTGCTTAGCATTCAAAGTGTATTTCATTTTACATCCACTCCTTTGCCAAACTGCTTTTATAGCCTAACCACTAAGTATTCGTGAACAAGTATTCTGCATGCAAAACAAAGTGGAAAATTGGTAGTCTCCATATTATGCTCTATACTCGCTTCTCTTGCTCCTAATTCTTGCTAAATTCCACTATTCTGTTCATCTGGAAGGCAAATCCTTTCTTCCAGCCCTGTCACCCTCTCCTATCAAAATTGCATTCATTCTTTCTTGGCATCTTTAATGCCTTTTCACACTTTCCTGTAGCAATACCTGCATGCATCAGGGGTATCATTTGTGTGCCTGTCTTCTTGCCTTAATGTCTTTCTTGCCCAAATCCATTTCCCGAAACACACGTCGCAAAATTCTAGTTTCACAAGATGTTAATCCAGGTCATGCAAAGAGAAAAAAAGATTCCATGGTAACCAAATTTTGAAATGACCATTTTTAGAAAAAAATAAACAGATTCTTTTAATTTTGGACCTATCAAAAACATTGTATTTGCTAATGTGCATTACAAATTTTCAAGAAGGATCTAAAATATGCAGTTTCAACTTGTTACCCACAAAGCTTCTTTTTAAATTTTGGTAGTTTCCTTCTAAGCATTTTTTTTTTTGATATTTCACAATGTGAACATTTGTATTTTGTTATATTTCATACTTTGTATGGGAAAATAATTTCTCTTTTTTGCCTGCAAAATTTACTTACTATAATTAATTAACATAATAAATAATATGTCATCACTATATAAATACATAATTAATCTCTATTAGGAATTTTGTAGAGAGTTCAGTATTTTGTCTAGTGTGGCCCTTTAAGAATAATCATCTTTGTTTTTAACCTATGACAAGGAAATTCAGAATGTCAAATTGACCCCCACCTCTAATCCCCCTCTACTCTCCAAGTGAGCAGTGAGTTGATAATGCGTCTGTGGAGAATTTGCCATCACTTGTTACTGCTGAATAGTTCACTGGATGAACTCGTTTCATACATATGAGTCGAAATCCATTTGATAGGTGACAGGTGCCTTCAAACTTTTGATGGGAATGAGAGGAGAGAAGACAACCTGAATTTTTCCCCACTCTTTCAATGTTTGTTGACTGTGTACATTTTTAAGGATTACATAGTCAAAGGCCGTGGTTTGGAATTTCATATAGTTTCACAGTCAAACAAATTGACTAATTTGGATTAAGGCTGAGTTCAGAATTGAGGTTTATTTTGCTTTCATAGACTTCCAATGTTTGTCCACTTCAAAATGTATCCAGAGAATGAACCATTGTCACTCCATGTGTTTTACATCTGACAAGTGTATAATCTTTTTGGAAAGGTTTCAGCTGAAATCACTTATGAGCTAGAAAGCCCCATGGTGACAATACTGAATGTGGGAACTCATCCGTCTCTTTAAAATCATTTTAGCAGGGTAGTGGGCAGATCCATGAAAAAAGGTTCTAATTAGAGCTTAACAACTCAGCATTGACTGACTCCCAAATTTTTAAATGTCTTTTTTGTGATTCTCTAGGTCAATTGACACACATCTTTCAATGATTAAGGCATTTTCCAAATTAGGCAGCAATGTTATTATTGGTGTTACTATTGTGGTTAAAACCTGGTGTACGTTAAGCATTTGCTAAAGTCTCAGGGATATTGCTAAATATTTTGCATATATTATTTCAATTAATCATTGCTACAGTTCTGAGATTAATAGAAATGGTAGACCTTTTATTATTCTCTGCTAAGACAACTTACGTAATAAGAAAATTACTTACTTTGTTCAAGGTCACAGAGGTACTAAGAGTTCAAGCTGGTGTTTAAACTCACACAGTCTTTATCCAGAATCTGAATGTCCAATCATGGCTATACACTATACAAGCGAGTTTAAAAGTATAAGCTATCAAGTAAAAAAAGGCCCCAATTCTAGGCTTTGCTGTATACTAGTTGCATGCCCTTGGGTAAATTGTTCGATCCATTTAAATCTCAGCATACTCAACTGTAAATTAAGGATAATAATGACAATATTTCATAAGGTATTTGTAAGGATTAAGTTTGTGCACATGTCATGGTGTAATAGAGCAAATGATCAGTAATCATTGCCTGTTACCATGACACCTACCGCTACTATTCTATGTTAAGAAAGTTTCTCTAAATAAACTTGTTGATTTCCCTATAGAAAGTTCTGTCAAAGGCTTATCTGGAAAAAAATATGTAGCAATATTTTGTAAAAGTTTAGTGTGTTTCAAGCCACAAATAAGATTTCCTGCAAGAACATGCTTATCTTTTTCAATAGATGAGCAGATGATGTCATCATCATAGCCTTTATCACCAACTATCATATTCATGATCAATGAAGACAAAAAGAAGTATTTAAAAATGTGTTCTCCAATCAACAGTGGAATAGCACCCCTGCCCTCCCTATTGGCCACAGAGATAGGCTCACTACTATAATAGATTCTTCAGCGTACTGCATGGTTCCAATCAGCTTACAATCCATAACACCCAATCAAGGATTCTACTTGTGGAATAGATTGATGATTTGTGAGAAGAGAATTTATGCACTGATTTGTAACTCATTAATAGACACAAAGCAGATTTATCCCCTTTAAAGACCCAGGAAATAATAAATTCCCAATGAATATTTCTAAATATTAGAGTTTTTTCATTGTATCTACTACATGAAAAATGGCCTTTGACTCTAAAATAAGTTCATAAATTCTGTTTTTTTCTCACATATTTTGTAATCCAGGTATTTTTTAAAGTAAATTAAGTTATTCTCTCTAAAATTCAGATTTACTTAGTTCAAATTTCAGGGTTCTACAGGCCATTTGCTGGTTTCACACAGGAATATCCCTTGGCAGAATCCAGCAGAGTAAAATACATTACTGTACATTACAGCTATTGTCTAGAATTTCTTTTATCCTTCAGTACTTCTCTGCAGTACCTAAATCTGTCAGTTTGTATCTTCTTGAATTGCCTTTCTTTGACCGTCACACCCATAAGGTTTGTGACTCTGGTCTAAATGTATCATTATGTATCCAAAAAGGCAATTTTTGCTTTATAAAGAAAAAGCAATGGTAAACTTCTCCCTTCCACACAACTGAAAGTCTGATTTTAGAAGCTTTCACAAGTTAGTTCCCACACTCTTGCTCCAACAAAAAAATGTGAAAAATAATAGAGCAGGTAATATTGAAATCTACCATCCTTTCTTGTGCCTCTTATGTTGTTCATTTGGACAATGTTAAGACAGTTTTACTGAGGATTGTTTAATTTTGACCTCCACAATTTTTCTGTTAAATGCACCATGAAGGACTTCAGAGTGCTACGTAGCTTCCGGTGAATGGCAATGGTGAGGGCTGCTTTGGATGGGTTGTCAACAACATATTGCATCATTCCAAGAAAAGTTCCCGTATTATCATATCAAGTCTCCTACACTAACATGCTGTTAACCCTTTTGCTACCAGCCAAGAAGACTTCAGTGGTTCCAGACACCACCCGGATGCCTTAAGAATACGAATTTAAACAATCAGTTCTAACATTTATGACTTATATTTTTCTGAACTTGCTTTTTTTTTTTGATGGGAGGGCCTGGGGAAGAAGAGAGATATGAATTAAATTTTTTTGACTCTGTAAAAATGGTCTTAAACTGTAGGCATCTTTCAACAAGTCCATAATCTTTCTGATTCATCTTTTTTATTTCATATCCACTCTTTAGTTGGTTCAATGTTGTTCCAGACCCTAACTAAACTGCTCTTTTCAATGGTCAAGTTGATGGTCATTTTTCTATGTTTATCTTGCTTTAAGTCTCAGCTGCAGCATTTACAATAGTCCTCTGTGTCATTCAATACATTCTCTCTCTCTCTCTCTCTCTCTCTCTCTCTCTCTCTCTCTCTCTCTCTCTCTCTCCATCTCCATCTCCTTTCTTGGATTACAGGAGATCACGCTAACTTAGTTCTTAGCTATCTTTTCCTTCTCAGTCTTTCTCACTTCCTTCTCACTTCTTCCTTCTCAACTGCTCTTTCTCAGCTTGTCCTTTGGATACTGGAAAGTTGAGTTGTCTTATATAAATACACTATATCCGTCTCCAAGTACCTCATTTAGTTCCAGAGCTCAAAATACACTCCATGCTAATGACTTTCAGATTTCAGTTGAGAATCATGCACTTTCCTGTAAGCTCTGGACTTAGAAATCAAAATGAAGACTAAAGTATTCACCAAGATACAAATTTGCTATGTCCCCCAATTTCCCACAGAAACATGTTTCTTTACTCTTTTCTGTCTACATAATGAATCTACAGTCTACCCCTTTGTTTACTTCAAAACACAGATAGTTATACTTAACTGCTTTCTACCTTTTATTTTTTACTTTCTCAGAGAACTAGTCAATTCTAGTGCTCAAACATGCCTTTACTTGGCTCACATTTCCTCACCTCCAGGGTCACTGCTACACATCACCATCCGTTCTCACCTGATTTACAGTCGTGGCCTTTTAACCGATCATCAGTTGTCCTCTCTTAACTTTCCCAAATCAGAATAGTATGCAGGAGCAAAGGGATGTTTTGAAAATTAAAATCTGGTTGTGTCCCCCTTTGTCAACCTTTCATTGGATTCCTGTAGCCCTTGGAATAAATTCCAAAATCCTCACCTCTGAGAACACAGCATGATCTGGCCCTTACCTCAGGCCCGACCTCACCTGTCGCCATGGCCCACCCTCTCTGGGCTGCAGCTCTGGGAGCATACACCTTCAGGAAGGCCAGCTCCTCTCCCCTTAGTGCGTTGGGCTAGACAAACCTTCCCTCTGGCTCTTCAAATCTCTAGCCCCTCATTAGACAGGTTTCATCTCAAATGCTACCTCCTAAAAGGCCAGGCCTTTTCTGACAGCCTTACCTATGTCCCAATCGTTCCCTCAGCACGTGGTTTCATTATCTTCCTTGCATTTATTACTATCTAAAATTGTCTGGGGTATGTGTTTAATTGTTTATTATAGTTATCTTTCCTATTGGAATGTAAGCAGTCTGTGGACAAAGACCGTTTGTGTCTTATTCATTGCTTTACTGGCTGCCCGAGAACAGTGTCAGAGACATAGTGCTTCCTCAATACATATGTGGAGAATTAAAGAGTGAATGACTTTTACATGCATATTTTATTCATCCTTACTGAGTCCTGACTTATGTGTCCTGAAAAGACATTCTGAGCTTCTCTTTTACAGTCATTAGTTTAATTCCTTGCAGTTAAGGACCTACTGTGAATTCAAACCTTTACCAGAGCCTGTGACTATGGTACATGCATTTTCTATTTCTAGAAACCTGGTGCTTTTCTTCAGGTTTTCTGTAGCAATAGGTCTAGGTGCTTACTCACAAATCTAAAATCTATATTGCTCTGACCTTGGGCCTCTACTACATCTACCTTCCATATGTTTGTGTAGCTGTGGACATGAAGGACCATTGAGGCCATCCTGATCCCTGAGAGCAATTCCTCTATTGCACTGAGGCCTGAAGAATGACCTGGGGTAACTGATCCCTGCCTTCCCTGTCCCTGCTGGGCTTGAACTCCACCTTCCCGTCTTTAGTGAATACAACCAGAAGGAGAGAGCATGGCATCAGGCTACAAGCCCTCGTGAGGAGAGTCTTGGATGTGCTTAGGAGAAATGCCATCAGAGGGAAGACATATGACTGCGTTCAAGGGCCCCACTGTTTCTGGTAGTCTCTCATTCAAACTGCCTCATGGCCCAAACACTGCATGCTGGAGAGGATATTCTCATTTGTTTTCAGTGAGGATTAATGATTTAATCACCAAGGACTAAATCTAAAGTAGAGAATGAACCCTAGATAGTTGGTGTGTGTGTATGCGTGTGTGTGTGTGTGTTTGTGTGTGTGTGTGTGTGTGTGTGTACAAGGTATTATGATAGTGACAATAACTGGAGTGGGAGCCTAAGAAACTGTAATATATTTCAGATGGAAATTAATTTTGATATATATATTAATTTCCATGTGAAAGGAACAGAGACACAGGGTTTCAGAAAAGAGAGACATCACACCCAATTCTGTTTATCGGCAACAACTTTGTGGTACCAAGATCCTTTCAAATCAGACTTGAGATATGGACAAAGTGTTCAAAGAAGGGCAAATCTCAGAGAATATGGGGCAGTTAACTTTGACCAGAATATAAGGTTTGTGTAGAGAGCAGTAATCGTGGGAGACTGTTAATGTAATGTTCTATCTGGCCCAATCTCTTTTATCTCCTTAGCTTTTTTCTTCTCATTTTCTTGATTATCCTACCAAGGAGGCTTCTGGATTCTTAATTTTTACTACATTTTTATGTTGCATTTTTAATGATGAGACCATTAAACATAATATAATGATAGTCTAAAAAATGTATTTAATGTATAATTGTTAAAAGAAATAAAAAAGCACATTTCCAGGCTTAAGATGTTTTGACTTAACAGCGTTCCTCTTCTATAAACCCTTTTTACTTTAAGACCATTACATTAATGACTATAATTTATGAACAACCGACCCCATAAATGTAGCACCAAGCCCATTGGCAGCCCTCATGGGAAGGTGGGGTCAAAAGTAACTTGAAGGAAAAGCACCTTTATTACAAGCTTTTTCATTCTTTGACTTTTTTTCAAATGTAGAAATCAATTTAATCCTGTGTAAGAAAATGAAACAATGGTGCCTAGAATGTCAACTTTTTGTTTATCTTAAAGTAACATATTTTGAATCATGAAAAGTCATGAGTGAAAGTAAGCAAGCTAGTCTCTAGGTCAAAATTTTCACTCTAAACACAGTTTTGAACTTGAGAAAAAGAAAAGTTTGAAAAGCATGAGTTTCACATAACTGAATTCTCAAAAAGAAAAACTTTTGGTACAGCTAGAATCACACAACTCTGAATAAGGAATGAATTCTGGTAAAGACAATGTCTGCCTTCCTCCAAGTTAACAAGTCCGGAGGGGAAAGAAAAAGAGAGGATGTTGACAACTACTGCATGATTCAGGAAAAGACCCTGTTACAACTTTGGAGGCCAGGAGTAAATTCCAAGTGCCAGTGGAATTCCCACAAAAGTTTATTGAAATAATTTGGGAGGAAAGCTATTTTCTGCAATTAGAAGGGCCCTTCTGGAAATGTATATATTTGCAAAGCTATAGCAGCAATAAGGAAAAGAAAAAAAAATTTCTGATTTTAAGGCAGCCAAAGAAAGGCCGACTTCTCTTCCTCTCCTCTTTCTCCTGCTTTCTTCCTAACTCTATCAAAAATCACTTCCTCTTTCCGTTTTCTCTCACTGAGAAGTACGAGACAATCAGAAGAGGAGAAAGTACTCCATTCTCCAGCATGTGCCATCTGAAGACTTTGGAGGCATTTATAAATATTTGAAAAAAACTGGTACTTTTGGAGGCAAAGGCTCCTGCATTAGCTAAAATTGCTTAAACCAGGGATTGGCAGCCTTTTTCCGGAAGGAGCCAGATGGTAAATATTTTAGGTTGTGTGGGCCATATGATTTTTGTTGCAACTATGTAATTCTACCATTGAAAGGTAAAAGCACCCATAGGTAATATGCAAACAAATGGGCATGGCTGTATTCCAATAAAACTTTATCTACTAAAACAGGTGGAGGGCCAGATTTGGCCCGCAGGCCTTATGTTGCCTATTTCTCCCTTCAACAATTGAAGAATTTTTCCTAAGAGAGTCTATTAGAGAAAAAAAAGATAACTCTTTAATGCAAAATGTATTAGACCCATGACTTAAGGAGCCTCACTCAGGACATTCAGTTCATGTAAAAAAATTCTCCCCCCACAAAAAAACATGTGTAGTTTTCTTGCAGTGTTTAGTTTTAATTGAAAATATAAGAATGTTTTACTTCTCTCCATGCACATGTGTGCTCAACCATTAGTTCCAGTTTAATAGTGAGTACATGTGGTGTTTGTTTTTCCATTCTTAGATCCTTCACTTGGGATAATGGTCTCCAGTTCCATCCAGATTGTTACAAAAGGCATTAGGTCATTCTTCTTCATGACTGAGTAGTATTCCATGACATGCTTATATCATGTTTTATTAATCCACTCATGAATTGATGGGCATTGGGTTGATTCCACACCATTGGAATTATGAATTGTGCTGCAATAAATATTCGAGTATACGTGTCTTTTTGATAAAATGACTTCTTTTCCTTTGGGTAAATACCCAGTAGTGGGGGAGTAAAACTCAATGGAAATCAAGCAGTGTGAAGCGGGGAGGATAGGATGGGTGAAAACCTACCTAATGGGTACAATGAACACTATCTGGGTGATGGGCACATTTATAACTGTGACTCAAGCATTATAAAATGATCCATGTAACCAAATAGATTTTCACACCTGTAATATTAATACTTTGAAATAAAAATAAAAGAAAATATAAGAATGCTTATTAAAACCCATAATAATGTGTTATATACATGATTTGTGAAATACTAAACAGACTTCCAAGATCTGAACCCCAATTTTTAAAGCTGCACTGAGAGGAGAGAAAAAAATATTTAAAAGACTGAATTTTCAGTTATCTTTTTGAAACAAATCAAGCCATAAATTTGGCAATTTTTCTAGTAAATATCCTGTTAGGACCATGGAAATATTTTGAAATTTGCTGGGGACTCTTAGGTCATGTCTAAAATCGTAAAAGCTTGATTAAGGTAAATATGTATGCTTAAAGTCCAAGGTAGCTAAAGTGTGGGGTACAACTGAAATTTTTAATAGTTTACTCATTGCTCTTCTAATCACATCCTTGCATGTAATTGTCACTATATCTTAAGTATCTTTCACCAAAGTATCAGGTTTGTAACCATTGTATATTGTAAAGGAAAGATTTTTAAATCAAGCTATTGTCAGCAATGTTAAGAAATATGAAAAATTCTGATGCAAGTATTAAGCATATAGTAACAAGCATGTGGTTATAGAGACAGCTGGCCAAGGCTGTGTCAGTAGAATTGTAGTAAGAACTTTATATATGCCATGCAATTGAATATCGTCTTCAGGAGCTGCTTAGATTTTAATTTAAAAATAATGATTCATGAGATGATGGGTAAACCCATCTTAATAAAGGAAACACTGGCATCATTAGATACCAGTGAAAAGGATATGGAGGTAGATTGTAAAGTGAATTAAGGTAAAACCATTGTAAGATTGTTATGTGTTAAGGATTTATAGAAAATTGTGAGGTTTTTTAGAATCTGAAAATCGGAGGATTTGAAAACTATCTTATGCGTCGACAAAAAAGATCTTTGGCTTTCAGATCCAGTCTTTTTACCTCTGCAGTTTTATACAATAAAAGCATCTATCAATTCGCACATTTACTATTAAGAAAAAATCCCAATGATTTGCAAAAGTACATAAAATAGATTAGTTTTTTTGTTTCTAAGTTCTATTTCCCCACTGTGGAAGTTGGAACATGGGCGGGCCCTGAAGAAAAACATGATCCTAAGAATATAAAAACTACATTCTCTTATTAGGATTTGGAGAAGGAAAGAGAAAGCAGTCGAATTTTTTTTTTTTTTTTCTGTTAGAGTAGGGCAGCTTTTCTGTTCACCAGACCCTAAAGAATTGTTTCAATTAGTCACTGAAGTCTAGTACCAAACCTCTTGCCAACTGTCTAAAACACACATAGGCAACCCACGTAGCCCCGGAGCAGCTGGGCATACTCTGAATTATGCACTGTGGCTTTAATATCTTTAGCTTCTTGCTCTCTATAGCAACCTTAGTGAGGGTGAAAAAGTACATTTTTATAACACATACCATGACATGCATAATGTTTTCTCTCCAGTCCCTGTGTCGTAGAAGCTGCATTTTCTGTGACATATAGCACGCAGTGTAAATGAGCTGTGGAGTAACAAATTAAAAAGCTTTTATAGAAACCTCTAAATACTATTTATGACTCCCCTGGTATTACCTAAACTGGCTACTGCTCAAATGATTACAAGTTTTTCAATGAGTGTCGGGGTGTGCATTGTTGACTAACAACAGATACAGCAAGCAGTGCAATTTATTATTACGACTAAGCCATCAAGGTAGTTTTATCAATGATGCCCTTTCTGTGCACTGCCAGGCAGATGATGAGAAAGGGCATTTTAAAAAATGGTGGCATTCTTCTGCCCTGTCACTGTTCTTCCTCAGTGAGAACTCCTCAACCCTGTCACTTTTCTTGAGTGCATGATATTATTATCATTGAAAAAAAGAACAGATATGCTTACCTAGTCATATAGGAATTTAAGCATCATGAAAATTGACAGTGCATTTGTACTTATATAATTAACATATTTAATGAGACCTACCTGTAAGCAAAACACTATACTGCTGTTTGTTGTCTTGTTATTAATAAAATCATCAAGAAAAGTGGTCTTTGACCTCTAAGGGATCATGATCTAGCATGATTCTTTGGTATATGATAATTATTATTATTTTTTGAGACAGAGTCTCACTGTGTCACCCAGGCTGAAATGCATTGGCATGATCATAGCTCACTGCAGCCTGGAACTCCTGGGCTCAAGTGAGTATATGATACTATTTTGAGAAATGATGAAATGGCATGAATTTGATTCATCCAACATTTATTGAGCATCTGTTATGTGTCAGCTATTGGCTAGACCCCAGGACTCAAAAATGAATGCCCTGGTCTCCAAATACTCACAATTTCATGAAGGACAGAGAAAATTACATAAATAGCACTACTACTAGATGGCAGAGAGGGGTAAGTGATCCAAATTGCAGCTAATATGGTGTTGAAGGAGGGAGATTAAGATTATGAGTAGATCCGAGGGAAAGAACACAAGGGTAAGGTGGATTATGAGCTTGCAAGGGTTTTCCAGGTAAAATAATGACTGTATTTGAAAAAAAAATACACAAAGACAAAACTGGTGGAAATATAGTTTTCACAAGACTGGAAATCAGCCAGAATTACCATTTGGACAGCTGTTTGATGGGCTGATATGGAGGTAAAATTAAAATAAAAAGGATAATTACAGTTTTCATGATGTTTACCATCTGGAGAGTGAGGGCATCCATTTTGCAGAATCAGATGTGTTTATACATACTTTGTGTCATGATAAGAACTTGCATTTTGAAGCATGTCAATCATTCCACCCTCTATAAATCTTAGAGATTTTATGAGTATAAAGAAGAACACACTGGAATTGCTTTATAAATTTTAAACTTTAAAGAAATATCAATATTTTGACATGATTTAAGAGATGCATAAGTACTGCTTACCCTCACATATTACACAATTGACTTCCCAGCAACAAATGGCTGCACTGAACAGTGTAGATGATACTGGCCATTAGGACTTGACTGGCAGTGACAAAATACTGTCGATAGTGATATTGCCTCACTCTGAACCCTGTTTTTGCAGCTGACAATCAAGACGTCTAGAAAGAAAGTTGCTATCATTTATGAAGATTGTCAACACAGTGGTCTTTGCATTTTATGTTGGGAACCTCAGATCTGCCTCCATCAGTGGGAGAGACTAGCACAGATCTTTAAACACATGTGAAGTGGAAAATACAAAAGCAGCAATACCACGAATGACCAAGAATCCTGTATTGTACAGATTGCTGACCTGCTGTCATTCCTGGGTTGAACCACATACTTTTGGTGGTTATTGGGCTATTCTCTGGTGTTCTGCTTTACTCCCATATTTAGGTGAGTCCAGGCTAAACAGGGCTGATCAGAAAGCCCTCTGAAATGTGGGATTATAATGGGAAGGATTACCTTAGGCTACAGACACAGAAAAAAATGCAGAGGAAATTCAAAGTCAGACCTAACTGATTATGTAAAAGCTGGGTCCTTCTAGTGTGGCCCAGACGGTTGTTCCAAATACCCTGCTCACTCACCACTTACATCTTACTTTAAAAGTATATCGTTTTTTATCTTTTTCATATGATTTATGCTATATGATTACTATGCCCCCTTTATCCCTCGCACAGCCCTGTGAAGTGAGTGAATGCTGTATTTGATCTCTTTGACATTTTGCATCATTTTCCATGCTTCCTCATGTCTGAGACTCAAAGTATGTATGTTCTTTTCTTAATGTTGCAATATGGCTTTGCTCAGTTCCCTAGATTTTCCTAGTTCTGTCTTTGAACAGATAGACCCAATGTTGGCATCTCACTATCGTATCATTTTTCTGGAATCAATAATTGTAAATGACCACTAGCATTTATTCTAAATGACCTCTTTATTGACAGTTGTCATAGCCTGGGAAAGGAATTGGGGCAGGAGAAATGTACTGTTCTCTCATATTTATAGCTCACTTAAAGCCCCAGTAGATTCTAAGTGCATGGAAAATCGTCAGTGTATCTCTGTGCATTGCCATCTCTTCCTAACTTTTAGGCAGAATTGATCCGAATTGATGCATTAGTATCCAAAGAGGATGAATAAAAATGCCAGTGAGATGGGCAGACATAACTCATTCACCCAATTTTTAATATGAGAAGCCTGGTGAATATTACTTCAAACTTCATCCATTTGCTTTCATCCCAAGTTTAAAATGACTCACAAACATTCACGGAATTGGAAAGCCCAATTAGTCCAGTCAGATGTGTGCATGGCAGAAGGTCTCTGAGACCTAACAAAAATCTTTTTTATTTGTGCATGTTAAAAGATTCTGCATTTTCCCGTTTTCTGTGATCCCGTATGTATTTTAAATACTAAAGGATAAAGAATTTTAAAGAAAAGATTGTCAAGGGTTGACCTGCATAGATAAATAAAAGTGTTAATCTGAGAGAAGAATGTTGGAATCAGAAATGAGATAATTAGAACTGAAGACATAATGGAACAAATAAGTAGATAAGGGGGGAAGATTTAGGTCCACCAGCAGACAGAGTCTTAATAAGTTTGCCGTGGCTTTGATCAACCTGGTGCCTACAAATTGTGTATTCTTAGTGGAAGCAGTGGGAAGTCTATCAGTAATGTGGTGTAAAATAGGAAAGCCAAGTAGCACTTTACTGCATACAGTATAATGGGGCCAATGACTGGTGAACCATGACAGTAGAAACTACATTTTTAATTAATTAATGAATGAATTGCATGCCCTTTAAATGACCCTAGTGTCTTTCATTTTACTTTCATGGCTCTTTACATCCAAGCTCTTGATCTCTTTTCACATAATTTTCATAATGAGTATTAGTCTGCATTGCTTCATTTGCACGCAGAGGAGGCAATCTCTGCAGCATGGCAATATGGGAAACGATTCCTACTCTCTGAAGGGGCTTCTTTTACATGAGGTCCTAGGAGCAAATTGGAGACTATAATTTCTTTAAAATGGATGTAATAATATTTCAGTATCAATTACTTTGAAATGCCAAATGTGTGATTATTCCATCTAGTAGGAATGGGATATTTTGGGTCTTATAAAATTAATATAATTCATCTTGAAAAGTACACCAAGTTGTTTAAAAATATTGCCACTATCCTAAGAAAAGTCTTATTCTTTACCAGTTAAAAAATGCTTTTTTGACTTCTCTTTTTTTGTTCCATGCTACTTAGAGAAGGGCCCTAGTATCAAGGTCTTTTCTTTGTCATCAGTGTGTGAAACTTATTTTTATTAATATTTTATTTCCATAAAAACTTGATAAATAAGCACTTTTCCAAAAATACTTGAATATTTCTCAAGGGTTTTGTGTATTCTCTGGCTATGGAAAACAACTTTGCGATTCACACAAATAAAATTTCACATAAATTTGAATGGATGCTTTATTATTCTGTTTTCAGCGACTTGAATCAGGGTACTGAAATGTCGATCCAAAAATAAACATTAAAACATTCTACATCACCTGGTTGATTCAAAAGTGGTGAAAAGACAGGATCCCATCAGGGTCTGGCCTATTGTGTCCTACCCCAGGTGACTTGTCTTATAAAGACGAAGTCCCGATGGCACGCTCTGCCAGCTTCCCTGCACCTGACAGTGGAGCTGCAAGAATAAGAAAGTATCTGTGAAGTGTTTCGAGATATCCAGTTGAAAAGAAATCTATAAGTGAAAAGCATCCTTGTTATTACAAATGGAAATATCACAGATGCCTGGGAGGTAATGCTAGAATCCACGTCATTTTCCAAAACATCGCACCCTTTTCTTCCCACCACCCATAACCAAGCAAAGAGAAAACTCTCTCTTCTTTCAACCACCAAAGTGGGTGTAGGGGAAACTTAAACATTTGTGCTTTGGATATTATATGATTATAGAAGTCAATAGAGGTCCCCAACTGGCTATATATAAATGAATATTTACTTTGACAGGTTGTTCAGTATGTTCCATGCTGTCCAGCTAACTTATAGTATGAAATGAAATTAGAGAGTAGGTGATTTCGGTTAGCAAGAATATATAATTACAATATATTCACCATGTGCATACCTGGGAGCGTTATTAAATTACTGTGTAATTAAAAGGTAGTTTGTTCTTTACTCAAGCTGCTACTTTTCCCAGCGTGTGTAGAAGGTTCCGATAATAGTTAAAGGAATCCTGATATTTTATAGAGCAGTTCAGGGCAGACACTGATGAATAATCTAAAAGTAAGTGGATGCAGGTTGTTTTTATTAACCATTCATTGGACTTTGATTAATTCTCATTTTATTTCTGTTTCATTATTTCAAGCAAAAGACATTGCTCTTTCTGGTGACCATTTTATTGAATAATATCATAAATAGTTTATTATATTGATGTAACCCTCGGACTTTTTTTTTTCTCACTTAGTAGAAAGAACGCAGTACCTTTTGAAAAACTTTGTCTTGAAAATGCCAGACATAGTCTGCACTGAATTCTGTTCCACTTCAAAGATTCTAGCTCAGTGGTAAAAGTAGAATGGCAACTTGCTAGATTAATTCTGCATTTAAATAAACAGATATTAAGGAGAGAAATGGTAAACATTGGCAAAAGGGCATTCAGTAATAAAATCTAGTCATAATTGTCTATTTTTCTTCATATTTGGTTACTACGTACTACAGGGCTGGGATTATGAAAATGTTGTTAACGCTGTTTCAGAGTTATGACTAGGAGCAATGTATTTCAGCTGAAAATGCTTAAACAGCCAAATTTCATATCACTCTAGAAAATACTAGGGGGAAACAAATGGTCGCAGCAGAAATTTGCAATTCAAATAGCAGTCGCTTTTTTCTCCTGGGCAGCAAACTATTTGCCTCCATTCAGGGGAAAAAAAAAAAAAAGCAAAACAAAACACAAAACAACAACAACAAAAGCACTCATACAGGGTAAAGTCGAAATTGAACTAACTGCTAATTGTTACATCACAATCACTATTATTTTTCATGTAATTTTATAAATGCTTCTCATGGTGCAATCAATATTTTAAAATATTTTGAAATTAACCACAATTACCTGGACCTTTCTCATACTCTTTTGCAATTCTGATTGTTAAATTCCTGTATATAATGAAATATCTGTGTGTTAACTTTAATTGTGTGGTGTTTCTTGTCATCTTTTCTGCCCTCATAATTGGACCTTCGGTAAAGGACAATAGCAGAAGTAATAGGACAGTGAAGTTTCCTCTTGGGAGTCCTTTTTCCTTCAGATAAGCTTTAAGATTTGCATTGTTTACTTTTCATTAAAGTTTATTGAAAATGTCACCTATAGATAATGCTGCAGTGCCCCAAGTCAGCTAAATAGGTGGTAAGTTCAGTCACCCAAAAAACACATGAAGATGAATGTAAAGATAGGAAAAAAAAAATCATTGATGATCCCATTTTACAGTTACACGGAAGAGAATCACAGCGTCTCTTAGAATTCTGCACATGAGCTGGAATGTATTTTGCAGACATCTTCCAGGATTCATCTGGTGATAAGAATTGATTTGTCAGGTGCAAAGAAACTTTGGCAGAGAGGAAAATAAGTGCTATATGAAAGATGATGAAAATAGAGGAAAGATGATTTATCTGCATCATTTTAAAAGAAGATTGAAAGATAAAAATGGTAAAAATTAAGGTAACTGAAACAAATATTGACAGACCACAAAATTGTTTGATTCTTACTCTGAATTAACAGGTTGCTTTGTGATTATTTAAACTGAGCCTGCATAGATTAGAAGTGAAAAGCCTGCATCCTCTTTCTCCCAAACACAGACACAAAGTTGTGCATACACTTATGCACACTCAGGCAAAGGCACATAGCTCTTTATTATTGGAATATAATCTGTATTTAGAATGGTGACTAAACACTGATAGTGTCTGGAGAAATAGCAAATCACTACATTTTTGTTTTCTCTGTGACTGGGTGCCAACAAATAAAATACTAATGAGTGTTTCATATTCCTTCTTTTAGATTTTAACCTATGGTTGTATGTATTTTTTCTCCCGGAATTCCCCCAATTTCTTCTTTTCCCCTTTCTTATTATTTTGTATACGTTTCCTCAGAAGAGGGATAGAAAGTAGAAAACATTCAGAGTCCTCCAGTCTTTGGTTTCTAAAAGCCTATAAACCTTACAGAAAGAGAGCCTTCAGAACCTTAGTAAAATGATGGAAAGAAACACAAGTAAAAAGAATCCTACCATCTTAGACAAGAAATAGGCTCCCTTAGCCAATGAAGTGGAGAGAAAAGGAATGCAAGGGAATATCTGATGTATTGAAGAGAAAGGAGCTCTTGGTCTTTCTCATACGAATCCCCTGAAAAGTTCATCCAGTAATACAAGGCAGATATTGCTACATAAAGCCTTCAGGAGATTCTTACCTCCCTGGTGTGTTCTAGTGGCAGTAGGGGTAATCCCATTAAAGCATCATTGGCAGGGAAACGTTACAGAGAGCTGATAGACCTTAAGGGGCCATCAAGACAAACATTGCCAGTGGAACGCTGTCAATCTGTGCAGACCAATGACTAAAAAAGGAAAAGGAAATTTGTATTTGTCAATGCTCTAGCACTCGGTGTCCCTCCCAGTCATTTGAAACATCAGAAGAACTCTGAAAAGACTGTGGTTCAATTTTCCTGTCATCCCCCATTTTCAAATCCTAGTAGATAGATGGAGGCTTGAGATTAAACTATCTTTGTTTTGTAGAGTTCAGTAAAATGCCTACGATGTACCTGAGATTGTAAACTGCCAATTTTGAGTGTAATGGGCTCAGTTCTCAATGGAGCATTTCCTTAGATTTAGTTCCCATGAAAGAAGGAGTCTGAGACATGTTTGCAGACAGTTTATTTAGGAAGTCAGCTCAAGAAGCCTGAGTGAGGGAGAAGGGAAAGTAAGGCAGAAAAGGAAGAAAAACCAATATAATTATGTGTCATTGTGGTTATTGCTATTGACAATAAAAGCTTGATTCTTTTGTGATTTCTGAACAGCATAGCAAAGCCTTCCAGAATTGTGCACAAGCTCCTATCCTCTGTTACTTGAAGGTGGCTTCTGTAGGGAAATTTAAAATTTCTGTCTCAAGGCTCAATAATTGACTCACCCCCTGAAGAAAATCGACAGTAGACAGATTAATAGGAGAAAAGGCACACAAATTTATTAACATGGTTTTGGGCCTGGGTGTCCCACAAGTATGAGGTTCAAAGAAGGGCCAGATGGTTGAGGCTTAAATACTCCCTTCACAGGGGAGAGGGAAATGGGGGAGGTAGGCAATTGTGCAGAACAATAGATGATTTTTAGGGGAAAATGAATGAGCCTCAGTAGACAATGTCCTGGAACAAAGTTTGTCTGAGCTCTGGGGGAGGTGGTGGGAAGGTGAGGAGCAGAACTTCACTGAGAACAAAGGTTGTCTTATTGTGCAGATAAAGTCTGCTAGGTTATCTCTCACCCCATCGTCAGAAGAGACGAAAAGTCTACCAGGGCATGGTGACTGCTTTTAGTGTTTTCTCTTCTCTGGTGGTTAAACTTTCATGGTAATTTGATGAGATTCTTAGGGAGGTTGTCTTAAGACAATTGTTTGCTTTTGGAAGAAGTTTTTCCTAGTCAGTTGGGGAACTTTCCAAGAGAACCCCTCCCTATGGTTGGGGAGGAAAAACAAGAGAAGTTTAGAAGTCCTTGCTTCTGAGGCAGCTTCTAAGGCCTTCAATTTCCTTTCATTTAAAAGTACCCAGCAAGGCAAAGCACCATATGTTGGGGTGTCATTCTCTGTGCTCCAACACTTCTGAGAATGGTAACTCTTACATCTGCATTACATTTTTATTTGGGATTATTGGACTCTGTGGCTTTGGGGATGGCCCCAAAGCACAAAAGCAGAGAAAGACACAACATGCATTTAAGCTGTTTTGCTGTCAGCGTATGTGGAAACAGTCTCTACCAGGGCACCAGAAATCAAAGCAGGGCCAGGCAAAAAAGATAATGAACATAAAAGCATCTGCTAGAGTCCCTGATATGGATCAGATTCACTTTGCTCAACATTATATGCATCTCTTTCTGCCTCTTGAAGAGGGGCCAGATGCAATCTCTATAAAAAGTTTAAATAAGGAAGGAGTAACAGAACATACTATAGGTCCCACTGCTGCAAATCGTGCTAAGACCATGTGTAATCATCATCTTCCTCCTCTACCACTGATTGTACATTCCTCTGTGTTTTGCCAGATCCCTTCAGCTGTGCTACATTACTCGTGTGCTGAGATGACTTAGCTCTCATTCCTGAGGGATCTGAGCACAGGGTCGCCTTGCCTTTGGTAGTCTGTAGTTGTTGACACAAAAACACACAAAAAAGAATAGCTCCCAATGAACTTCTTGTATTCCAAAGATATTTCATCCTGCCCCCCTCCCCCATGTTCAGCAGCCCTCACTCTTATGAAAATCAAGGATAAAAACAGACAAACAAACAAAAAACCCAGTCTGAATAGTCTAAAGTGATCAAGCTGCAGTTGGAATTTTAGGTTTAAAGGATAATTTGTTGTGTCCCTTGGTGGAGGCATCTTCCCCCAACACACACACAAATACGCTATTGAGAACCAAGGCCTCTAATCTAAATGAGCACAGATTCTGAAAGTGGCTCGCTAGGAATGGTGGTGAGAGAGATCAATCTTTCTTGCACAACTTGACCTACAGACATGTATATTCTAGCTATTGAAGACTTAGTATCATATATTGGCTATTAGTTGATTGCATATATTGTATTCTACAAGACAGAAAGCAAAACCTATAGATGTTATTCTTGAACCTTAGAGGAGTCTTCAATCAGCCATTCTAACATTCTATCAGACTAACACCACGTGATGCACCATATGGTAAGATCAGTGAGTTATGTCATAATGCAATAATCACTATTCTTTCTTCACTGCAAATTTGGCCAGTTGGACTGAGGTGATGTTATATAATATCCCCTGACAGTTATCAAACATTCTATAAATACTCTAAACATGCTGCTGTAAGAGGCACTTTGAGATGAGAAAGAAACCCCCTATCTAGAGTAGGTATCAAGTCTAATAAGAATCTGTAACTGTCCCCTCCAGCGTGAAAGGGATGCAATGCCTTCAACTTGTTGAGAAGTGGCAAACTTGTTTCCTGAAGGCATTTTACCATGTTGAGGTCTCATAGTTGGATGAGGTCTCATAGTTGGCTGATATGTCTGGTGTTCAACATGTTCAGTAGCTGGATCAGCTTGCTTCCAAGGTGCCCTCCTGTTGGGACCATGCAAACACTTTATCCAAGATAGATACAACCCTTTGTGAGCCTATTGCACAAACAGTGGAGTGACAGAACACAGAAGCTGGCTAAAATTCATTCAGTGAGTAATTCTGCCCACCTGTTATTGAGTGTCCTCTTTGCAGTGGATCTTCTCTGATATTTATCGATATGATACACAAATATCTAAATACTTTGTACCCAGTAGCAAAAGTCCATGCACATGCATCTACCTCTAAACTCCTTAGATATGTGTTTTTCCAGTATTTTTTCCACTCTGCTCTGACCAGCCAACCAAGCTATTTGCAAATTTTCACAAGTCCATGTACATCCCTACTTCATACCAATTTTATTTCCAAACAAAGCAGACAAATAAGTGTTCCTCCAGAAGCTGTCCACTAAGAACTCATCACTGTCCTTTAGGACCACTTCTGAAACATGCTATAAAGTGGCCAAATAACATTTTCAGCTTGCACTGGGATCTCTGGACAAGGCATCATACAGCAGGCCTGAGTTTTTTCTTTGCATTCATCCAGTTGTAGGGGATGCTGCACAAGGCCATGGGAACAACCACTGGTGCAACCTAGGTAAGCAGTGTGGGTGTCTGATTTACGTGTTCATAAAACTGACTTGTTATCTCTGAACCTGCTTGGTTATGATTCTGAATGTATCATTTCCATCATAAAATACATTGCTGCTTGTTAGCATGATGCCATCAATAAAGAGTTCAAGCATAGTGTTCTGCAGAATGTGAAGATAATTTAACATTCCTGTGGGCTATATTATGACAGATACCAGGAGAGTTAACTTAGCCCTGGGTTGAGACAGGGAATGTGTATTGCTATCTTTACCACATAAAACCAAACTGGATTGTATCTGCCTTATGGATGAAGTTTGAAAAGAACACATTTATCAGATAAACAGCTCCATACCAAGTTCCACAGGCTGTGTTTACCTATTTCAGGAAACAAACCTTAGTTAGCAGAAGAGTTATGATTTCAAATGTCACTTAGTTAAGTTTATAGTAATCAATAGTCATTCAAAACAATCCTCTGACTTTTGCAAGGGTCATATATTCTTTAAATTTTTGAAGGTGGCATTAATCTATGTAATGGATTATGGGGGGCTATAGTGCTTCAGAATTCTCTCTTTGCTAGGATAGAGATAGTTTTAGAGGCTTACATTTGACCCTACCTACCTTAATATTTACCTACGGATCATTGAACCAGTGTGACGATCCTGGCAGCCATTAAGGAAATCAATTCCAATTATGCTTCCATCAATACTAGACAACGTATAACAGCGGAGAAGAATGAAAGCAGAAAGAAATCCGAGGAATAAGATTCTTTATAAGAGATATGCACTAAGTAGATTTCATACTTCCTTGACTTTTTCTCTAAGAGTTGTCCCTAGTTTACCACAGCATGGGGAAGGAAGCCTAAATAAAAAGGGGCAGTCTTAGCAGACAGAGAAGAAAGGGACTCTATAGATTTTTTTTTACATTACTGGCATTTAATTAAAAATTCTGAAGCACTATTATTTTTTTTAAAGAAAGATTGGTTGATTTGAAACTAAGAAAAGCAATGAATAAAAGTTACCCAAAAACAATTTATTCAGATATTGAAGTTGACGCAGGATTACAAATGAGTATTGAAATTTTGTTAAAATAGAGGAAAAGATAATCAATATGGAAAAAAAAAACTTACAGAATTCCAGCAAAGAATTAGTACTTGTTAAATTAAAAAAAGCTGTTTTAGAAGTTACATACAAAAATCAAAAACCCACTGAATGGATATATTATAAAAAGATTCTGGGCAGACGAGAAAACAGGATGAGTGAATTGAGACAGGTTAATAGAAAGATATGTAAACTGAAGTGCAGAAATTAAAAATGGAAAAAATAACAGAACAGAGTGTAAAAGGCCCATGAGACATGACCAAATGTTCTAACATGTATAATTGGAGTGTCATAAAGAGAGGAAAGAGGAAATGAGAAAGAAGCAACATTTGAAGACATAATGACAGAAAATACACCAACATTGATGGAAGATCTCAACCCACACATTCCGGAAGATCTCAACCCACACATTCCAGAAGATCAGTGAAACCCAAACAGGAGAAATGAATGAAAATCATACTTAGACACATCATAGTCAAAGTACTGAATGTCAAAGTTAAAGAAAACCATAAAGCAGCGAGGGAAAATAGATACATCATCTTCAAAGAAGCAGCAATAAAACCGGTGTCTGACTTTTCAACAGAAACTACGAAATGCAGAAAACAATAAAATGACATTTTTAAAGCATTGGGAAAAAAAAGATTCCAATCTTTAACTCTATACCTGATGAAAATATTCAACAGTGAAGGCAAAATGAAGACGTTTTTAGGCAAACAACAGCTGAGAGAATTTATTACCAGAAGATCCACCCTACATAAAATACATGAAATCCTAAAGGAAAGTTTTTAGGCTGAAAGAAAATAGTTTCAGATAGAAGCTTCGAACTACATGAAAGAATGCAAGATCATAGAAAGGATAAAGATGTGGGTGAATATGAAAGAATACTAAATGAAAGAATACTAATTGTATAACACAACAAAAATAACTATTGTCTTGTGTAGCATACACAGAAGGAAACTATATGTTGGGAAAAAACCCACAATGTCAGGAGGGGATAGAGTTAAACTTTTAAATTTCTTGCATTCTTCTGGAAGTAGTAAATATACTCATATAAGGTAGACAAGTATGCACATATAGAGTTTCACTAAAAGAATAATACAAAAGTGTCACTAAAAATCTAATAAAATACTTATTTAATTACAATTTTGCAGTCAAGCATGGGAGAAATAACCCCAGGATGATTCTGAGGGCTTTGTACATACTTGGAGATGGATGTCTACCATGACTGCATTTCTCACTTGGCCTCCAAAGCCCCCTATTAAATCAGTCCCCTGGCACCAGTGTCAGCTCAGACCCTATATCTATTACCTCTCATAATTTATCTGATAAATGGCTACAGGTCAATTTGGGGAAGAATTGGCAAAATGTTTATTGTACTGACTTTCAATGGAATTTCAGGGTCCCTACCCAAGTAAGAGTTAATTTCCCATTCAATTGGTGGGAACTGCATCTGAAAACTGTGCAGGGAAATACTTTCCCATTAAGAATTCTGACATCAGCCTTCTCATAAGCTCAGCTGTTTTTCTGTTTATCAAAGTAAAGTAGTACCCTCATAATGGCCTCTCTATCTTCCTCAAGAACCCCATGTTTTATTAGGTACATTTCTGCATGAAAAGGCACTTGGGTTGCTTCTCTGGTCTTTCTGTCTTTTTAAAAAAATGTCCACCTTTCCTCCTTTGGTTAAGTTTTACTACCTGGTCTCTTCTATTTCCATTGACACTAGGGACCAACACTGCCCTACAGAGGACAGTCACTCTAAACCAGGGATGGGTCTGGTGTGTTTCCACCAACCTGGAACATTCCCAGAATCTACTCAGGCATTTACACTTTAATCACAAATCTGAGGGTCCCATGTGAAGGTCCTGGCTTTACTCTGGGCTACCTGTTGAGGTTTTGCATTATTTCCTTGGCTCTGCTGCTAGCAATTAAACTCTGAGCCCAATTTTCAGCATGGTACTGTCTTCATCGAAAGATCTAATTATGCCAAGAAGATCTTTAGGCTTTTATGTCATGCCCTGCAAGTTGAGAGACTCTGTCATTCTCATTCTTCAAGTATTTTAAGATATTTAACATAAGCCAGCCATCTCCTAATTTGTATTATTACCATTGCCCCATACTATTTAAGTGCCAGAACAAATGCGTACTTTAATGTGTCCTCTTCTGATTGTACCTCATTTCCATCCATCACACCTGAGACTATTGGTGATTGCGATACTGCCTCACACATCAGAGGTTATCATCACGTGTTCACTGCTAGCAAGAACTGATGTCTGAGCAGTGAGAGATCTAGTTGCAGAATCTCATCCTAAGGACATGTTTCCTAGGACCAATTCTGGGACAATTGTCTTTGTGTAGGCATTTTCAGTTGTGGAGCTTGAAAGAAGAGAATGTGTGAAGGGAACTGTGAAATATGTGAGACAGAAAATGAAAAAGAAAAAGAAGTTAAAGGTGAGCGTTCAAAGTAGCTTCTGAAGGCAACAAGGATTCGATCTACTGGTACTTCTGAGAAGCATACAAAATGCCTCCAAGTATTATATGTACAATAAACACAAGAGTGTCCACCGGTTGGGAGTTGCCTCTGGAAGGCTTAACTCCCTTGCCCCTCAGGGCTTTGCGAAAACATGTGAACTGAGATGATTTTCCAATTTTACAAAAATACTCAGAGGTTAAAAAAGAGACATGTTAATCATTTGAAATAAAAGTTTTTCAATATGCCTGAAAGTATCTACTACAGTTGGAGCTGAAATCAAAATTGGGCCAAGAAACCAAAATTGTGCCGAACACAAACTAATGTGCTACACACAGGATTTAGGGTCTATTTTAGTCAGGATCCTCTAGGGAATGGAGATGGAATTAAAATGTACACACTGATGATATGTGTGTGTGGAGGGGTGGGTAACAAAGGAAAGGAGTAAAGTGGTATAATCCCGGCACCCAGGAATAAAGAATTGATGTTGGCCACAGTTTTGCAGAAAACCACGGTGGCTTACTCGGTGCCGTGGGATGACTCAGAACAGACCGTGCAAAACTACGGACATGAGGAGTCTGTTGAGAAGTGGTAGGGGAATGTTTGTGCTGGCTGTCTTCTACATCTGTCATCAATTGTCCACGAGGCTTTGCTTTTCTGCATTTCTGGGCTGTATCTCAAGGACTCTAGATATATGTTGTGGGAACTTGATGTCATATAAATGGTTTGGTGCTTTATTGAGTCCAGAATTGGGTAGAATGGGAGCCTCTGTGTGTATGGTTTACTTGGGCTTCATTTCTAAACCTGCCTTGGCTCCCTCCATAGGGGGCATAATGGATACCGTGCCTGGAATGAACTCTGACTTTGGAGGGCCAAACCAGCTGGAAATATTAGGTGATGTGACAGCAGTGTCAGGCTCTTTAATGATCTAGGAAGGCCTGGAATGATCTTGGAAGATCATTCCAGGTTTACATAGGGTTGCAAACAGATTGCTTCTCCTGGGATCTATGGATTGATACAGTCAGTACCTAAATGCATAGCTATGTCACCTACAGATCATGAGTTATTTTTAATCTGTAATCAGATATCCATTCTACTTTCCCTTCAAGGAGCAATTGCAAAAGATCTGAAACAGAGTAAGGCTTATGCTGTTCTATTATTATTTGTTATTTAGTTTGATATGTATTGAGCTTCCCCCTGCCCCCAGGACTTTATAGATATTGACACAGGGAAATGCATACAATGATTCTCTTGGTAAGTGGATCTACATGAAGGCTGCTCTGAGACACTGAAGCTACGCTATATTTCAACAGAACTTTTGTGAAAATTCCTTCGTTTAAAAAGGCATGTGGTCCTGACTGAAAAGTTCTTAGAAAAAAAGGGAAAAAAAGAAAAGTCATATGTACCATGTTGTTGAGGTAATATCCTGGTTAATGTGAAAGTTATATGGCATAACTTATTGAAAAGTATAAACCTTTTATGTCTATTTGATTATTTGTAGGGTTTTCATTTTTCCTCTTTTTTTGCTTTTTTCTTTCTTTTCTCTATTTTTATTTATTTATTTATTTAGAGACAGGATCACAGTGTTGCCCAGGTTAGAGTGTGGTGGCATCATCATAGCTCACTGAAAGCTCAAACTCCTGGGCCCAAGTGTTTCTCCTTCCTCAGCTTCCCAAAGTTCTGGGATGACAGGCATGAACCTCCATGCCTGGCCTCTTTTTTATTTTTAATATGTGGCAAAATATATTGCATCCTAGCTGAGAACTTAAGAAAACTCTACTTGGGATGATATCACAGTTATGTATGTGGCTTCGAGTATTAGTTTACTCAATTGCTGGCCCCCAGAAGATATTAGTGAAATGCTTGCAAAAGGCCATGCTAAATAAAGGTGGTGCTCTGAGCGTATTTACTTGAGGAAACAAGATCACAATGGGTGGAAATTTTTAAGCATTTCAAACTCTGTTTTAACTTGACATTTGGTCTGTTTGTTACAAACGGACATATCTGAGTTCTGTCTGAGATGAAGACTTCTAGTTTCTGATGCAGAGAATATTTGGACCTTAAGCTGCCCTCACAATAATCTTTCCTTGTTCTAAATATTACAAGACAAATTTAGCCTGACATTTTATCTGATTGTTTAATTTCAGGGATATGCATGCTACCATTCTTACGGCTCTTTCTTTAAGATCTTCCATGATTTTTTTTTCTTTTTTTAAAATCAGTAGACCAGAAATCAAACCTTACTTCTTGATTAAAGACAAAGCAACTGTTGATTAGAAATGAAGTTAAGAGACATTCAAACCTAGTTATCATAGATAATATTATCCATCTTGAGCCTCAAGATAGTTATCTCTTAAGTTCATTAACAATGGATAGATTAAAGTATCCTTTAATTCCAGTTCCCTTTTAAACTCAAGTAGCACTACAATGACAGTGTCTGGTATATGTGTACCCAGAAACATCTTGCAAAAATTTACTTTGCATTTTCAAAATGCCTTAAATTTGATATAATTGAGAATCACATATAAAAGTTATGAGACCTAGAGTAGCACTTCTGGAATGGAGGAATGAAGACTTTTGTAAATTAGCTCCTCTATAAAGCAACTAAATTTCTGGCAAAAGTGTCAAAATCAAGTTTTTCAGAACTCTGGAAATTAACTAAAATAGAAATCAATAGAAACTGTCCCAGAGGGAGCCCAGAGATTGGATTTAATATACAAAGACTTTAAATACATCTCATAAATATGTTCAAATAGCTAAAGAAACATTGTCTAAATATGACAATGATGTCTCACCAAAAAGAGAACATTAAGAGAGAGAATTTCTAAAAAGAACCAAATAGAAATTCTTGAAAGATGGAGCATCACTACCAATCTCACAAAAATAAAATGGATTATAAAAGAATAATATGACACATCATAATCACCATTGTCCAAAGAAAAAGACAAAGAGGATTTTGAAAGCAGAGAGAGAGAGAAGAGACTCATAACATATAAGGGATTTTTAATATGATTAACAGCTGTTTCTCATCAGAAATCATGAAGGCCATAAGGAAGTGGGATGATATATTTAAAATGTTGAAGAAAAATTAAAAAATCAAGAATTCTGCATTCAGCTAAATGATCCTTTAAAAATTAAAGAGAAATCAAGGTATTCCTGCTACTGGGAGAACTGCCCTATAAGAAATATTAGAAGGAGTCCTTCAGGGCAAAATGCAAGGATACTATGCAGTAACTTGAATCCATATGACCAAATAGAGTACTGGAGTGGTAGGCTGAATAATAACTGTTAAATATACCCATGTCCTCATCTCTACAACCTGTGAACGTTGACTTATATGGCAAAAGGACTTTGCAGATGTGATCAAATAAAGGGTCTTGAGATGAGAAGATTCTATCAATACTAGAGTACTGGGTAGACTCTGATCATGATCACACATGCTGTAAGATGGAGACAGCGGAAGACTTGACTACACAGGATAAGAATAGGATGTGATGATGGAATTCAGAGATTGGAGGGGCGCACGATGAAGATGTAGGAAGAGGCCACAAGCCAAGAGATCGAGTGGACCAGGAGAAGCTGAAAAAACTCCAGAACTTTAAGAGAATACTTTTGTTTTAAGCCACCAAGTTTGTTGCAGTTTGTTACAGATGCAACAGGAAACTAATACAACCAGTGAAGCTAACTGCTTAGGTAAATAGAAAGGACAGTAAGTATAAATATATGCTTGTAACGCTTTTCTTCTCTTATTTGATTTAAAAGACAACTGTGTAAAGCAACAACTATAAAAACTGTGTTGATGGGTTTATGTATAAAGTTGCAATGTGTATGACAATAATATAATAGCACAGAGGATATGGAATGGAATGGGGAGCTATATTGGAACAAAATTTCTGTATACTACTGAAATGAAGTTAGTAATAATCAAAACTACATTTTTTTAAAGTTAAGATGCTAATTGTAATACCCAGGGCAACCTCTAAAAAGAATAAAGTGTATACAATAAAAGAAACAACAGCAGAAATATAATGGTACAGTCAAAAATATCTATTTAACATTAAAGAAATCAGTAGTGGAGAGATAAAAGAATGAAAAAGGCAGGACGTATAGAAAATAACAGGAAAATAGAAGACATAAATCCTAATTTATCAGTAATTACACTGAATTACCTTATTCTTTTTTTACTCATATCTTTAGTTATTTTCTTAACAGTTGCCATGGATATGACAGTTAGCATCTATGTATCACCACAAAGAGTAAATCTAAATTGACTGTGCAAAATACTAGCAATGTCCTATGAGGTTTAAAACATATGTAAAAGTAAAATATGTCACAACAATAACACAATAGGTGGTGGTGGTAAATGGAGTTAAAATATTTTAATATCATAATAAGCTTCAAAATATTTAAGCAACATTACAGAATTAAGTGACTAACACATTTCTCTCACTAAACTTACAGAAAAAAATGTGTATATCTCAGTGAATTGAAGCAACTGTATCAAGAACCATTATGATTGAAATCTGGCATCAAAATTAGACAAAGAACTGATAGAACTTGATGATATCAAAATATTTTCATTTATTTATTTTTTAGGTTTCTGTATATTTTACTTTAGTTTAAAGCCTGGAATCCTAAGTTAAAGGGATTGATATAGACACAAAGCCATTTGTATTAGATGCAGCCATTTTATTTACTGATTTCAAGAGGGCATTATTCTGTCTTTGTTCTTCCAGATTAGAAGTCTATATACATACGACCTCCCTACTGGAGTTCAGTGGCTTGATAAGCTCCTTATGAACAAGAGTAGAATCATTCTGGAAACTAGTACTGTTGCCATTTTAATATTTATTTTAATTTACAGTGAGCATGATCACACCACTCTACTCCAGCCTGGGCGACAGAGTGAGACTCTGCCTCAAAAAATAATAAATATTTGTTTTAATTTATATAGAGACTCAGCACTGTGCCTGGCACATGGAAATTATTAAATAAATGTTAGTTCTTTGCCTCATTTTATTTCATTTACTCTTCACAATAACACTAAGATTTATCTTTATCTCAATTTTTAAAATAAAGAAACAGAGGCATGGAGTAGAAACTTGGCAAAGGTCACATAATTAGTGACCTAGAGCTGAGACTCAAACCCAGGTTTTGTAAGTAACACACACACACACACACACACACACCCCTTAATCACTATGGTCTATGGCTTCATAGTTATTATTCCAAACCCAAATGTTTATTTTGTGATAATGATCAGGAGGAGGTTAAAAGTTTATATATATAAATTGTTTAAATGTGCCAGAATTGTAATGATTGCATATATCTCATAATATTATAAGTGACATTATTTTCTACTTTTGTCTTTCAATACTACCATTCTTCTCCTAATTAAATATCATGCACATTATGCACATTGTGTGGTATTTTTTCATTTGAAGGCACAGAGATTTCTGACTCAATTTAAAACCGTTTTATACTATAATACCGTATATCTGTTTATTTTGAAATATCCAATACATATATATGAGCATATTTATGTAAGGCATAAAAGATAATAAAATGGCCACGTGGATTTTACCACTGTCAAACTGAAAAAGAGTTTGGTCTAAAACTGCCTCCACACATATTTTAAGTTTGGCTTAAAGGTTTCTCTGTACATAGTGATCTGTCATCTAACTTGATATGTACACAGATTGTAACTTAACATGAAGGTACACTCTTGTAACAAAATGCTCAGTCTCAGCCAGTCATAGCAACTGAACATCCAGCCAACCAGGGGCTGAAAGCTGACAGGACGTGACCATATAAGACAAATGCCAACTGTAGCCAATCAGGTGGTTTCCATATGTCACTGCTTTTTCTCTGGCTATAAATATAACCTGCATATGCAGTGTAGTGGATCATTATGAACCATTTTTGGTCTCGATTGCTGTCTGAACTATGAATCATTTCTTTGCTCAAATATAATTTGCTAAATTTGATGTGTCTAAAGGTTTTTTTATTTATTTATATTTTTTAACAATCACACAGCTTATAAAACAGAACACTTGTTTCCTTCGCTGATCATATCCTTCCTTCCTGAGCCACTGGGATAACCACTATATGCAGAATGTGTTTATCATTCTGTTACTTAAAAAATAGTTATAAAATATTGGCAAGTACTCCCATATGAAATACAGTAGTCTCCACCTATTTGTGGGGGAAACATTCCAAGATCCCCAGTAGAAACCTGAACCTTCCAATGGTAACAAACTCTATACATACTATGTTTCTCCTATATAGACACACCTATAATAAAGTTTAATTTACAAATTAGGCACAGAGATTAACAACAATAACTAATAATAAAATAAAACAATTATAACAAAATAAAAAGTATGCGGTCTCTCTCTCTCTCTCAAAATATAGTATTGTACTGTACCATGGGTAACTAAAATCGCAGAAAGCAGAGCCATGGATAATGGGGGACTATTGTATTCATTCGTTTTATGTTTTGAACTTTATATAAATGGTGTTAGACTGTGTGTATTCTATTGTGACTTCATTTTATCAAGCAACATTGTTGATGTGATTCATTCATTTCCAAGGTTGTTTTAAAATATACCTCAATTTATTATCCATTTGCCCATCAGTGGACATCTGGCTTGTTTCCAGATTTTTGCTATTCTAAACAATGCTGCTACAAACATTTGTTCTCCATGTCTTTTGGTGCACTGATGCAAGAGTTTCTCAAGTATAAATGCCTAAGAGCTAAAATAATAATTGGTAAGATATGTACATTTTCAACTTTACAAAATAATGCCAAATTATTTTCCAAAGTCTTTGCACTGATTTACATTTCTCCCTATAATAGTTCTCATTGCATCATCTTTATCAATATTTGGTATTACTCAATTGTCTGACATATATTTATCTGCTTGATTATATGCATATTATATCTATATCATGTAATATCTATATTGCTAGATCTATGTCTATTTCTATATAGATTTTTAACTATGCATTTCTTTCTATTTATCTATCTATTGAGAAATAACTTGCAGTTGAATCAATACGTATGTTAAAATTTTTGGCATGTGAAATTTTTGGTGAGTGATATTTCTCTCAGAAAGTATCAAAATTGGCTGTGCGGTGGTTCACATGAGTAATCCTAGCACTCTGGGAGGCCAAGGCGGGAGGATTGCTTGAGTACGGGAGTTCAAGACCAGCCCGAGCAAGAGTGAGACGCCGCCTCTACTAAAAATAAAAAAATTAGCCAGGCATCTTGGTGCTTGAGCCTGTAGTCCCAACTACTCAGGAGGCTGAGGCAGGAGGATTGCTTGAGCCCAGGAGTTTGAGATTGCAGTGAGCTATATTGATGCCACTGCACTCTACCCAGGGAGACAGAGTGAGACTCTATCTCAAAAATAAAAAATAAAAAAAAAGAGAGAGAGAGAGGAAGGAAGGAAGGAAAGAAAGAAGGAAAGAAAGAAAGAAAATATCAAAAATTGGGGGTAGAAAGGAAGAGGCATTTGAGAGTTTACGTAAAGTTGAGAACCCCAAGCACTGTGGTCAAGCTGTACAGGAATATAGGAAATGCTTCCATGTCGGGAAAACAGACATCAAAAGCCTCTAAGAGCCTGAAAAACCTCTTGGGATCTGAATGATCATTCAGAATTCAGAACTGCTCTGTCGGCTTCTGCACTTCATCTTCACAGCAGCAGTAAATTATTAATCTCTACTATTGGTGACTTTCATTCTTGTAACTTTCTAAATCGTAGGATCAAAACCAAAAGATATTTTTATATATATGTATATATTAATATATACACATGCATATATGTATATATACACATATTTTTCCTAGTTTAAACTCAAGACAGAAAGACGTAATTATCCAGTTAGTTTTTATGATTCTAATTGGTCAAAGGTCTCATGGGTCTCATGGCAATTTGCTTCACAATTATTTTATACACATACACGATCAGACTATACATTTTAATTTGTTTCAGCTTTTGCATTTAATATATATTCAATTATAAGATCACATTATTAGATATTCTGATACAACATGATTTTGCTGCCTATAAAATTCTAAATCATACTCATGTCTACTCTTGTACTCATCACTTTTCTCACGTTCTTTGTGGTCCCCTTTCTCTGTACCCCCTGGCCTGGTCATCAGTACTCTTGTCCTGCGTTGTCGTGCAGCGCGGGGTATTGCTCTCGTGTCCCGTCCAGGCTTGCTCTCCTCCAGCCTCTGTTCATCCCTGTTTCCATTATTCTCCCTCCTCACATTCTGCCTCTCTGAATTCACCTTTGCTGGATTCCTGTCTAATTAGGTACCCCCAGTGGGGAGTATTGGGTACTCCTGGCTTGATAAGTTACCTTTCCTGTCTGCACGTGTATCCTGTAACTATGGAGACAATGTCTGAAGTATTTAAACCGGTAGGGTTTCAGGCACTGTGATAGGGTAGAGGGAAAACCACTTGACACTCTTTGCATAACTGCAAAATGAGGTTTAGCATCCTCACCTCACATGTGGGGCCAGCCCTCAGCATGGGCTTTTATTTTGGAACAATAAGTCAAAGACCTATCACCTAGAAAATTATTCAGATATAAAGTGAATGTGTATGAGGAAAAGACTGATCATTGAGGTAAAGCTTCTCTTTTTATACACTTCCCTTATCGGAGACAGGATAATATTGTCAGAAATTAGGAGGTGATGGTATGAGGGGCTTTAACTTCCCTAGGCCAGGTTTGGGTGACATCCCTCTCTATATTTTAACTTCTTTATTGAGTAATGAAATAGACTAGCCCGGGTTAATCTTCACTTGAAAAAAATAATAAAACCTTAAATTTTATTAATGTTGTTTTGATGAAACAATCACACAATATGGGGCTGCTCAGTCTTTATTTAAAAGTGAATGGAAAGTACTGACACTCCAAGTCTCTTTGAAATACATGTGTTCCTTTCCCTTTTTTTTTTTTTGCTTTTATTGTAACAGATTTTTATGCAAAAAAAAATGAATACTATCAAAGCATCATAGATTAAGAGTTTCTAGATGATGTGATGATTATACTGAAGGCTGGAAACTTTTAAGTGGGAGAGAAAGTTGGACTGTAACTGTCTTCTTCCAGTAACACAGGAATGAATACCAAACCCGATTTGAATCCAAAGACAAAAGTTCTGAGCAACTGTACAGATTTTAAAGCTTTATTCTGCTTCCATTTTCAGAATCCTTGATTTTTCTTTATTGAACTTGCTATTCATGCCTTGCAGAGCTCAGAATTATTCAGACCAAACCTACCTATTGACAATCCTCAAAAGACTTGGGTTTTATTTTGTAAAACCTTGAGTCAGTGGCATCCATCAGCCACTGCCCACCCCACTCATTCTTTAACCTCCATATCCTATGGTAGCCTTCATTTTATGACCTGTATTTCAAGCCAAGAGAATAAACTAACTGAAATTATTGTGTTTTAGTGATCTCTTTTGTACTTCAAGAGACTGCTAGGTAAATGGTAATGCACATGAGACCGGCTTGTCTCACTTACGCTAACAGCCTAGCCAGTCAGTAATTGTCTGCAGGACCTGCCCTGAGGGCCTGAGGTCTCTAACTCCCAGGGGCTGCAGTCCTTGGTCTGTTGGGAACCTGGCTGCACAGCAGGAGGTGAGCAGCAAGCAAGCGGGGGGGGGGGGGGGGGGAGCTTCCTCTGTATTTACAGCTGCTCCCCATCACTTTTGTCACCACCTGAGCTCTGCCTTTCCCGCTGCCTGTCCGTGGAAAAATTGCCTTCTACGAAACCGACCCCTAGTGTTTAAAAGGTTGGGGACTACTGCGGCTTAGGGTATAACTTAGGGATGGCTGGGGGATGGGATGCAGATACTGAAAATGTCGCTGCTACTCTCTTTTTGGAGATGACACGGTGGTCAGGAAGATTACTTACTGAAATTTGTAACTGTAGTTTATGAGAATAAAAGAGACCCAAAGAACACTTTCCCATCTTTTTGAGTTTCCTTTATCTGCTTTTCTTTAAGTGAGAGATTGGTTTTGAGTGTATGTCTAATTTGTCAAATAAAAGTTTCTTTCGTTGAATTCTGGAGCACTCTGCCAGACATTGGTGCTCCCTGATCACTTTGACTATATTCATTGGTCATATCTTCAGTTAGCAACAGATCTAAGATTACTAGTTGCATGAACCAAGTTATTAAATCCTGAAATCTTTTAATAGCTCTCAATTTCTCCTTAATATAAATATTTTTAATTGAATAATTTTAGGATCAGATTTAATAAGAATTATCAGTGATAAAAAATTCAGCCTGATTTGTTTGCATTGGAAATACTGTGATTTTATAGATGATCAATAGGAAATATGAAGATACACCCTTTCATTTTCTATGGAAATATTTCTCAAAGTGTTCTCCTTGAACCCTGAATCTTATCATCCAGTGTGATTACTAAAAACACGGACTCCTAGGCTGTACCAGACTCATGGAATTAAGTTCTCGGTATTCCTGGTGCAGGTCCTTGAATTCTCTATGCAATAGAAATTATTGTAATAAGAGGCTGAATGAGAATCCCAGGCAAGGCTTTACTGGGGCTCACATTTAAATGCAAGGGAGACAGCACAAAGTAAAAGTCCTGGGGCTGGCTCCCCCAGGGGAGTTCAGGGAGAGTTTTAAGGAGATTTAGGTGGGGAAAGGATGGCATGCAAGCATGTGGAGGTGGAGATTTTCTAGCGCCTGCCTGGTTTCATGACATGCTTTTTCATGTGAGGTTCGTCTCATTAACATGTTAGATCTCCACCCCTGGGTGTGATTTTGGCATTAAAATAAGATCACAATGAGGGAAAAGTCAGTGTAAAATCAGTATGGGGGTCCTCTTTGATTTGAGGTGGTTAGATCTGGATAGGTCTGGTTTCTTTGCTGCCAGGTTCCTTATTAGCTGGTGGCAGCATCTTGCTTCAGCGGTCCTGGAAAACATTACTTAAGAGAAGGACAGTTTGGCCCCCTCCTTGTATGGGCCTGGGCTGAATGCTAGCCACGAGGAGGTCATTTGTTTATTTTTTTCTTCTACAGTTAACAAGACTGGGTTTTGCTGTCCCATGTTGCCTCCCTTGGTCAGAAGTGAGGCCTGATATACTGTCTCATTGGAGGTGAGGTGGAGAAATCTGCATTTAACCTGCATTTAACGTACACTCTTCTGTGATTATTTTGCTGACTGACATTGGCAAAACAGTTATCTGGGGCTTTTTATCCCTTACATACGAATGCATACCTTAACCCTTTTTATTCTGAGTGTAAGGTGATGCTGACTATTAAATCACATTTAGGATTTGTCAATGTTCTCAATTCTGCCATGCCTTTGCTTGTATAATTGTTAAACTAAATTTGGTCTGAGGCTGCCCCCCTATTTTTTCCTTGCAACCTAACTTAGCATATATCCAAACGGAAAGCCTAATTTAGGAGGGTATTTTGTAACAAGTACCCGAGCCTCAGCCAATCGCAGGCTGCCGACTGATCAGACCACGTCCAAATAAGGCAAACAGGGAGCTGGAACCAATCAAGGTGTTTCTTGTCCTTCACTTCCTTTTCTGTCTATAAATACTCCCTGCCTACTGCCTGACTGATGAATCACTCTTTGCTCAGAAAAACCATTTACTCCTATTTGCCGCAAGTTTTTTTCTTGTTACGTAGTGTTGGCTGGGATGCTTCTGGTGCTTTAGAAGGAGGTTGGGAATTGAAGCCGGTATTAAAAGCCCTCGCTTTCTCACTTCCTAGCTCAGTAAGTGAACAAGCCTAGCACTTACACTTTCCAAACCTTAGCTGAATCATCTGAAAACAGGGTTAATAATAAAACCATTCGTTTAAAGTGGTTGTTTCATAGCATTTCTGATATGTGGACTTAATTGAGTTCTTTTGCTTGCTATAGTGAGGAAAACATGTAAGGAAAAACGAAAATTTCATCCGCCTTATTTTTCCTTAAAACCTTTAGTTTTTCTCTAAAGTGAAAGCAAGAACAAGAAAAATTAAAACTGTGCATACTGTGCAAAGCTTTTTAATAAATGGACTCCCTTTTGCAATAAAGGCTGACTTGCAGAGCCAGTTCTTTGAAAGAGCTCTGTCTCTACAGTGTCTCTTGTTGTTGAAGATGTAGTATGCTATAATTTTTGCTAATCAGTCATAGCATAGTTAACAGATGGTGAAATTTAAATTTGTGCTAGAAAAATGTGTGCAAGTCTATATGGTTACCTGGAGCTATATATGAGCCCTTTAAGGATATAAATATGTAATCACAGTAGTATTTGTGAATATGTCAGGGTACTGTGATTTCATGAAAAGTAAGAAATAACATCATAAAGTTGAAATATAAAACTTACAAAATACAGTCATATATCACTTAGCCATGAGGATATGTTCTTAGAAATGTGTCCTTAGGCCATTTTGTTGTGTGAACATCACAGAGTGAACTTACACAAACCTAGGTGGTCTAGTCTACAACACACCTAGGCTGTATGGTATAGCCTATTGCTCCTAGGCTATACAGCATGTTATTGTGCTGAATACTATAGACAATGGTAACACAATGGTATTTGTGTATCTAAACATAGAAAAGGTATGGCAAAAATACAGTGTAAAAGTTAAAAAAATGGTATACTTGTATAGGATACTTACCGTGAATAGAGCTTTCAGGACAGAAAGTTGCTCTGAGTGAGTCAGTGAGTGAGTGGTCAGTGAATGTAAAGGCTAGGACATTACTGTACAATACAGTAGACTTTATAAATCCTGTACGCTTAGGCTAAACTAAATTTATAAAAAAATAATTTTTCTTTCTTCAATAATAAATTAAATTTGGCTTAATGTAACTTTTTACTTTATAAGCATTTTTTGACTTTTTTGACTCTTTTTAAATAACTCCTCAGCTTAAAACACAAACATATTGTATAGTACAAATATATTTTTTCTTCATATTTTTTATTTTATATGTTTTTTTTCTGCTTTTAAAGGATTTTATTTACTTTTATTTTTTAAACTTTTTTATTAAAAACTAAGACGTAAACACACACATTAGCCTAGGCCTACACAGGGTCAGGATCATCAATATCACTGTCTCCCACCTCAACATCTTGTCCCACTGGAAGGTCTTCAGGGGCAATAACATGTATGAAGCTGTCATCTCCTATGATAGCAATGCCTTCTTCTGGAATGCCTCCTGAAGGACCTGCCTGAGGCTGTTTCACAATTTACTAAATTTTTGTAAGTAGAAGGAACACACTCTAAAATAGTGATGAAAAGTATAGTATAGTAAACACATAAACCAGTAATATAGTCATTTATTATAATCAAGTATTGTGTACTGTACATAATTATGTGTGTTATACTTTTATACAGCTGGTAGAGTGGTCAGCTTGTTTACACCAGCGTCACCACAAACAAATGAGTAATGCACTTTGCTACAACGTCATTAGGCAAATAGGAATTTTTCATCTCCATTATAACCTTATGGGACCACCTTTGTATATGTGGTCTGTCATTGATAGAATTGTCATTATGTGACTCATGACAGTGTTTATGAGTGTATTCACTAACAAAGACAATACTAATAGAATTCATTTGATTCTTTCTTGGCAGAGACCAAAAATCATGTTTAGAGAATTGTGACTGATGCTTGATTATTTGTTCTCTGTCTCTATCTGTGCATGTACTAGTTCTTCTTGTTCATTGCAATGCATATTTTACTCTGGACCTGGCTTTAGTAGATGATCAATGAATATTTTTGAGTTAAAGAATGTTATGATAGCCATTGATGTCTAAGGAAAGGAATCTGGGAGGTGACTGTTCAAGGAGATATTACTACTATTTTTGATTTTTTAAGTCTTCTTAGATATCTAACAATATGCATAGTTTCTGAAGTTTAGTTTAATGCCAGGTAACAAATCATCTCGATATAGTTCAGAGAAAGTTCTGAAAAGTCTATCATATTTGCTTTTGTGTCCATGTTGCTGAATTCACATTTCTTTAACTTCTTGGGGCTGTGCTACTATAACCCGTGGAAGCAGTAGGAGAATTTGACACTAATCTCCCAAGAGAATTTCTTGAAGAAGAGTTATCTTTCCATCTGTGTCTAGAAAAGTTGTTCTTGGCTGTGGCATAGGTGACCCACAAGGGGATCTGTGGCCATTTTACAGATTGTAGGTTATTGCTAATAAAGTTTGAAAATGCTTTTCTTTAAAAATAAAGGTAGTAAAATTTCAAGGTTGTACCTATGACAACCTTATTCTCACAGTTGCTTTATGCTTTGCTTTCTTAAGCAGGAAAGGATAAATCCTTATCTTGTGCAAGTATCTAGTGCCTAGTTCTGAATTGAACATGTGACTATTATGTGATATATGACAAGAAAAAACTGGTTGCAAATCACTTGCCTGTATACTGTATTTTAGCTTTCTGCAAATGCAGAAGGGAAGAGAATTAGTTTCATGAAAAAATTCTGTGTAATGTTTCTTTTCTGAGAAATAGTACACTGTATCTCAAAAATAAACAAAAATCAAGAGGCTTTTATGTTTTCTTGGGACTATTTAGTTGAACTTTTTGAATTTTCTGTCTGTTCCTCCTGGGACCCTTACTGATTTACTGGCTCTAAGGGAAACTATTAAGAGAGGTTTTACAGAGATGTGGGTATGGTTAATTAAACTGAGATAGGGAGCCAGCTGGCCCTGCTTGATAAGGAGTCACAAGGCCTGAACCAAGGTCTCTGATAAAACAGGAGGAGTTGGAAAAGCAGCCAAAATCAACTAGAACAAAGATGGACACAAAAAACGACCTCAGGTTACCCTCATTATACCCTGCTCATTATACCCTGTTTATAATGTATTAGCATACTAAAAACAACTCTCACCAGCACCTTGATGGTATACAAATGCATTGGCAAATCCCTGAAGTTACCCTATGTGCTTTAATAAGAGGAGGAACCCTTGTTTCTGGGAACTCCCCACCTCTTTCTGAGAAATCTTATGAATAATCTTCCCTCTGCTTAACATGAAATGAAATAGAAGGTATAAAATAAGGTCCAGGAAACTCACAAAGAGCTACTCTCTGTTTCTCTGAGAGATAGCTGCTGCCTTGTCTATGGGGCAGTTTCCCTTTTTCTCTGTTCTTACTTCAGTAATTTGCTTTTGCCTTACTCTGCCAACTCACTCTTGAATTCTTTCCTGTGCAAAGCCAAGAACCCACTTGGCCTTCAGGCCAGACCCCAGATTTGGGGTCCACTTTCCTGTATCAAAACCATTAGAAATGGTGGGTGATACACCCAGGGACTAGTGACAGAGGAAAGCCATTACCATCCCTTACCTGAGGAAGGGAGAGGAGGGAGCTATACAACAGGAGCTTCCACAAAATGTTGAGCCCTGGAGGAAGGACTATCCCTTGGATGCTGCAAATATTGAGTACACCCACCAAAAGCTTCAGACAACAAGTGAAGGAGGAGATACATAAATATCCCAACTTCAATCTCCTCCTGTCTTCCAGTTCCTGCCAGTGCCTCCTACTGGCCAAATGCAAGGAAGAAAGCCCAAATGATAAGGCCATAGAGGTTAGCTGTGCACAGAACAGGCTAAGAAAGACACAGGGTGGGTCTGAGAGAAAAAGGGAGCATCACCAGTGAAAGCATCACATTTCTACATGTGAAGCAAAAATAAAATGAGTAAAATCAGCTTCTTCCTCTTGCCTTCAGATGACTTTGTCAACTACCAATTTCTATATACTCAGAGGAAAGAAGTGAGCAGAAGCATCATGCTGGGAAAATCTGGAGTTAACATATTATCTATTCCAAATATACTTGTGACATGCTTTTGAGAGTGAGGACTCTCAGTAAGTAAAATTCATACTATGGATGTTCTAACTTTAATCAGGGGAGTCCACAGTATGTGAGTTCTATGATACAACTTTAATAAAATCTGGATGGAAGTAGTGCTTTTCTTTGATGGTTGGGCTGTCTTTGTGGATGCTATAGAAGATAGAGAGATTGTCAGATGATACATTACTTTATCTGCTTCTGACAAGTGTGATCTTTAATTTCAGTGTGTGTTACAACTACTGTTCCTAGAAACAAAGGAAGAAAAATTATTAAGCCATTAAGAAAACCCTTTTGAATATTCATAACAATATGCTCATGCATGATTATTTATAAGAGGAAGTCACTATCAGAGAAATAAATTTAAAACATATCATTTTTCTTCCTTTAGCCTAATTCAGTCATTTCTGAGGCGACTACTTACAGTTTATCTTCATTATTGCTAAATTATTCTTGCTTTGGAGTCCCTACTAGTAAAAGTGTATGCTATGGGGAGCTGTCCATATCAAAATTAGCACTTGAACAAATAAATGTTATATATTAATCATAGATTAATGGGAAATACAATTGATTCAGTAAGTGCTTGAGTTTTCTTAATCAGAAATGTGCTTGAGTAATACTTTTTAAGCAAAGAAGACAGATTAATGTTAAATTTCCCAGATACAATGAAAGAAGAATATGCCTAAAATTTGTTATACTTTTATGGGTTTATAATATGAAGACTTGGCCAAAAAACTTATAAACATAATTTTCTGGAATCCCATTAAATACATCTTCGATAGACCCAAAAGGGGCTATCTGATAAGAAAAATTTAATACAGGGTATATACAGGAAATTTAATTATATATTCAATGTAAATACAAGTAGGTATACCCATATATGGACAAAGACAATGCAGTGAAGAACATTTGGTGGGTACTAATCTACCAATTAAAATATGAGCATAATAATTGTTTTGTGTGAACATATATTTAGCACTTATTATTTTAAAGTTTATTTTTTGAGAAATTATTAGTAAATTTTTCCAACTGTCACAGCTAATATGCAAATATATCTCACTATGAGTGTGTATCTCATTATTCCTTACTAGACTATAACCCTCTTGACTACAATAATAAATTCTCAGCATGTATCATGGATTCTGGACCAAAGAAAATACTTTAAAATATTGAAATGAATACACGAATCTTTTAAATAGAAGAGGTTGTCAAAATTGAATGAATTTATAAACGTATGATGTACTAAGTTTTGATTCAAAAGAAAGTAATATAAACCATATGTGACTTTTCTTTTAATAGAGAATTTACCAGTGTAGATGGCATTGATAATTTAAAAATGTCTTCTCATAGTCTAGTTTTCTTTTGAAAAAATAAAAACTCAGTAGAATTTATGCTACTTGTCAGTTAGAAATGTGTTAGGCTCCAAATAACAACAGTAATAACAAAAACTTTGGATTATTACAGTTTAAATGAATAGGAGGACTACTTACTTATGTCAGTCAATAATGTCAAAGATCAAGACATCCTCTCTTTTTCCACTTTCTTGGGCTTACAGGAGTATTTGCAGGAGAGCTGCGATAGTGCTAGTCATCGTACACCTATTTAAAACAGAAGTCTGGGAGAAAAGAGCAGTGACAGCTGCCTCCATTCCTTTTACTCAGGAGTGCAAAAGGTTTCTCAGAAATCTGTGCACCAAATTTTGTTTACTTTGCATAGATTATAGTTGGACAATTTGATTATTTGCATATATTTTAACTGAAGAGAGTCTGAAAATGCCGTTAAACTAATTAAAGTTTGGTGTGATAGGTTAAGGCAAGAGTGATCCATATCTGGGTTCTGGGTTTTTCATTGTCAACACTGTCAATTGTCTGCCCCGTATCCACCCCTGTCCCCTACTTCTTCATTCCTAATAGAACCCTGGATTGGTTCATCAATCCAGCGCTTGAGCCCTACAACAAGAAGTTGCTGGGGATCATCCATCAATGAATCAGTGTGATAAAATGGAACAAACACAGACTCAAATGCTAAAATATGTGTATTTCAATAATTAGCCTATTAAAATCGGCCCTTCTTGGGCCTGGTAACTCATCTATAAAATTTAAAATGTTGCAAAGGATAGTAGATTTCAAACTATGTTCTTCAGATATGAAGTTCTGAAGAAATATCTAGTATTCCCCATGGAAATATGAGTAAGGAAAAATCTGAAAAAGAAAGGTCTTGACCCACACTTGTAATAGATGAAAGTGAAATTGCTGTGGTTTAATTGTTGAGATTCCGCCAAAGTTTTATTTGCCAAAAAATATAGTATCCTATTACAAAATGTTTTAAAAACTACTGGGAAATATGTTCTCTTAGGTTCTCTTTTTTGATCTATAATGTGCTTAATAGGCTATGCATTAATATATAAAGTAGAAAAGAAATGAAACTATATATCTCCCACTAAACCTAAAGACTTATACCATTCTAATTGTGTTTGACATGAAAACATCCCAGAAAACTATAGAATTGAGTCATATACCATTTGGATATGAGTTTTCACTTATTCTTAGAAACTTATTATTAGAAATGCCAGTGGATTCTGAGGGAGGACAACTCAAACTCTTGTAATTTTGATTGCAACATAAGTTAAAATTCATTTCCTTAACCAGAAGAGAGTATCTTAAAAATGTCCAAGAGAATGTAGTATATCCCACAGAGAATAGACTAAAATGTTTAGGATACCCAAGATTATGTATATCGACCCAGAGTGGTTAAGATCAGAACACATAAAATTAGGGAAAAGGCTAATAGAACACAGCTAAAATATAGAAATGAGGGAACTTAGGTTCAGAGCAAATAAAATATCTACGTTACATGGATAAAAATTAAGTAGAAATGAATGCCTTTAAGCTTTACAAATATTATAGAGGTAATGTAAGTTTAAACCATTTATAAGCTTATGATACAACCATAATAGATGATAAAGGAAGTTAGTGTTTTTGACATTGCTCTGAAATAAATAAATTCATGTTGTATGTTGTTAGATGCTGGCCCCTTTCTTCTAATAAAAATTACCTGGTGTTACTGTCTCCAGTGGAACACAAAGGTTAAGAAACAAGACTGACCCAACTATATATTTTCAAAATTATTATGAATTCAAGTACATTTCAAGCACCCAGTCTGTACAATTCTCCATCCTAAGCACAGTTGAGCTTACAAAGAAATGCAAGGTACAGTGCCTGCCTTTATGAATGCTTAAAATCAAGTTAGAAAATTAAAATATAGAAACATAAATGGAAAGACATTTTAAAATATTGCCACACAGCCTGAAACATTGGAACCACTCAGTAAGTTTTAGCTCTTAACTCATTGAATTCTCATAGCAACCATATAACATAGGTGTGATTATTACCCCTGTTTTACAAATGGAGCTGCTTGAGTTTGAATAATAACTTGCCCAGGAATTCACAGCAAGTATGCGGTATGTCAGGGTTGGGAAAGGATCTCTTTCTCTTCATTCAGTGAGAGGCTCATTCTCTGAACTATTGCACAATGATACATTTTATGTGGCCTAGTTATTTGAAACCTTTTTGTTTCCTCAAGGCTATCTTCTTCCCCAGCAATGACATTGTCTCCTCCTAACAGAGGAAATTGAGAACTTGGATTTAAAAACTCTGGAATCTGCATTTTTCCTTTCTGAAGACAATAATGAAGGAAAGAAAGATGAGGAATACAGATAAAAATAAAAGCCCTTCCCAATAATTCTCTCACCACTGTCTTGAGGCCAGTGATTTTGATTTTCCAGACATCTTTTTTATTTTTTTAGAGTCATATTTTTTTTTTATTTCAGCATATTATGGGGGTACAGATGTTTAGGTTACATGTGTTGCCCTTGCCCCCCCTCCTCCCCAAGTCCGAGTTTTAAGCATGTCCATCTCTCAGATGGTTCGCATTGCACTCTTTGTGTATGCAAATACCCATCCCCTCCTCCCCCTCCCCCTCCCCCCGCCCGACATCCAATAGATGTTATTCTTATATGTACACTTATGTGTTGATCAGACATCTTTTTATATCCATTGCTCTCTCTCTTTCTCTTTCTCTCTCTCTCTCACCACCTCCTAATGCTTTTACTTCTCCCTCTGTTATGACTCTGTATCTCATCACTAAAATGTGAATTTTTGCTCTATCTGAAGAAACCCAACTTTCACTGCATTCTAGTCATCAGTTTTTCCACCCTGACCACATTCAGTAAAACACTAACCTATTTAGTTTTTTTTTTTTTTTTTTTTTCCCTGAGACAGGAGACAGGGTCTCACTCTATTGCCTGGACTAGAGAGCAGTGGCGTCATGATAGCACACTGCAAACTTAAGCTCCTGAGCTCAACTATCCTCCTGCCTCAGCCTCCTGACTACTGAGTAGCTGGGACTACAGATGTGCACCACCACACTTGGCTAATTTTTCTATTTTTTTATAGAGACGGGGTTGTGCTCTTGCTCAAGCTGGTCTTGAACTCCTGGCCTCAAGCCTCAGCCTCCCAGTGTGCTAGGGTTACAGGTGTGAGCCACCTTGCCTGGCCTAACCTATTTAATTTTTTTTTTTTTTTTAATATAACATCTTCTTCCTAAACCCTGGATCATAGATCTGTTCAGCCCTACATTAAGAAGGGATAGTGGTTGGGGAGAATGTGAAGTTGTTTCTTTCAGAAAGACAGAAAGAATAAGTTTTGAGATCTATTGCACAGCAGATTGACCATAGTCAATAATAATGCATTGCATGTTTCGAAATAACTAACAGTAAATTTCAAATGTCTCACCATGAAAATGATAGGCAAATGAGGTGATAGATATGTTAATTAACTTGATTTAATTATTCCATATATCAATACATCGCATTGTACCCTATAAAATGTATACAATTATGATTTGTCAATTAAAAATAATATTAAAAATAAAAAGGGAAAAATGGATAATAACCCCTCAAAAACTGGACTTCTAAGGATAACAATGACCTTTCAACTCCCCAATTCAAATGGAAACTGAAGAGTCCTTAATTTACTAGATATTTTCATGATATTCAACACTTTGATGACAATTTTTCTTGGAATTGTCCTATCCTTTCACTTGAAAACAAACGTTTTCTCTTTATTATCTCACTTTTTGGTGTAGTACAACACATTTGCCTCTCCGCATTCCTCTTTGCTGGATTTTCTTCAAACTGTGGTGCTGTCCGGGAGTGTATCCTTCCCTGCCTTCCCTTCTGCTGGGTGATTCTGTGCATACTTTCACAACTTCTGTGACGATGACTTTGTGTCTTTGTCCTGACTGCTGTGTTGAGTTCATCGCCCCAGTGCCTAGTGTGAGCATCTGGTCTGATGGTTCTTTTGGACCTGAAAATCAACACATCATTTATTAAACTTGTATCTTTTCACCCAAATCCTCTTACATTTCTTCTTTTGTCCTCTAACATTCCTCATATGTGTTTTTTCCTCTAACAATGAATCTCTCCCCAGCTCTTCAGTATTTCTACTCCTGACCTCTCCTGGCTTCTTGTTCTATCTTTTTAGAAGCTGTCTTTATTTGAATGCTCCCTCAGCATCTTAATTTAAACAAAATCATAACTTCCATTACAAACTCATTCCTGTCCCCGTTGTATTCCATGTCTATAAATGTTCCACCATATGTATCATCTCTCTAGTTTAAAATCTCTGTTCTTTGACACAGAGTTTCTCATTTTTAAAAAAGTCAAATAAATTAATACTTTTTTAGTCCTTTCTATTCTTTATATCACTACTTCCACATTTAATTAATTCAAAGTCCCTCCACAATATCTTTTGAACTGGAGCTTTCTTTCTTTCTCCTTCCATTACTAGAGACCAGTTGTCTATATTGCAATAGCTTTCTACCTAATATCCTTGCCTTTAGAGTCTCTGCCCTTCATATGCCACTGATAGGTTAATGCAACTGAAGCACAGCTCTGACCATGTTTTCTCCTAGGCTCAAAATTTTTCCTTGATCATTCTACAACATAGAATATCCTGGACCGAATCTACATTTCTATATTTCTACCTTCATTAGCCTTATTCAATCTATATTCAACTTATATTCAAATAAATAGATGATAGAGATAGAATTATTTTCTTTGTCTTCTTTATGCCTTTGTATTCAACATTCACCACTTTCCGTCATTTCATCTCTACGAATTCAATGATCTCTATCTTTCAAGCCAAGTTAAAATGCATCATGGCATATCCAACACTTTTTGGATATTACTGTGATTGTGGTGCTAGAATCACAGATGTTTGCATATGTCCAAAGTCACCAAATTGTACACATTAAATATGTGCATTTCTTTGTATATCAATTATACCTCTATAAGTCTGTTTTTAAAATGCTTTATGAAAATTTTCCTGATCTATCTAGTCAGAGGCAATTCCTTTTTTCTCCAACGTCCATGGTACATTGAATTTGTGTCAGTATTAGCAGGTGTAAGAGTTTATTCTTTCTATCATGATTTTATTGATTTATTTAAATGTTATTTATTGAGCACCTACTATGTGCCAGGCAATACTAAGATTATAATGGTGAAATGTACAGACTCAGTGTACAGCCACATAAGTTTCACAAGCCAGTGGGAGAGAGACATTGTAACTGTAAAAAGTTCTCTGAACAATAAGTGCATATGAGAAATAATATTAAAAAAAAACAGGTCTTAAATAAATCACATTTGTATTGAGATATGAAGGATGAGTAAATACAAGTATTTTTTTTCTGATAGACTCTGACCTTTGTCCAGGCAAGGACTTTATGTGCTTTGTCTTTTTGTCTCTTATATCTTCTAATTCTGATTTTTTTCACATGATAAACAAGAAATATATGTTGAATGAAGGCATCTAAATATTACCCTAGTACATATTCCATTACACTAAAGACTATCATTTTGGAGGAACACTAGGAGGGGTGGCCCAAAATGAAGGCATTCCTGCCAGTCCATGCAAATAAGAGGTTACACATAGTATGACAAACAACAACACCTGTTTCTAATTAGCATTGGAATTTTCTTAGCAGTTGGTTGGGCTGATGGTGACCCATGCTGTGTTCTGGGAAACCATTTCATCTTAGCTGACACAACTGAGGTACGACACAATAATGTAGGCGTCACCTTAAATCATCAGCCCAACGGAATTTTTCTTCAGGAAGCTAAATAAGCTGGCATTTCAGTGCCTAAGAAACAAAACTAAGCATGTTCTTGTCAGTGAAATGAAATGTTGTCACAAAGTAGTAAGTTCCTGCTGATCTTTAAATGCCAAAGTCTTGATTTTCACTGATCTCATAGTTGTATTGTTTTCTCTCCTATAAAACGGTTGATACAGATATAATCACTCGAGTTCTTATATGCCATTATTTGACATGTGTTGCTGAGAAATGACTCAAGAGATTGCCTTCAAAGACAGAGGACTTAGCCATCCAAGGATCTAAAATCCAGAAATGGAAACCGGACAGTTTTTTTATCCCAAACGCACGCTTGTATCAATCAGATGTGGATGCCCGGAATATCCTTTGAAGAAGGACTTTAGGTTTGTCCCAGGCTCAGCAAAAACAAAGATCTCTATCTCTTTTCCAACCTTCAACCCCCTCACTCCTTCGCTTTTAAAAAAATACATATTTACACCATCCTTTCCTAACCTTCCATTGTTTCAATGTCTCATTCCAATATCTCAATCCCTACTTCACTTAATTCAATACCAAACATAAGGCCCAAATAATTCACCCCAACTGCTTTCTTATTCTCAATTCCCTTTCTATTTTATCCTCTCATCATTCCTGCTCACCCCAAGTCCCCCCAAACAATACATATTGTCATCTATCTGGGTTACCTTAACTTACTCACCTATGCATTGCTGCATTGTTCATCTAGAGTGAGAGTAGAATGCTCATGACTCTCACAAAAGTTAAAGTTAAAACCATTTATGCCAGGAAGCACCTATAAAGTTTCTACTATGTAAAAGGTACCATTCTACACTCTTCCTGAAAGACATACATAAATAAAACACAGTATAAGTACTCAGAAACTATAAATGCTCAATGTTCAACTGAATTCCTTATCTTATAGTGTTTGATAATAGTGGTTACTAATAAGTCACTATGATGTAAATTATATTCACAATATAAATTAATCAAGAGAATCTTCCCAGAGTTGGTAGATCATTATGTGAACTTTCAAAGAGACAAGGCTGAAGTTGGAGTTCCTGAATTGGAAATTTTCCTAGACCATTTGGATCTAAACCCTTAAACTATTCTGACTCAGGACAAATGATTAAGTAATGTGTATTTCTAATTAGCTGTTGCCTTGGATTTAATACAGCCTGTGATTGTGTTCCCGGTGGTTGTCAGAGCTTTCCATTTTGAGCTCTCTGTGTGCAGTGTGTGTGTGAGGTGGGTGGTGGGGAGCAGAAAGAGAGAGAGAGAGATTTAGAGGGAGAGAGAGGGAAGGATATGTGTGCTGACCCAGGAGAAAGTTATTTAATCATATACTGTTGGTTACATCTGCTTTTTAAGAAAAATTTGGATTCACTGAGAGAGGGAACTCCCATAAATTGCCAAACATTTTCTTTACAGATTGGCTAACCTAATAGCATTCAACTTATTAGAACTTTTATGTGATGCTATACAAATACCCTATAACTGAAGTGGCTCAGTTTTTTGTAAACATCACCATGTTAATAGTATTTGATAAATCTTCTAGTTTTATCACTTTTCATTTAATTTATTCATAGAACTTGATTCTACATATATATTTTTTCAATTTAGAGGTGGGTGAACATTTTAATTGGTTGTTTGGTATTTTAAAGTGTTATCTTAAACACATTCATACACAGACGCATTCTAACCTGGGATCAATGGATCAAAGAGTTTGGTTTATTTTTGAAAAGATGAAGAAGAATTCAGAAAGTGGATAACCTTGAATAAGGCCAAGATCAGTTAGTCCGCATGTTTAAATCTAGGTATTAAAGCTTACAGATCATGAAATTTACTAAAATAATAAAATGAAAAGATATGAAAGAATCCACATCAATTGGCCTAAGACTGCTCAGACATCTCAAAAAAGTAGCTCTTCAGTAAGGACAAAATGCAAATTTCTGAAGACAGAAATTTGACCAAATTATGTTATATGAACAGCTCTGCCCATGTTGTCTAATGACATTTCGGTCACAGTTTTCTTCTAATTTACATTAATTGAATGGATTGCTGGTTCATTGTCAGAACTCTCATGATTTTAAATTTAGGAGATTGAGGGATTGCTAGTAAAGCATTCCGATCTGAATTTCACCAGGTTTCAACCATTATGCCGTTAAATCATCCACTACTCATGCTAAATAAGTTTTTAACTCAGTTTTGTCATTTAAAGAAAGAGTTAAATATGAGTTAAGTAAGAGTTAAGTATGTTAGTATTTAATATAAATTGTTTGGAGATTTTCAGTATAAATGCTCAGTAGAAGTGCAAAAAAATAATAAATGCTGATAAAATGGTTTGGACAGTTATAAGTAATTCAATTCATGCTCAAATTTAGTCTATTTCTACTATTTTAAATATTAGAATTTACATTAATACAGCACCTTTTATCTACACATATTTAAAGCTTCCACAACCTCCATTTTTTCAACCCTCCAGTGATATTTTTTAAATTTCACAAATGAAGAGACTGGGGGAGGTTAATTGGCTTCCACTGCAGTGAAGGGTGAGTCAGTTGACGGAGCCAGAAATAGACATCAGGGCTTCATCTCTTCTCATCCTGGTTCACGTCATGAGAAAGAGCTTTCTGCTTATAAATACATCTAATGACATGGTTCCTGGAACTGTTAATTAGGAGAGTTCTTAAAACCCACCTGGTTTCAGAGCTAGATTAAAAACTTCCAAAGTTAGGCATGTTTAGGCGAAAAGTTGTTGAGAATGAAGAATTAGTTCACCACTTAGGGAAACAAAAACAATAATATGATAAAATCTGCATATAGTTGCCTTCACACATGCTTATTAAGTGGGCTCCACCCTGTTACAAAAGCTATGTTTACACCTGTGTGAATCAGGACCATATTTATTTCGTTGGAAACATGCACACATGAAAAATATATACAAGTAAAATGGACAGAGAAATGAACAAAAGCAAATGGAGTAAGTTTTGGTCTAGTCTGTTTTAGTGGAATATTTGATGCATATAGATGCTCCTTGACTCACAGTCAAGGGATTACAGCCCAATAAAACCATTGTAAGTTGAAAATATTGTTAAGTCAAAAATGCGTTTAATACCCCTAAACTGCCAAATATCATAGCTTTTCCTAACCTATTTTAAGTGTGCTCAGAACACTTACATTAGCCTACACTTGGGTAAAATCATCCAACACAAAGCTTATTTTATAATAAAGTGTTCACTATACCATGTAATTTGTTGAATACTGTGTGGAAAGTGAAAAACATAATGTTTGTATGGGTACTCAACATATGATTTCTATTGAAGGTGTATCACGTTTGCACCATCGCTAAGTTGGAAAAATTGTGCATCAGGCCATCATAAATTGGGGACCACGTATTTTAGGAGTTTCTAACAACGATGAATGTATACAAATGGTGAGCTCATAGACATCATCAGAAAACAGTAGCTGTCAAAAATGATAGTAACATGTGACTTTCACTTTTATTAAATGCAAGTATAAGGAAAGTAATTTTTAAAAATTCTATTGTATAGAACGTACTTACAGAACTGGTTTAGTTTGGGTGTCATTTTTTTGAGAGGGGCACTTTGTTATGTTTTTAAGTTTGTAGCCTCCAGAGCAGAGAAGGCCTTTGAAACTGTTTATTAAAAATGGAAGATATTTAACTGGCAGAAGAAAAGATTCATGAGGATATTAATATTTTATGGGATATTATATGGAAATGCCATTAGAGTCACCCCATAATGGCACCAAGGGAGAGAACTCTTTGTGTATCAGAATCATCCGAAGGACTCATTAAAACTCAGATTGCTGGGCCCCATCATCAGAATTTCTCGATTGTTGAGTGTAGGGTGGGTCTTGAGAATTTGCATTTCTAACATGTCCCAGGTGCTGCTGGTGCACCTGATCTGTAGACCATACTTAGCACTTAGGTAACCACTGCTGTGACTCATACACTCAACCGGCGAGACAGTAGAAAGTGTTTCTAAACTATTAAAAAATCTCTCTCTTTCTCTAACTCCCCATCACTCTCTCTTTTTCTCTTTCCTTTCTCCTCCTTCCCATAAATGAAATCACACATGTTGGATAAATGGCTTTATAAGACCCTAGTGTACCCAACTCCTAAGCAAGTATATTTTAAAAAAAAAAACTACTTAGCATAAAGCAACTAAAAGGAATAAAATATAAGTAAAATGATCACATCCTTGATGGATGAAGAGTTTCTGGGCCATGTGAGAAGAAACAGACTAATTCCATATTCCATTCCCAGTCGAAGATAAACTGTCTGATCAAAATCAGTCTCTTGTTGGTTTAACTTACCATTAAAGTTCAAGTATTGCCAGTTCTGGTACTGCAGGTTGGGAAGGGCAATGTTGCCATGGGAGGATAGAGAGAATCTCTACTCAAACTAAACTTCAGAGGTCATATTATATGCTAAAGATGGTTCTCTGACATTCTAAATACCTTCTACTATCATAATGCAGATGGATTTAAAACACACCTGCTTCCTTTAATGACCACACAATTTAGGCAAATAAAATCAAGGCACTGGCCTGCTTATCCCTAAAGTGAGCTTGTGAATAAAAGAAAAAATTGCAGCTCATCTCTATAAGCACAAGGTAAAACATTGAAACTACATGTGACAAGCCTAATTTATCTGTGCCAATAATCTTTTTTTTTTTTTTTGCTAAATACCATATCCATTTTTATAACTACTTTATTCAATTTGCTTCTGTAAAATTCAGTTAAAGCTCTTGTTTTAAATTGCTTTTGGTGTATATTGCCCAGATTGTTTACTCAGTTCCATTTGATTCAAAGCTTTGCTTTTTTCTTTCAGGCCTCTTCATTCCTGTACCCACTATGCA